>OX335672.1:3347500-3755000 GCA_946894065.1 Acleris literana | reverse complement strand
ATTAGCCGTTGCGCCGCGGTTTGCACGATTGAATTGAAACAAAACATACTATATACTTACTTATGTTTTGTTCTATACATAACATTGATGCAAATAAGGTTTTGTTTTAAAAATATAGATTGGATGATTTTGTCCATAATTAACTAGAATTTATTTTAAAATTTTCAGTTGATTTTTACATATAAATAAATGACAAGAGAAGAATTATGCAATTTATGCCAAACATAAATTTCAAAATTACTTTCATCAACATAATAAATTTGCACAATGTCAAAATTAATAGTTTAAGTTCAATGTTTATCAGTATAGAAAAATAGTTTATGTGAAATGAATATGGAGTAAATAATGTTTAGCGCCCTGCACTTTGGTAAAAAATAAAGGAGGAGCTCGTTTATAAATGAGTTCCTTGCACATTTACAGGATGCTGACCTGTATGCTGGCAGTTGGCCAGCACTCGAAAACAATTTAAAACCATTCATTAGTATTTCGTGTTGTAAAATTACTTAGGAAAATTGATTGACTGATGACGTACTGGCCTAGTTGATAGTGACCCTGCCTATGAAGCTAGCGGTCCTGGTGTCAAATCCCGGTAAGGGCAGATATTTGTGTGTGTGATGTGCATGCATATTTGTTCCCGTCATGGATGTTTTCTGTGTATTTGAGTATATTTTTCTCAATATAAGTATGTTTATTGTTGAATGGTACCCATAGTACAAGCCTAGAGCTTAGTTTGGGACTATTGTATGCTTAGGCTTCTATGGCAATGTTCCGACATATTTTTGTATTTTTAATGTAACTTGTTGTGGGTACCTATTACATCAATTGGGACACAGAGTCATGCATCACTATTTGTCTTCTACTATTTATAATGAAGAGAACTTTATTCCATTTACAAATTATAGGTATTCCTATGTGGTTATTTATGAGATTTTAATATCCCATAGTTCATATTTCAAATTAATTTGTTTCTGCTTTCTTTACCTATTCCCAGGTTAGTGATGGTCTTTAAATCAATCCGGTCATGAAGCACACAGGAAAAAGAAGGTCTAAAAAATGCATTGTTTGATCAGGTTAGATGCGTAAAGTTTCGTCTGGCATTTATCTGACAGATAGGTTTGGAATTAGGACAAGAGTTTTAGAACATGGACCCAGGTCCGATGTCTTTTTTTTTCTTATAAACAAAATTTGATTAAAATATTAAATACTTTATTTGAAATTGATAATTTAATTTTATCTTTATCATTTGTTGTTAACATTGGATTGGTATGGTTGAATTCCCTTGCAGCATTGGCCTTCACAAGAATCTTCAAATTTTCCCTACTCAAGCTTAGCTTGCTAGAGCAAAAGATTAACCCAATAGCATCTAAGAGATAGTATGCAATGGAGAGGCAAGTCACAAAAAAAAAAGGGGGGATGATGACGGAGAAGGGAAGGCTGGAGGAGGCCTTTTCTGACTGGCAAATAGACTTGCAGAAACAAAGTAAGCAACAAATTATGGAGTACCAATGGAAAGAGAAGAAATATAAGTGTAAAGATGTTATTTTGGAATATAAGAATCAAACATGTTTTATTCCGGTTAAATCTTATGTAATGTATTTATAATGTGTGTATGTCTGAGTAAAAGGCTTATTTATCTATTTTTATTATTTTTATGGTTTCTCATCTCCATGTTAGTACCGCTACCATTTGCCTCTCTTTTTGCCATCTTTGGGGTAGCAGACTGTGAATATTTTTGACCATTTTTCCTTTGTGCTTCATAGCATAAGGAAGGCCCATCTCCATTGAAATTTTCTTATTGTAACAGAAACGGTCTATTCCCATTAGTATCCATTAACAGTTCCATTGATGGAACTAGTAGGAATTTGTATTCCCACTTACTAGTTCCATTATTTAAAGGACTTTTCAGATAATGGAACTAGTGGGATTTATGTTTTCCCAGTAGTTCTATTTAATTAAAAAATAAAATAAAATGACGAGCATTTTCTTTTATTATTAATTACGAATATTTTATAATTATATTTATTTTTTATAAAATAGAATTTAGGGTTAAAAAATCATTCCCTAGTAGGAATTTTTCCATTATGAATGTTCCATTATCTGAAGTCCTTTAAATAATGGAACTAGTAGGAATAAAAATTCCCTCTAGTTCCATCAATGGAACTGTCAATAGAACTAGTGGGTAGTGGGAATAGACCACAGAAACACCTATTAGATTTGTCTTTCTTCTTCTTTTGATATTGAGTATGCTTATTGCTGATACGAGTATGTTGACTTATTTCTATAGTTTTTCCATTTTACTTTGTTCCTGCCTTTTTGGCAACTATAAGTTAAGCTGCGAGAGTTTGTGTCAGTTTAAGTTTGCATTTAAAAAAAACCGTTTTCCTTTTATTCTCAGATTAATTTAACTAATAGGTTAACTCAGGCTTATTCACAGTTAGCAACAATTGAATCCCTATTATGTTGAAGAACCAACTCTGTCTGAGACATGCCGATTTGCGCTTGCGCAGTGCATATAAGTATTTACCGGCAACGTTTGGCGTGAGTCCAAACATCTGATTCCCATCGGATTACTTTTCGTTCCTACTTTAAGTGGACGCAAACGATTGCACAGTCACGAAAGCTTGCGAAGGCACTGTTAGGGCTGGTCATATTGAAAATCTTACATTGAGTTCTTGAGTGAGATGACTTCCTCAAGGCGCGACAGGAATTACAGTTTTCTCGAATTATGGTTACGCCCTAAAGGCCGTGGGCTTGAAGCATTACTCCATGGTTGTAATTACTAGCCTTTGAAGAGCGGTTTCCTTTGACTAGAGTTTGAGCAGATGTTTACGGAGCTGGCAACTAGCCTTCAGTACTGTAGTGGAACTGGAAGAAGAACCCGACAAATGTCGAGGACCTGATGAAAAAAAGTTAAACACCGCTTATGGATGAGAACTATGGGTGCTTGCATTTGATTAAGTAGCAGATTATTTTATGGGCTGCGTTTAACGACATTTGAAGACTGGATGCAAACTGTAAAGACAATAAATATAGACTGTATGACAGTTGTATGAACATTGAATTGCTTTAATACCGAGATAATAGACATGCTTAGAGAAAAGTCGCTAACGAAGAGAGAAGTTGTTGAAGTTTAAATAAAACGTGATAAAGGGCCCCACTGAAAATCAGCGGCGTGGCTTGCCTCGGCATAGTACTGAGTGGGTCCCTTATCGACGCAACGTACGGCTCAGATGAAAATATGTTATCGTTTTAATTATTTTTTATTTGAAACGGTGTCGTTTTTGTGACGGTAAATTTATTTCCTTTCTTTCTTTCTTTCGAAACGTTATTGTGACTAAGCGATTATTCAGAAAACATGCTTTTAATACTGATAATATAGCAATACAAAATATCATTATCCCGATTGATCCTCAAGTCTTCATCGGCATTCGAGAAAAACATTCCTTTGTAGCATTCATAACTTGCCGGATATTTAGCCGCCTAACGATGTTTATCAGTAGTCCTGAATGTCTTATTTTTGGGACTTTCATTTCTCCAAATTTGATTAATTGCTCCGTAATGGCACAAGGCATTAGCGCGTAATTTATTGTTAACACCATAATTGCCAGTGACCCGGTAAAGGGTCGATTTGATATGAGAATTTGAGAAATTGGGGTTGAACACGTTAATTCAATGGGAAATGGCGATCGGTCGTATTTATGAATAATGGGCCACAACGGCCTGGTGAAAATCTGACGTTTAATAAATCCAACCGGATGGATTTATGATGAACGATGAAATAGTTGTGAATATTGGTTGTTGTAGATTGAGGGCACCTAGATATTTTATCATGGGGCTAAATCGAGTAATATGGATTATGCATGGATTTTTTAAATCGCATTTCTCAACAAAATATGAAAATACCGTAAAAGCGATCACCAAAAGTAAAATTAAAATTGGTCCAGAAATACGGATGATACAAGCATTTTAAGACGAGACAGGAACAAATCTTTGTTGGCATATCTTGGTTATTTTTATAGCTATTCAAAAAATGATTTTTCTCACCTGTTTGTTACATGAATCAGCTTTTATTGAAGCTGTAAAGAAAAAACATGCATATTCCCTATTCTATTTAGCCTTAACAGTTAAAAAGATCTTCGTTGCCGACATTTCATTAAATTTTATTTTATCGGATAATCGGTCTTAAATTTGATACCGGTACAAAAGCAATTGCATCGGCAAGGCTTGGACACGGTTCGAAAAATACCGGTTAATTATGGTTCTTAACCAGGTTTTTCGCAAACACTCGCTCGGAGCGGAATCGATCTAGTATTTTGGGTTTTTGATTCTACCAGCAGTTGGCTGGCGTCGCGACTAAAATGATAAGGCCGGCTTGACTTCAAGCTGAGCAAGTGAAAATGTTAAGAGCTAAGATCTAGCTTACGATGCCGGTTTTTGGCGCGGTGCGAACAAATTAGCGAGCGAAATAAACCGGTATTTCGAGCTGGAACAGTTTTATTTTGCTCTTTGATCCGAACTGAAATAATATCAATTATTTTCGAGTGGAATCGAAATGAAAATGCTCTATTTGAAATGCATTGCTCTATTTGAAGTTACTGACGAGCTGGTTAAAAAAAAACATCGAGTGCATCGGTTTTTTTTCTGGCATGGAGAGGGCAAACAAACAGCCCACCTAAACCTGTATTACACTTCCTTTAAGCCATCTTGCTGCTACATCGTAATCATATGGTTTGCATTAAAATAACTGTAAGTTACGGTCAAGTGCATAAGAACTACTAGGTATAACACGAGCAATATATGATACCTATAGAAGCAAAATTAGTCCTATTGTTTTTGTCCGTTCTGGTTGTGGTGAGTTGGCTCTAAGGCAAACAAGCCTACTAAAGTTTGATTTGGGACTAGGTCGATTTGTGTGAGGTTGTCCTTAGGTATTTTTTTATAAATTTATTTGTTTCTCGCCGCACTTCTTCGTAGCAGAGTTCCTCTTGTAAGGCGCTGGTAGATTTTGGACGCGAAAAAGTATTAATAATACTTAAATAATATTTAATCTTCGTCGAGGTGGCTCGTGGTTGTAGCGGGTGCAATCAAAATTGCATGGCCAATTTCAGGGAACCAAGAAAAAAACCCTTTACCTTGTGCCACACCAAAAAAAACACACCAGTTCAATAACACTAATGCTGATTCCGAATACACCTACAGTCATACTTACCATCCGCATTATAGATTGTTGTATCCTTATTTATTCACGGACTACCTAGGTACTACCTGTACTACTAATAGTAAAGTATACGTTCTGCTCTATTTATCGTTAAAAGGTCACCTTGTCAATCTATCTTCGCTTTTTACCGAGGCAAATGATATCCCGCCGATGCACGTTCGAGTTTAACGCCGTGATAGATATTTTCCATCACAGGGCAAATAGACGCACCGATATTGGTTCCATAATAAAGTCAAACGTATTTGCATTCAACGGTGATGTGAACGTGAAGTTATGGCTTGGAGATAGCCAAATGGGTCACACCACATGAATAAACGTGTAATAGTTGTATTCATTGACTATTCTCATTCTGATGATGTAGAAAATTACATGAATTTTTGTTTAAGATTCAATTGAGAATTGATGTAATAAACATAACAGAGAGACATTGGGTGTTCTCGAATCTCTTTAGGTAATCGACATTTTATAATATTTAAAAAAAAGCATTAGCTTAGCGGCACTGTTGTGGTATCGCACAGGTGTTCGTTTTCGTTTTTTATTTCGATAAAAAGATTGAAAGTTTATGGTGTTCCTGTTTTTTCACAAAAAGCGCTGTTTTTTTCTTGGTAGTTCAAAGAGTCGCCAGTATTCTCGAGTTCACTCACTTTCCAGTAAAAATACTCGTTACACAGCGATCGTGACTCTAGATTCAAACACACACTACAATCGTAATCGCTTACGCATCGTGCCACGGCCGCGACCAACTGAGTCAGTGAGTTGTTCTATGCCCCATATTTGTGTCGGCATCAGGCTGGCCATTAGCCTTCTGTAGGATTCATATTTTTATCGAATGTAGAAAAAGATCTTATGCATATTCAATACGGCTTTAGATTTTGACGCAAAACAACATCTTATGTATCCAAAGGGTTTATTGTAAAAATCCTCCCGAGTTATATATAAACGCGTAATAAAACCGACATGTTGTTTGAAGTAACTCATTAAAAACCATCCCGCGTAGCATCGTGTAATTCGCTCGGATGTCTCTGTCACGCAAACACATGATACTGTTTTTATTATAACTCGTAATGGAAATGAAATTACGACATTTTATTACCGGCTGTTATTTAGGTTTAAATAATTTATTTTGTTATTCAAGAGGTTATTGGATGCTATCAAATTTGGGTTAGCAAGGGTGTGTTATCTACATAGAATAAATGAGGCATGTTAAAGCAAAACTTATAAGCTGTCAGAAAAGTATTTTATGGTTAATCGTAAGGAAAAGTCTTTCAAAGTCTGTTTGCTCGGTTTTCTTTTAAAGTCAAATAACAACAGAATTAAGGATTTATTTAGGGTACCTACCAAGTCGTGTACATTTTCACTTTTCCTCTGGCATCCACGTGTAAAATTTGAATCTAAGGCAACAAAGGACTCGTCAATAATTATTGTCATACTTGACAAGCAACCCGCTAGCAAACTGACGTGGGAAACGCGTGAAATTTAATCTTACGTTGGTATTTCATTACCCTGTTAATTAATTTCCGAACACAGCGTTTAAACTTGTCCAGCTTGCGTATTTACGGCTTTTGATGGCTCCTAGAACCTTCGATTGTGTTCTATATTAAAACACTAGGATAAAACTATCTTGTTTCTACTACCCTTGAGGTTCTATACCAAGTTATGTCTAACTCTAAAGGTTGCGACGCAGGTGCTCGTTGGCTCCGATCGTTTTCCAAACTGCGGTTTTTCCGACATTAAATTTGAATAAGCCATTACTCCGGGCTTTCTTGTTATTGTACCATTACTTTCCATTAAATCCACTGTTACAAGTTCTTAATGCTTTACGGTTTCGTCTCGCAATAATAATAAAGTATGTTGCCGGTTTAATTAATTATGTCGTGGCTTTTGAGAAGTGTGACCGGAATCGCTATGGTGTTTGGTTTTATTTCTTTGCTGAAATACGAGTAAAAGCAATTTATGGTTGAGGAAAATTGTTTGCAATAAAACATGTTGAAAACTGGATTTATTTGCTGTTGCAAATGAAACAGTTCGTTTTTAAACGCATGTATTTATTCCTTTATCTACACTCATATCATAAACCCTCTTATGCGTTCAGAAACCGCAAATGATGACCAGCATAATAATCAACTCTGTTGTTAGTGCATTTTTTTTATCTGCGGCAGTAATCTTATGGATTCATAAGAACATCAATTTCAATGTTCTTATGACATTCAAATTTCGAACATCTCTGAAAAACAAAGAAATTTGATTTGACCTCTATTCTAATATCAGTCGAGATGACGTTTAGTCGAAATGAATTTTCAATTTGCATACAAAATTGGACAAATGTCGCACGTAGGTAAGATATCGACCGATATGATAGTTGGAGCCGACTCTAGTTTGTCTCTGAATTAGAAAAAAAACTATGACAGCTGCCAGAAAACTTTTCAACCTTTTCATTACCGCCTAATGGCGGTTAAAATTTAATATGCTGCTCCTAAATGCATCATGGAGGCTTATGATATGTGGGTAGATAAAGTAGTGTATGTAACTGTACATAATTAGGCATTAAACACTTTTGTGATGTTATTATGAAACTCGCCTTCGGCTCGTTTCATAAACCCACACTCGTGTTTAATGCCTTTCATTATGTACAGTCACATAAACTACTATTATAAATCTTTTTGGACACTTTCCTCATCATCACTCCTGGATAACCTCATATTTAATTTAACCCCAATATCTTTAGATTTATTCTGTGTCCGACCGAATCACCTAACAAATTTCATCAAAAAAGTTTCCGCCGACTTCGTCCATAATTCAATAGCCATTTTAAAAAGAAACAATCCTAGCGCGGTTTATTTAGTAAAGACAGCTTATTTTCCCTTGCTCTTTCAAATTCGCTTGTAATGGGATACAAAGTGGGACTAATTGAGAGGCCATGAGCTGGAAGATTGTTCGTTTGATTACCCCTGAAAGCCCTGACAAAACCACCACTAACGGCCCTCGAGTTTCCACTTTCCGTTCACTTCGCTATAATTCTAATCTGATTTTTCTTTCAGATTTCTTTTTTAATAGACGCGAGATTAAATGGCTTCAATAGTAACCCCTTTTCACGAGCCCTTTCTAAAATTGGGCGTTTCATTTTTGCTCGTGCCATTCCTTAATTATAAAGATTACTTCAGAATGCTGGTACATTAGCGAAAACAAATCAAAGAGGTCTCCATCTTATCTCTTAAGTCTCGTTACGTGATTACGGAGAAATATCATAATATTTCCGAGGAAATCTCAAAGAGGGATGTCTCGGATACGTAATTATGCATTAACCGACCTAAACTCATTAACGTACTGCATGATAAACTGAGCCACTATTATCCAGCACTTTTGATAGCAGGGTGTATTTAGTTCTGAGCGCGGTTTCAGAACAGAACCCCGCTTTAGGAACTTTAATTACACACACATGACTCGCCAAAACGCTTTGTTATGGTTTTTGAACGTAGTTGTGTTAGGCTTTAGTGACCGCAGTTTCACGATTATTATGCGTTTGAAATGTGCTTTAAGCATTTTGTTTTAGCCGCAGTTGAGAAGAGCGAAAAAGTGTGGTGTTTTCGACTGACCAACTTATCTTTTACGAATTAGTATATCGGGTCGTAAGGGCGCAAAATATGATTGTAATTTATTTACGGCGGTTTTGAAACTAGAGCCAAGCGAAGTACTTGGAACTATTGCAACATCGTCGAAATATCGGAAACGCTCCAATTAATTCAAGCCGCGGTAAGAACCTGGTATTATAAGTCATTAATAAGGTCTCTAGTGATTTTTCACTTCATTTCCATTGTTAGTTTGAACTTGCGCATTTTTTAATTATGTGTATTCATTAATGAACCTCCAGGTCTTTTTGATACTTATATTGTTTAGTAAAGTGTACTTCTATATCGCATTCGAATATGACTGTATGTGTTCTAAATAAATTTAAAAAAAAATAAAAAAAAAGGTCATAAGCTGATCAAACTATACAGAAATCGTTTAATTGCATCTCGGTTTTGAGGGTTGGATTTTTTAAATACGTTTAGTGTGAACTTCTAATAAAAAAATCAGGCTCTGTACAAGGCTTCGAAGAATGACGCACCGCCAAGTCCGCCACACCAATTAAAACTTTTATTTATCTAGAGCTTTGTTTACATTAGGTAGTTGGCTTCAAAGTTTGAACCTAAGTTGTACGATATCGTTTCAGTTTATAAAAATAACACTTACCAACACACATTACAACATGTCATAAATTGTATGATTTTTTATCATGTGCATGTTTTCTGTTAAAGTTCATCTTTGGAATTTGTTTTTAGCGTGACCAACGATTTAGTCAAGTTTTGTTTTATATATATATATATATATACATAAATAAATATCGAGTCATAAAAAAAGCCGAGGCATCTGGTTGCCAAAATATACGTTATAATCTTAATTAGAGTCAGCTTAAATCGCAAATCAAAACAGCATACACCTAAATGGATTTTGGCATTCTTAAAATGTCTGCTTCTATTTTAAATTGCTCTCTCTCCAATACAGGCTCGAAATAATAATTAAGCATTATAATGCGGTCACACGAAACATTCATCCTATAAAATTGTCTCTCCATTTATGTTATAGCCACCCACTTAATCTCCACGTACATGGCTAAGTCCACGGCTACCGTTCCTTTGTTGCGTTATAAATTGTTTCGGGAGCATCTGCAAGATTAATAGTTGTCGAGTACCCGACACGTGCTAAGTGAAAGGCCCTCTAAGTTTAGCTGACTCCGGAATGTCCGCTGTTTGTTATTAACTTTTTTGGGAGTTCCAACAAGGCTGTACCTTGTTTTACTAGCTTTGGGTTAAGGTATGCTTCTACTGCTAGGTGGTGTTAATTTTTCACAACACTGCTCGGAAATATGGCCATAGATGGTCTCGTTTGGGGTCACAAAACGTCACTTATAAGGACAGACCAAGAATGTCTTTGTCGGCGTGTTTGCTGATTGGTCGAGAACATTGTTGTCCAACTTTAAGAACCAATGAAAATCAATCAATCAATTTTTGTGTCCTAGCTCCTTATAACGAAAAATTGAAATCGACCAATAAGAACACACCATTTTGTGTCGTAAAATATTAGATGTATTTTTGCTAAAAGATACACAGACTAAAAAGTATGTCACTGCTTTTTTTTTAATGTAATTCAAACTGGGCCCCTAATCTCGAACCACTAGAGATGAAATTACATGGGAGATATGGCGAAACAAATACAATTTTATATGGAGTTGACATTTTCATCTCGCATGTTAGTTTATTAATCTCGAGTGCCACGAAAATAGGGGTCCAGATTTAAAAAAAAAGTTATCTATGGTAAAATTGGCGGTGATGTCACATCATTGTAACATGAATTAAAATTTGAGTTTTGAATATGAATTTTTATTTTATTTCCTCTCAGTAGTTGTGAAAAGCACTATGTCTGCCTCGGTAGAAAGTGCAATTTATGGACTCGTACACTAGAGGGCCTCAACTACGTTTCGGCCCTCTATATGACTCGTCCAAAAATCGCGTACTTTCTATCCTCAGCAACAATGTACTTTTTACCGTTGATTACTGTTGCGGCCATGCCCATTGACTCTTGATTTATTCTTGGTGGCGTTCGCTTTTCTCCTCGATTTTTCTCGACTTGCATGATTCATAATGCTGTGTTCACGTACAAGCTAGCTCGACGTTTTTACGCTCATTCGAGCTAGTTCGAATACGTGTGGACCAGTAAAACGTTCAAGCTTTATTGCGCTCCGTAGGTTTATTAAAAAGCACTCGATAAAGCTTTCTTATGAAGCTAACTTATCATTGCGAAGAGTTTTTAAGTTTTCCGTTTCCTTCCTTAGCACACTTGCGCACTTGATTTTCATACTAGTATCAAAATTAAACGATAAGCATGAAAGGAAAAACAAAATATGTATCTGGCGAGGCATTTATTTAGGTAATAATTAAATCAAGAAATTATCAATAAAACCTTGCCACCTCGAAGAAAAATCGCCTTAATTCAACCAGCTCAAAATGCGCACACTTACCCATACTGCGGGTAAGTGTGCGCAGCTAAGCGATGTTTGTGGATTTTTTATTATACTAAGCAGACTGATTTTGATCAAACTTACCTCACTTTATTGAGACATAACATAGCATCAAATTTTATGCAAAATTGAAGGCTTATACATTACAAACATAAATAAAATTCATTTACTCGTGTCGATTTTCGCCATGACAGCAAATTTTACCTTTACGGCACCGGATTCTGAATATTTTCTTTTTCAAGTAAGTGAAAAATACCATCTGGGTTTTTCTTGCATAAACTAATTCTACACCAACATATCTTTAATTTGCTTACACATATTACAAACATTTCCATCCCCATTCCTAAATAAAGGGGTTGCGCACACTTACCCGCTGCGCACAGTTACCCCACATGACCCTAGGGTTGATTTGCGAATTAACCAATCGTTCTAATATACATATCTTTTGGTAGTTATGGATTTGCACTAATATAAATAAATTGAACACAACATGACGTCGTCTTCGTTATTTTTAGATTTGTCATGATTGAAAAACGATTAGTTATCAGTACATTTATACTGCAGCTCTTTACAACTGAAATAACTATGGTTTGCTATACTATATAGCATGCACAACATGATGATGCTTAGAAATATTCTTCGCATTTTGTCCCATTCAGTTCATTTTAATAGCTTTTGAGCAGCGAAAGAAATTACTCAGGACGCACAGAGATGACGTTAAAAGCTTTTATGTTTTCCGGACAACGGCAGCCAGAGCGAAACTCTTCGCATAAATTATCGCAACAGAATTGCAAGCGATAAGTAAGAGTTGAAATGTTAGATGTTGTTACGGCGAAGTATGAACGACTCCGCAAACAATTTAGAACAAATACATTAGCGACACCGGAATTTATGTCGGAATAATGATCGCAGCGGATCGATGTAATTGTTTCAGAGCTTACACGAATACGTACACGCCAGTATATGTAACCGAGGCGCCGCTGGTACTAAGATTTATGTACTACTTAAGATGTACAAGAAGGTACGCCTTAATTGGTGTCGCCGAGTTCTATTACGGAAATACGCATATTGTTCCTGCATTTTCCTCAACATTCCACCGATAAAATCAGCATAATTAATATGAATGACTTTTCAGAACTTAAAACAAAGACATTTCTTCTTAATTAGGAAATTTCCATTCGCAGCCCTAAATGAATTCAGTTTAAAGAAAATTGTAAGGTATAGGCGACCAGGTGGTTTGGAGCCACGATAAATAATGTGTACATAAACCTGCTGTAAAACTTGCTCGGAACGGAATAATTGTACTAGGACAACAGAATCGGTTGAAATCTTAAAATTTGTGCCGCTGAATTTCTTCCTTATATTTATTTTAACATTTCGTTTTATTACCCCATCTGTTTTATTAAGCAAACTTCCCGCGGATGGTGGGAAGTTAGCTGCTTGATTAACGGGCGCCACCGGCACAATGCGAAGTGGATTACGCGGCTTTTTGATTTCCTTTTCACTATTCGCTGATAGGTGGACTAACGAACCGAGCGTCAACAGGATTGGTCCGGATCAGAAATCTGCATTTATGATTGGATGGAAAGTTAATCTAGGTGAAAGCCTGAGCCTCGGCGCTACATGAATAACTGTCATTTTAACCGTTGTTCGTCTCGTGCATTTGACTGCAATGGTTGCTGAATAGATAAAGTTCAGTTTGTATGCAAATGTATGCCCGTTTCTACGACGCCGTATTTCTTGACCAGCTGTCAACAATGCACGATTCATATGCTGCCCGTATGCTGTATTTTATTCGTGTCGGATTATAAACTGGAATATATGCTTGCGTTTGTATTTATGTGAGTAAGTTTGTTAAAATAGGTGACAAACGGAACTGGTATTCAATCTCACACAAATAGGTATTGCATTGAATACGTGTTTCTTTTTGATTCATTGTAGTGTTGACTTTACTACTACATTAAAAAACACGCAATCCATAAATAATTTTCACCTATACCAACATATATAATTAATTGCAAAGAACTATCACAATATAATCCTTAAGAACATACACGGCCAAGAGTTTTATTATACTTATATTATTCATACCCGCTTTGAATACTTAATATATCACAACTTCATATTCACAAGATTTTGATCACGTACTGAAATAATGGCAGGGTGCAGAGCAACTATGGCTCTTCATTTCACGAAATTTTCGCTCTTTAATACTTTGAAGAGGCGCTGGGAGATGAGATCGAGGGGGCGTGAAACTAGGTTACGTAGTAACACTGTCTAGTATATTGTCATGTTGAGACAAAGGTACCAGTGTTATAGGATAGTCTTGTTTTATGTCAAGGTATTTTTAAACTAGTACACGGATAATATTATTTTCATGCTTTATCTCATCAATACGGCCATGCTCGTTATTGCCTGTTAAACTATATCTTTAAATTAAAAACAGTAATGGTAGTGCTTGTGAAGGGTCCTTTCGGATTAATATCATCTTACCCGATATCCTTCCTGCCTGCTGCTTGTGTTTCGGCGTAGGGGAAAGGCAAAGCAGCCGGTGAAGTTACTAGCAGCGATGCAGTCCTATAATTGGCAAAGCGATTGGAAAAATCCTTGGGCTTCAGAACCGTATCACTCAAAAAAAGCGAGAGCCAACCAAGAGATTTTCTCTTATTGTTAGTTGACAAAAAATTATACAATAGTTATGATATTAGTTATTTCAACCGAAGCTGATAGTAACAGCAGCAAGTTCTTGAGTGATTTAAATAACATCTAAGTTGATGAATCTTACGTCTTGTTAGGCTCGTATGGAATCAATATGCTTATCAAAAATCACAATCTTGTTAGAGACGGCTTTTTATTTCTGTGTTTCTTTGTCTTAAAAAAGCCGCTTACTACATAAACCATGTTGGAAAAATTCGAACCCCTATTTTATTAAGAAAGACCATCATGTCAGCAATCATTATGTGAAAAATAAGAAAGACAAACTAACGTATTAATCATCCTTTGGTGAGTGCAAAAGCCTGTCGCGCGCTCGCCTCGTTGGAGTTTAACTACTAGTAACACAATACTCTACCGTTACATATATCAGACGCCTAAGATGTTGGGAATTCGATCAGGATAGAGTTGCTTAAGGGGTTACCTTGGTAACGTAGATAATATATCTAAGTATGTTACTGTGAAATGATGACCCTAATTTGAACGGTGAAATAAAACATACGTTAGTCATCGTTTTCGTTGGAAAATGTAGCAAATTTTTAGCGTCAGTATCTAGTTTTCATCTCTATATCGTTTGTAACATAATACATGGAACATCATTTCATTTACTCCGCAAACTCTGCCGAACATTTAACGCAATTTAAGTACATTTTCGTCCATAGTGTGACTTAACTCTTTCGATGTTTGAAGCCTTAATTTTTCGTCAGCTTCTCGAATATTATTACCAATGCAGGTTACAACTGTCTATCCCACTCCTGAATCTCATTACTACCGTTATCGAGAATTAAACGATTATAATTTCAACCTAAACGTCATCGATTCCCGTACAAAGCTTTTGCAATCGACGCCCTTCGATTTCAAAAACGAAGTCTCCAACAACAGGGTATTGAGCGACCAAGCTTTGTGTATTGACACCACTGGATTATAATCGATTTCATTTCAAACGGCCATTATGCTTAAATTCTCATTGAAACTCGTATTGTGTAATACAATGGCGACGGTAATTATAACGCTGAAAACCCGGTTTATTGCGTCGAAACTTTTAAACGTTATTTATGACGAGATTAGGTTCAATATTCGCATTTCCGGTCGTTTGAAATAAGTTAACGGATTTTATACCTACTATTTTTTGAAACGGAAATTAGCTGATTTGTAGTAGCAATTGCGATCCGAATTTTAAAAATACAGACCTAATTTACATTTTGGTGCAGATAATTTTTGATGTGATCTTTTTGGTAGATACGAGAATGTCGTTAATAATTTAGCTGGTACTATTTGGTTCATCTTAAGTAAAACTTACTTTTTTTTTGTATCGCTGTGTACGGTAACGGTAACCAAAAATGTTAGAAAGTAATTTTAAAAAATGCGGATAATTAAACTAAAATAGTCCGCTGCAATGTGAATTAATCAAACCGACAAAGCAAACAGTTTGATACATGGAAACATAAAGCTGTTTGAACAGCGTCTAACAAATTACATCGATGCAAATACGTGGGCCTAGTGGATCGAATGAATATCTCAATTCGATTGACTCATTTGTCGACGTGTTTCGCGCTATTCGGGCGAAATTTGTCACTTTAAGAGAATATTGATTATTGGAAACATCTATTATTGGTTTAAAATTAAATTTTATAGTTTATTCTTTTTAACTGGTTTTGGATAAACATTGCCTGTGACTCGAAATGCTCAGCCAAGACAGTCTGGTCAAAAAAAGGTACTAAACGTAATGAATTTCGTCATAAGCATAAACACGCAGGATGATTGGTTATGCAGCAGGTTAGCAAGCAAGGTCATATCGATCGAAATTGCCTTTGTTCTCCCATTAGTGTTTCTGAATAATTTAGGCAGACTAGGAAAATTAACACAGATTTCATTACTACTTCATCACTTGTAATCCTTACATTTATGATGTTTTATTAACAAACAAAGAAAGTTATTTGTGCACTATGCACGCTAGGGCACATGTTATTTTTAGAAAATAAGGTTCAATTCAAAATACTTGCTAGCTTGTTTGCATTTATTAAATAACTAATCACCATGCTATACAACGCATATAAATTAATTGATTCGTCATGCAATATGTTCAACAAAGCACGCTCTTGCTTCGCTTCGGTTTATGCGAGTTTTTCTGTAACAACCGTGCATAAACCAGAATTTATTATGCAAAAACCTTCCGTGAAAAATTATCTAACTAATGGTGAAAACCGCTTCAAAATCTGTTGCGTGGTTTAGGAACAATAAGCAGATATGCAGACTGAAAGAAAGACAGACAGACGAGAAAAGAGACTTTGTTTTTAACCGACTTCAAAAAAAGGATTTTTGTATTATGTATGTTCACCACCGATTATAAAAAATCTTTTTACTTTGATAGAGTATACTTCCGAGGTGGTCCCATTGTCAACAAATCTGAATCTGATGAGGGAATCAGTGAGGAATTGAGGGAACTCCTCAAATATTGTAGGCAAACATATAGCGATTTTAGTATTTTTAGTAACAAGTCCAGCATTTGCATTCAGAAAATATCATTTGGTGAAGTGGAACTGATGATGAAGAACACGGATGGCAACCGGAACTCCTCAACGGTACTGAATTCAAGGGTGGCGATAAGATATCTCGATTAAGATAGTTGAGCGACTACAACGAAGAATATTTACTTGTTGCAATATGACTATGACTTTCCCGCGGCGTTGCTTGCGGCGCGCTTGAATTAACCTAAAGTTTCATATCAACCAAGAAGTGGGACTACGGAACAGCGTATTATGATCACTAAAAAGTATAAAATAAAACAAATGTTTTAAAAAACAAAAAACCGCATTCAAAAACGCATGCGTTTTTGAAGGCGTGTATGTATAGATAAAGATAAAGACCATTAGAAATATACAGGGTGTTAGGCAGAAGGTTGTACAAACTTCAGGGACTAACTCTGTAGGTCATACTCATCAACTTTTATTATGGGACCAACATCCAAATCGCGAAAAAAAAAACAGCTGTTCCATACATTTCGGCTGTTTAGCTCTCAAAGTTTGTATGGAACACCTGGTTTTTTTTTCGCGATTTGGATCTTGGTCCCATAATAAAAGTTGATGAGTATAGAGTTACCTACAGAGTTAGTCTCTGAAGTTTGTCCAACCTTCTGCCTAACACCCTGCATACGTGAAAGAGGCTTGCCATCTAGAGATGCACTGCATTGTAATTTATTGCTCCATGATCCAAGAATATTGACATTATCGACATAATGTACGTAATCCGTCTGTGATTGGACCATCTGGCTTTAACCGGATTGCATTGATCAATCTGTCTATTGACCGAGTTTATGTACCGAGGAAGTGTTCAGTTAACAGCTGAATTATGTGATTAGGCTCCGGCGGAGGTGTTGTGTGGGAAACGGGGATTTAATTGGATCTAGATATTTGATTAAGCGCCATATTTAATTGTTGGTTTTGGAATAAGTAGACTAACGTAGAATGTGGTTGTTTTTTTCAGTAGACATACCTATAAATCTTGGAATGGATGGATATACCATTGGCCAAGGTATTTCGTTGGTATGAACTTTTTTTTGCGTTCCGAAATAAATCCAATAACCAATAATATAAGATACTAATGTTTTAACTAACTCAAAGTCAACCACGCATCGATTGCTTTGATATATGAAAATGGAACAAACTGTTCGTGTTCAAATAAAGTTATATTTTTGATCTTGATAAGAATTACCCAGTATTTTTTATTGCTGGATGTGCCTAAAAAACCAAATATCAATACCTCAAATAAATACAAATATTTCCAAAATCTGTTTCCTTTTCCGTTAAGTGGCGCCCAAGTGGGACTAAATGGCTCTTATGTTTTATACTTCTGAAGTAAATGTTTCACGCTCAACTTATCCTGTGCAGGTGAAGTGTTCCAGCAAAGTTTCAGAAATTAAAGCGCATTGCTGACTGACAGTGTAGTGAACCAGTTCCTGAGTTAAACTTAGTTACGGAACTCTGAGTGTAACTTCATTACTTAGCTTCCGAACGTGCTAGGTTTTTCTAGACTTCATAACTCTAGGGAGTCTTGTATTTGGAAAAATGTTTGTACAACTTTGCCAGATTCTCCACTGTTTTCGTTTTCGCATCGTGTCCTATCGGATACAGTTTTTTTTATTCCTCCACTCCTGTCCGAAATCACGTATGCAGTCTGTAATCACTGTTGCAAATACTACTAGCGGATGCGATGCATAAAATGTCTTTAGAAAAAAAGTGTAGACATAGAATTTTAAAAACATTAATTTTGGTTACATTTTCTTTCATCAAAAGTTGCTTTCGACTAAAAGGTTGACTGTTTCCGATTTAAATATTTCTTCGTAAAACTAATTCAATATAAAGGGGCAAAGAGTATATTGTACTCTGACCTGCCAGTGTTTCGAAGAACTCCGGTCTATGTTTAGAAAAATAACATTTTAGCTTAAAGTTAAGTTAGAAGCGAAACACAACAACAACGTCATTAGAGTTTTCAACCTTGGGACACTATTAGACAGGATGCATTAAATTGTCACGACAAAAATGATTTTCAAAAATTACCCTAAATCTTTAAAAAAAAAAGCAAAACAGATTTATGTTTTGCTTTTTTATATAGAGTTAACACCAATCTTTGTTCTAATTTAGTTTTTTAAATTGGAAAGTACACTTATAAATGGGCTTTTTCGTTACAAGAGACCAATTACGAGAGGCATCAAATAAAATAATAGCCTATTACGTCGACTTTTTCAGCAATTTCGGAAACCAGTGGCTCAATGAAGAGGTACTGCAGGGTAAAAGTTGTAGTCAAGATTTTTCCGGAGGCCTGTATTAATTGCGATGGTTTTCAAATCATCCGTATATTTTTGCGCACACAGTTGTTCAAGTGTTCATTTTAATGGTTTAATTTGTAAGCTCTACTCATTCCGTTTTGGTCCGGTTCTGATACTAATTAGGTAGGCCTGATGTTTCAACCGTCAGATAAGATTATCTATCACTTCAATATAACATTATCTTTGGTTATGTGAAAAAGTACAGGGTTGAAATGTAACAGTTGCAAATATTCTATTGGAAATAAAATACTACCTTCACATTTATAAATCACCTGTGGTTTCAATAGTTACTTTAGTTTATAGATTTAGTCTCTTCGCTGTATAATTTCAATAACAACTGCAAGCCTGCACAACAGCTGCTCACAAAGGCAAATTACAATCATTGTCCAGTGCATGTCCTTAGTAAGTCACGTAGCTATACGGTCCCAATTACTCTAGTGATGTCGAGACTTGCTCGCTTAATATGCAACGCTCTACTCTTGACGCCTACACCTGCAGGAGTTTGTTGCATACAAGTTAGTGGATGCAGTCGCTAAAACTAATTCAGTTAAGAACTGATAGTGTTAACTGATTTAAAGTTTTCGCTGTCGGTGTTTTTTATTGCCGTCAAGTTTCTTTCGGCTTTTTGCACGTAGATCTAGGTCAGTGATAATTCGTTGAGTAAGTGCGTCTTCATAATTATCATCATCATCATCATCATCATCATCATCATCATCATCATAATCAATGAATCTTAATGTTAGCCGCAGCAAATCCATTGTTGGTTATATGTCTTCTCAAAAGATGTCCTCCTTGATCGGTTCTGTGCTATACCTACTCTTGTACTCCCGCGACGTCTACAGATCGTCGATCGAACTTGCAGGAGGCTTCTTCCAACACAATATTATGATTCGTTTAATTACAAAACAAAGGTCAACAAACCCTCTTGTTATAAATTTCGCGACAGCAATGTCGTTTAGTCTTGTGAGGTTAAGTGATCGATTAAACTATCTCCGTTCATTACATTGAAATCGGATAATAGATTTTAGAACAGAGGTATAAATTGTCATTACTTGTAGCTAGGACTGTCGCCTCTCCGTGTGGTAAATTATAACTAAATCATGAGGCGTTCTTTGCGCTGTTTAGTTTGTTTATCTACACTCATATCTTAAACCCTCTATGATGCATTCAGAAACCGCAAATTATGACCAGCATAATAATCAACTCTGTTGTAAGAGCATTTTTTTTTATCTGCGGCAGTAATCTTATGGATTCATAAGAATATCAATTTCAATGTTCTTATGACATTCAAATCTCTGAAAAACAAAGAAATTTGATTTGACCTCTATTCTAATATCAGTCGAGATGACGTTTAGTTCGAAATGAATTGTCAATTTGCATACCAATTTGGACAATGTCGCACGTAAGTAAGATATCGAACGATATGATAGATGGAGCCTCTAGCTTGTATCTGAATTTAAAAAAAAACTATGACAGCTGCCAGAAAACTTTTCAATTTAATATGCGGCTCCTGAATGCATCATGGAGGCTTATGATATGTGGGTAGATAAAGTAGTGTATGTAACTGTACATAATTAGGCATAAAACACTTGTGTGATGTTATTATGAACACATGGAGGGCATTAAACACTCGTGTTTAATGCCCTCCATTATGTACAGTCACATAAACTATTATTTTTAGTCATAGAGGAGTGTCACGAGTATCAGAGCATTTTATTTCACTATACTTACTCTTAATTTGACTTTAGTTTTATTAAGCTTTCATTTATAGACTACACGGGTTAATCGTTATTTTATCTACTCCCATTTTTACCAGCAATTTTTAATTTTTCCAAGAATCCGTTTTTAATATATTTAACAATAGGAGTATATTTTATAAATGACCTACCTATTTTTATAGCTAATCAAACAGTGAGTAATGGAACAACTGTGCCGTCTCATATCTACCTTGGTTATTAATAAATGTCTATAATTTACATATCTTAAAATAATAATACAGCACAATATCAAAAAATCTTAAGAATAGGAGGGACGAGTAAGTCGTTTAAAATCGGCTTAAAACTTAATTTTGCAACTAGTTAAGATGCCCGCTTCTCGGTGAAAGGAACATGCAAGTATAAGCAGTTTTTTCCACTTTTCATCACTTATTTCCATAGAAAGGCACCTTGCCGATGAAGTTAAACGCCGATCGGTTGTATAATCGCATCGCAAACAAGCTCAATATCGGCGCTCTTTGAACGCTCATAACCGGAATTAACCGGTGCATCGGGATCAAGTTCTAGTTCCGGTAAATTGGAATTGTTAAGCTATGATGAGTCTCCAAGGAGAACCTGTTTGAAGATCGGCGCTAAGGAAAGCTCTTAGAAGATTCGATATCTGATATGAAATACCTAAAGCAAAAGCAGCAGAAATTCATGATACCCAAGTGACACATAATAAAGAAAAACGTGCTATCAGTCTGAAATATTTGTACATCCGTATTTACACATTCACACTGACAGATAAATTCCTGCATTAAAATTATCTAATCCTGAATCCCTTCCAACTCAAAGCTGTGTCGCCTTTGAACATAAACTAGGTCACAGAACGCCACGCGGAATCACTTCTAAATAAAAACTGCTAACCCACAATTTAACCACCTGAAGTGTGCTAAATAAACTAAAAAGTTCATATTTCAGGTACATTTCCACGGGTTCTCATAGAGGCATGAGCTCGAAAGTAGTGTTGAGAGGTTAGCAGGCTCTCGCTTTGTGAACTCACCGAGTACCTACTGCTTGTAAAACGAGCTTAAAACCCTGTACTCGGGAAATTTATTCATAAAGAACTCGGTAGTAAAAGATTTAGCGAGTGCTGTGGCACGCGTGTTATTTCGTGCCAAATTCGTTTTATTGTACTCGAATGTTCTGGATGTTTCGAGACGTAGAGTTCGCGCATGAGTGCAACGCCTTTTGAGAAGGTTTATTGCCGAACCGCAGAGGTATTAACGTCCTAGCCTTTTACAACTACTTTATCCAAATGTCCTTTGAGGCCTTATTAGAGCAATATAACTTTGTTGGCGACCTCGTAAATGCTGAAATGAAACCTTTAAATGTGAAGTTTTGTGCCCGCATTTTATTCGCGAAATATTTGCCCGGCGGTATCAGTTGTAGTTGAGCGATTCGCAAACCGCCCACATGCGATACCGCAAAAACAAAAGGCTATCGCAATAATACGACAGTTTGGCCGGCGTTATTTCAACTGCCGATTTCCCGCCATTTTGTCTGTGCCGAATGTTTTTCTCCGTGAAATAGCTTTCAGTAATGAAGCTCTTAAATGTGTGAGAGAGTTCATTTTTACAGCCATCAGTTTTGTTTAGGAATGTGTTCAACTCTTAACTACCCGATCTTTTGGTTCACAAATTACGAATTAAATTCGAAGCAGGGCACCATATAATCCAAAAGTGCCACGTATATCTAATCAACATGTTAGTGTAACAGGTTTATAGTATGTACATATAAAAAAGTGCCTTCATTTACAAATACAAATTTAACGATGTAGCATAAATTGTAGCTAGACATTTTCGGGAAATTACTGTAATTCTATGTTTAACAAGTTTGCAATAGGTAACTTTAGTTTACCTTCGAATTAATTTGTAGAATTTTAATTTCATCGACAGAAATAAGGTTTACGAACTTTAACCTCTCCTCTACCTTTGACCCTAAGATTTTGAATTAAATTTTTACTGACAAAAGATTAAAAATTCGAACTTTAATGTTGCAATTAAAATCTGTCTGACATACGACAGGTTAATGAAATTCGGAAAAGTGATACTTTCTATGAAGGTTGGTCGCCAATTCAAGATCAGCTAACCCGACTAAAATTAAATGTAGAGTCATGGCATAAATCAGCAAACTACACTTTAATGTTAGAAAACTTAGACACAAATAACCTTAGCCCTAAAATAATTGTGTTTAAAGTGCTACGAAGCTCTAGTAAGTTCAAAGTGGTATCGTTACTCGAATCACTTAGTAGTGAAAGTATCCAACTTAGTTATAACTAAACAACTTCTCTATTGATCCTGGAATTTCCGTACATCTATCTGCCATGGTCAGATACCTTGCTATGTATTAGGCACCTACATTAGATCCAGCTGTTGATATCAGAATCTTGCTAATTAGGTATATACGTAACTTCTATGGATTAGAAAGGACGAAACATTACTTTCTCTTCACAACTGGCTTTTGAAACTTAAAATGATGCATGTCACGTGACTTGTTAGTTTCTTAACAGCCGCCGTAGTCCAGTGATTACAATTTAGTATTTTTTCAATATCGATTGTGCGCCTATTTCATGTCAAGTTCTCGCACCATTATTTCTAATTAACTTATCTCTACTCCGTGACGTCTTGTTCAGACTGTTGTATATATGTCAGGTTTTATCAGCACGCTAGTGTCCCTATTGTCAGATTAATCCTGATAAGATTATCGGCTATCTGGAGTACCGTGAAATGTCAGATGAGTTAGAGTGCTTGTTGTGTGCTTTTCTAATTTCGAGTAGGTACTACAAATGGAACTGTGCGACAATAATGGGATTGTTGGTAGGCTCTAAATTAATATAGATAAAGGTTTTAAATTGTCGAAGTTACAAATTATTTAGGTATAACCTTTTATTTTTTGAGTGATGACAACTGATCGCTGATGAAGCTTTAGTTGATACTGGCATACCAAAAGCCACAACGATAATTATCTTCACATGTATTGGTAGATGACTCAAGTAAAAATACTGCCGTGCCCTGCAGGGTTTCATGGCTGAACTTTTTATTAGGTTATCATCTCCCAGTACTATTTACCCCAGTAAAGCAATGAATAAATATGAAATATGAAATATGATGACACAAATGAATATCATATTTATGATAGGACCTTCTTCGGAAAAAGTTCCTATCGCCAATCTGTTTCCAATATAAAGTTGAATTCTCTGTCCAATCATCTTGCTGACACTTTTAAGCTTGCGTCACCATGCGCTACACGGACCACACCACTCTTCATCGGCCAGTCAAAATTTTGATTAAATAAGGTACCTACTCTTATAACATTTGTTTTTAAATGTACCCAATTACACAATAAGCCTCAGAATATTGTAAAACTCGAACAAAGATCGGTTTCGTTTGACACTTCGGCAGTTAAAGTGTCGAATGAATAAAAAGGAACGCGGCCGGAGACACCGTCCCTTAATAGACTTGACGGCATCGACCCAAATTCCAACCAATAAGTACTTACGAAAAAGGGTCCCACTTCTGAAACTTTTCCTCGTGAGTTCACGGCGTTGAGCTTATGAAGAGGAGGACTTATTGTTGTGTTCGGTATAGTTTCTCTACGGGACTCATCTGCTTACGTGTGTGTTACTATGTGCCAGTAGATGACAATTGCAGTTGTCATTCCATCTTAAACAAGTATCAAGACATCTGGGTCAGATTCTTTTTGGATATGATCGTACGGTTGTGTTGACAACATCAGTGCATTTCAAACTGTATGTAAAGAAAACATTATCAAATTCTTTTTTCGGCAACAATATTTTTTTTGCTGACAATTGACAGAGAAATCTAATACGCCAGCTTCTGCTAGTTGTTTTTTTTTAATTTAATACAATAATGTAAATAGGCAATTGAAGATATCTCCGACGAGAGTCCAGACCAGGCGATTGTCATAAAAATTAGCTAAGTATCGAATAAATAAAAATATAATGAAACGTTCATTCGACCCAAGGCGATGTCAAACAGGCAAACATACGGGTAAATGTTTCAAACACGTAACCCCCTATTTCTGGGTCGGGGGTTAAAACCATTGTTTCTTAAAAGGTTCCCAACCCAATAAACAAATGAATAACGACCAATATTGTGCTAAATTCCGATTTGCAAAAGCAGATGATATAAATCAAATTCTCAAAAGGGTCTATTTGAACAAAAACCTGGCATCTGCTATCATTTTATACATAAAAACATTGAAGAGGCTGGAGGGGCAAACTGTTATCTTTATGTTTAGGAAACACATCCGTCCCTTTCACGAGTCGACCACCGGTACAGTACACCACTCAACTGTACGTTGGAAAACATTCTTACTCCAAAGAGATAAGGACTCCTGTACGTTTTGTTGCCGACTGTGCAAGCCTCCGGGGAGTTATCAGGAGGCTCTAAACACGCTTGATTGTTGAAATGAATTTCGCTTCAATAGCTTACGGCGCCATCTAAGTCTACCTTGATGTTTCGAGTACTTTTTTTAATTTGGCTGTTATTTAAAACGTTAGGCAGTAGGTATGTATGATAATGCACCATGAAATTATGTACTTTGTAAGTAATGTATATTTTTTCTTGTTTCAGATAAGAGTTTCCGCTGCGTGTGCTACTTTGCGTAGACCTGTAAGTATCTGTTTTGTTGTTTAACTAAACATATGGGAAATATAACGTTATCACCATTGTTTCAGACTTCCTTTTACTCTGTCCTATATCCCTTCGAAGACCTACCTCTGAACCTTCCTGCCCTGATGTCCTGAATCCAAACTTTAATGAAGATTCCTTTTAACTAAACAGATTTTGAATAAAGATTTTCACATAATGGCGTATCATTCTCCTGATACTATAATCAGGAGTTTCACGAGTAAAATTATGCATCTCGTCTTCTAAAAAATAGTCGTTAGCTTCTTTTCCGCCTTTATACCTGTTTTTTTTTTCATGACAACTTAATACCAATGACCATTTTGGTAAAAACATAACGATTAATATACATAATAAATAATTCTACATACGTTAAGTTCAGAAATTATCAATAGGCAATAGCGCCCTGGTAAAAATTGATTACAGAATGCTACTGTGTAAACAATAAGCTTGGTAGCACTTTGGCAACAGCAGAAGTAAACAATATAATCTTTCAGTAAACACTTGTTGCGTTCTGAGAAGATTTCCGTGTACCCTGACTACCGTCAGGCGATTCAGCAATCAGCTTAGCTGTAAGTGGTGATTAACCGTTGCAGGGTAAATCCATCTATTTTTGTACCGAAGGTGTTTTTAAGGTTAATAAAGAGGAATAGCCTAGGCAATTAAGGTACAAGTTCTCACTTTAATTAGTTGATGTCCTATAAATGTCGGACAATAGCATGTAATTGTGATCTAGTCCTTATTTTATTACTAATAATGAAAGCAGAATAAGACCGAAGTTAATGTAAAATATAAGTTTTATGGATACTATGTATACACTCACTCCGATATATTATAGGGAGTGCTTACCGGGCACTTCGGCGTTAAACATCTCCTAGAAAAGATGGGCCTTTATGCCAAAACAGATTGTAGAATGTGCGGCGAAGAGGTGGAAACAATGAAAAACTTATTGTGTGAATGTGATGCCCTCGCCGGAGTAAGAATGAAAATCCTCAGTTGTGGCTACCCAGAACCAAGCGATTTCAAGGCACTGCCATTGCACTCCACTATCCGCTTTCTGGAAGGGGTGGAGGCTGCATTGGATTAAGTGCTAAAAAAGAAGGGGTAACTACACAAAAGATCCCATAGGGTCGAAGTGTATCCGTAAGGACCCCGCCAATAAGATAAGATAAGATGTATACAGTGTGTTACCGGCATGCGGGCATTTATTAAAACTGCCGATATGTTGCTTTAGCATCAATCAATAGATCTAGATCCCAAAATTTAAGGAGTTCATGTCGATTATTCAAATATGTACTACCTCACTATAACAATACATATGGAAAACGGATGTGGGAATATATGTTACCTTATATATTTAATCATTTGCCTAGTCACGTGTGTCAGAGCATATTTAATGATGCATATAAGTGCAAAAGCATCCTAAAAAACATGTTCTTGTCATCTTAAATAATTTTTATTTAATCTCCTTATCAATAATAAGTGATACTACACAAATACGGTGTGAACGAGCGCCGAACAGCGACAGATAAACCGTAAGCGGTTTTCGCTCGCTGTAATACTCCATGTTTTATATTTAAGTTATTTTGGATAAATAAAAAAAAAAATAAAAAAAATCAATTGTTTGCAAGTATTATCATAAATAATAATTAAAATAACTACACAATAAATTTTCTTAGATACTGTCCATTTTTAATGTAGTGCATGTGCTGCGTGTTCATTTTTATCAGTATCGCTGTTGCTTAGTACAAGGCATGTCGTGGTACGGGGGAAAATCATAATAATCAAAGTATCCGTCGACTGTCATTTACACTTGTCAAATTGTTGTGCTTTACATTGCTGGCATTTAAATTTTGTTAGAAAGTTAACAGAGCCTAAAAATATGTTTATTAATTAAATTAATGTCATGGTTACGTTACAGATATACGTTATTTTAACCTCCTTTAAAAAAAGCCAGGGGGCTGGTAACACACTGTATGTGTTACTCTGGCACCTCCTACGTTTGCAAATACTTTTTTTATCTTTGCTTAACTATGTATTTTCGTATAAATATCAAGCCAGATTAGGGTTTGTTGGTTTTCATAAAGCTCGTTTAATTGCCTCTACATTTTTTTGTAAGAAGTATCCTACATAAGTACTAATTCACGACATGAACAATTTGTGCGCCAAACTTTAAATCCGTTCTTCACAAACTTTCATTTGTAATATTTGTATGATTAGTAGAATATATTGAAAATTAACGTGAACAAGGGGCATAATGCCCTCTACGCATTATCCTTCCGTGCCATCCCTCCGGGCACGATGCACGACGGAAAACGATAGTGCGTAGGCTTGCTGGACGTCAATTATTATTATTATTAGCGTGAAGGACTTGCACAACCGAATTTGTATCCAACCAGCCCCCCACTACTTCTCGCACGACGTGCGGCTGGATGGTGCGTAACCCTAACGTACCTACGTCAGTTCAATCGTGCATCGTTTTGACGTCCGTCATTTTGTTTTTTTAAATATTTTTTCTTGACCGTGGATGCTAGGTCCTTCAGACGACATCCGTCAAATCTTCGCAGTGTTGCCTGATCTCCTGTTTGTACAGGGGAGCTACTTGTTTTGGGGTGTATTTACTGCTCTACTGTTTTTCCCAAAAAAAACTACTGGATTTTAGAATTTCGCTAGTGTAATAAAAAAAAACATATTTCACACATAAGGTTCTTGAAGCGAGTGTAGTAGCCACAATTTCTGAATGAAATGGAATGAGCGAAGTAAGAATTTGTGGTCTGTGACAGCATGATGGATACTTTGCACGATAGTGCGTACAGCACCATCGTGCCTGACGGTCGTGCGCGGCTGTACGTCAAGAAGGATAATGCGTAGAGGCCTTAACTCTACTCGGTAAAACCATATTTGCTTGATATGTTATCATAATCACCAGTGAATAGGTACCTAGAGTATATTTGCCGAAAGTTCGCAGAAGGATATAATATAGAGTGGTTACAACCGGATGAGATATTAATTTATTTCTATTGAAGTCCGGATTTCCGGTATTTTCTGGTACTAGTAAATGTAGTCGCAAGGAAGTCTCCAGTTTATGTCTCTACCTATTCCGATCACTGGTTATCACATTGACCGCCGGGTTAAAAACAATACGATAACATGTCAAAAGCAATTTAGTTTTTCCAATTAGAATAGAGCATCTGCAACCATTTTTTCATCTCTATTTTCTTAATAGCATCTTGCTGCGGGCCTAGTATGGTTACGTGTATCCCGTGACAAAATGTGGATAAAGCATTCTTCACTCTCGTACTTATATACGTGAATACGTGTCAAAAAGTGACGGATGTTTTATTTATGCACATTTTGCCACGCGATAAACGCAGCCATATTAGGCCCCCTGGTGTGGGCAGTTGTGGGTGGACGTTTTCCGCTCAGAGTGAAAAAAATATTTTTTTCACAACACTGCTCGGAAATATGGCCATAGCTCGTCTTGTTTGGGGTCACAAAACGTCACTTATAAGGACAGACCATGAATGATTTTGTCGGCGTGTTTGCTGATTGGTCAAGAACATTGTTGTCCAACTTTAGGAACCAATGAAAATCAATCAATCAATTTTTGTGTCATAGCTCCTTAAAATGAAAAATTGAAATCGACCAATCAGAACACACCATTTTGTGTCGTAAAATATTAGGTGTATTTTTGCTAAAAGATACACAGACTAAAAACTATGTCACTGCTTTTTTTTTGAATGTAATTTAAACTTGGCCCCTAATTTCGAACCACTAGAGATGAAATTACATGGGAGATATGGCGAAACAAATACAATTTTATATGGAGTTGACATCTTCATCTCGCATGTTAGTTTATTAATCTCGAGTGCCACGAGAATAGGGGTCCAGATTAAAAAAAAGTTATCTATGGTAAAATTGGCGGTGATGTCACATAAACATGAATTAAAATTTTGAATATGATTTTTTATTTTATTTTCTTTTATTTCCTTTCAGTAGTTGTGAAAAGCACTATGTCTGCCTCGGTAGAAAGTGCAATTTATGGACTCGTGTACACTAGAGGGCCTCAACTACGTTTCGGCCCTCTATATAACTCGTCCAAAAATCGCGTACTTTCTATCCTCTGCAACAATGTACTAAATATTTGAGGTCTATTATTAACACTGTATCAATTTTGTTCCGAAGCTAAACAAAACGTCCCAATACTTTAATGATCAATGTTCAACAACTAATTAAAGACTTAGGTAGCGCTTAACTTCGCTTATTTCCTTCTTAGGCACAAAGCTCTTTGTTCTCGTCAACTTGTTCCTAGCTACAGGACAAAGCTTAACAAACTTTCAGTAATTTAAACTTCTGTGAGGTGTTACGAATATATACGAATGTGTTAAAATTCCACAAATTTACTACTAACGTCTTGAGATGTCGGGAAACTTCGTATTAAAGATACTTTCTTAAATTCTTACTCTGAAGTTGTGCCATCAAATATTTAGTTGCGATTCTTTTTCTACAGTTATTTGTTTGTATTTATTTGGAACATCGATTTAGGCCGTAGGGTAAAATACCGAATTATTGGCATTTAAGTCTGGAATAGCACAAAGGTTAGGTACCTTTAATTCCAAAATAAATCACTCGTCCCGTGGGGTGGCAAAATCACGAATTCTACGCGGATGGAGTAGCGGGCAGAAGCTAGTATAACATTAATTTCATAATTGAAACACCTTAATAAAATTGAAATCATACGAGTACCAATGAAATTTCCACTAAAATTACATGGGCGGAAACCAAAGCCAATTATGATATTGACTTATCAGCTAAAGACATTAAATTTCTCTACTTCTCTAGCATATTTGCAAGTTGCGCCAAGTCATAAAAAGTACAGAACGTTAATCGCGTTAGTAAACTTGCACTAACGAGCGTTTGAACGACCGAGGCAAACAAAACGCACGGAATACAGACATTTGCGTGTTACTTTGCATCGTGAATTGAAAAAATAGTGATGCATACAGCATTACGCAAGCAGTGTCTTACCAAATATATTTTTTACTATTAACATTAAAAATCAACAAACAGAATATCACCTAAGAAAAATAAGTACCTTTGTATGCCTCGGGTATCTACTTCTTTTCATTAAGTGCACAGTCATAAAAACTACCAAGGTTTATATAGAATTTAAAAATATATGTTTAACCTTCATAAATAATTGACAACATTTCAAAAAGAAAAAGCATTTATGTTTTTTCGCGTTTATGATAGCTGGTTAAAAATTAGACTACCCGTGTTTCTCGGTTTTTCTTTATTTTACTTAAATTCGTCGTTAATAATTTATTAAAGAAATAGTCATTAAAAAGACCGTATATACAAAGTTAGGAATACTGATGTCGTGATCTTAGCATGATATAAAATAAAAAAAGTAACTTTAAACAGAAACAGAACTGACTGTTATGTCATGTCACTTGTCAACCAGAACAACTGCAACAACATAAATTCGTTGAATTTGGGCAGATTGCGGCTATCCGCTTTTACAAATCCGTTAGTAACTTCCATTTTAAATAGCGTATATCAAAACAATAGTATTACGAGAATCGAATGCGTGTCATTAGAATCAAGTAATCCGTCAGACAGATGAAAAATGGACATGACAGTTGTATATTTTTTTCAATTCCTATGGTAATAAATCGACTAAGGGCACTATAAGTGTATTCCTAACATTCACAATCCAACTTTTTTTACTGTTTTTCCTAAAAATAAAAAAAACTACTGCATAAAAAAAATCCAAAAATATTTTTACTGTAATCAGCAGTGTAAAATCTACAAACGGTATTTTATTTTACTACCTTAGCACATATGAATTGTTGTCAATTATAATAACTCGCAATTTAAAATAATGTGGCATAAGATTACAATAGAAAAACGACTTTGAATGGATCAAATGATCTGAATTGAAAAGGTTAAATGACGGAAAGTGGTTTAAACATAAAGAAACTCAAAAAGTTCAAAAACGGCTTTTAAAGTGAAAATATAATTACCTACTCCTTACAATAAAACCCCTAAGAAAGGCATTTAGTTACATCAATCAAGTAAATTATTGATTAAATATAAAGAAACCCCTGGAGCGTGAAGAAATTACACGAAATTATCGATTTGCGGCTAAAAGGGGATCGGGCTGGTAATTACTTCGCGTGCGTGTCGGCTTTATCAGATCCCGTGCAACGGCGGTGGACTACTGTTGTAAAACTTGAAGTACTTAACTTCAACAAGATTAAAAATAACATTTTTATAAACATACTCGTAGTCAAAGTCACAATTGGTATAGGTATGTCGAAAAACGAGTTTAGGATCTGGGATATTGATTAAGTCCTCTTTGTTTTTACAAGTCCAGGAATATTTTAGTCTTTCAGCAATATATCACTTTTAAAACTGTTATTTTTATAATTTACAAAAGGGTCCTTCCTGGCTGTAATATTCTCGGATATCCAACTTGCCATTTATCAAGCGGCCAGGGGACCGCGTTTCTTTTGTCTCGCCTGAGGTTACCTTCCTCTTGCCCTCTCCATTGTGATTTATAGTCCTATCCTAAGCTCAGTCCACATATAAAGGCGGTGTCTTGAATTTAGAACAAACTTCGCTGTCTAGGAAATTTTGTTGAGTTCAACTACCGCAGTTCACTAGAATTTCAGCCGCCTCGGATATTGCGAACGATATTGTGGATTCTAGCACTTTATTACATACCTTTACTCACCTTTCATTTTTATTTATTGAAAATATAAAAGCCGGATAGTTTCGAATACAAAATGGCGAAGATTTTTAGGGATGTGGATTGATGTATGGGCGGACTAAAGTGATGCTTTTTGTTTTGTTTTATTTTATTTAAACAATAGATCCGAACACAAAAATAACCTGAATTTTTGTCTAGCATAGAGTTATGGCAAACACGAATCTGGCATACAAAATGTATACAGACGAAGGTAAACAAAAACACGTCTTTAAAACTATTAATTTCATTATGATTATTTATTTAATTTCAGAATAATTTCCATAAAATATGTTAGTAACAATGAGCCTTAAGACTGTTGGTTAGTGTTGCATTAAATACTACTGGGTAAAACTTATCAGTTAGACAGGAATGGAGCAGGAATGTTCCATGTCCATAGACTGTGTGCGTATAAGTGATAGAAGTATAGTATAAAATTATTAACATTGGTTGATATTTGACTTATATTCCCCTGGCAATAAAGGCACCCTTTTGAAGTATTACGTTTCTGTTCAAGGGGTGAGTCGCTAAACAGCTGGGCGAGTGCTTTAATGTATTCAATGGCGAGGTACCGTATAGCATTGTATACTTGCTTTGGACCGATTTATTCGATAATTATTTAGAGTATTTAGGTTACCCGTCGTCCTTAGGTAAATTTCCATATCAATGTCACGTTCCGATTGTTCCGTTACAAAATATTTAATGATGTTACAATAATTTACTGTTTCGTATTACAGTAAGGTGATTGGACTACCGATGTATTGCCGATTTTTTTCCGATTACTTCATTTCCCAAACAATTTACGCAAAATGTTATTTCGGCAAATGATCGTTCTATACAGTTGGTACAATTTGGTTAAAAAGTGAAATTTCACAAAGTCTATCTTAATCGACACTTATTCTACGGATACCTAACATTATCTCGTTATTTTACTCGGACATTATAACCTAAGAAATACAACTTAACTGAAAGCTTAATTAACCATTTAAATTAAATAGAGACAAGTTTAAACATCACCATGATAAATAGCAACTCCTCAGCAATTACATAAAGCGGGTTTATTTAGCAAAAGCCCGTGTTCTCCGAGTTTTTTGAATAGTTCTCTCATTATGTAGGTTTTAACAGTTTTCAGCCAGTGCTGGAACGCTGTTGGAAATTCCAGCCTATTGTTGGAGCCGTTGGAGGGCCGTTCGTGGATGAACGGTTCGCAAACACTTATAAAGGAAGAAAAGAGAAAATGGAAAACGTGAAAAATAAACTGCAATATGCAAAGTATTAGTAGATGTTTTTGTTTAGCGAAAGCACCTTGTAAAACAAAGAAAGAGAAGCATTTCTGATTCGAAGTGGACAGGGCTATTCAACTTGGGTAAAACCAAATCGTCTTTTTTTAAGTGCTTTTTTATGCTACCTGATGGAAAGCAATCACCACAGCCCATAAAAAAAAACTTTGACGTGTTGTGGTACTAATATGCTATTGTTTTTAACTCGGCCGCCATTACTGTCAAGTCAAGCAAATAGAAAAAAAAACTGACAATACGGAGACAAGTCAAAAACAAAAAGGTTTTACCGTGTAGAATGTCAGCCCAGATCTACCTCAGAAAAGAAAAGTTTAATACCTTCATTTTTTTCTGAATGCAATTGATAAATGATATCAACTTCAACAAAACTGTCCTTAAACATTCTGCACTTCTTTGACGTCTACGATCTTCAGCTAGGAATAGTAAAGCTGCCAGCATTAAATTCCAAGCCTTAGATTCCGAGCTTTGATTCGATTTAACTGGAATTAAATTCGATGCTGCACCTCAAGATGCGATCCGATAGTGAGAAATCTACTTATTGTCTATTACTTGCTAGAAGTGTCACTATTGTACTTATTGCGAATATTGAAAGGCGAGGTATAGGGACTTGGGGAGAGTATTTCTTGCAACGACAATGTAAGATGATGATTTAAAATTGTAAAATAAGTAAGATTTACTACTTATAAGAATATATAGAGAAAATATCGAGAAATGTCCGTTTTTAATTTTAAAACCCTATGGATAATGCGTTAAAATCGTGGTAAGGGTGGTGACCCGGTTAATGTTGCGACTTGATTCTTTCCTCCGCATCTGAGCTCTAATAAAAATGGGATCAAACTTCATTTCGTCAAAGCGCTTGCGAACGCTCGCGGTGTATCGCTCTTTGAATCTAATTTTCGTCTCCAATTTTTGTTTTGTGCGATATTTACGCCCTCCCAATTTCTTTAGCTTTATTGTTTTGTAGTCATCAACGGTACAAGTGTTTCGGGAAATTAAATTTTGTTTGGTTCAATTATTTTCTGCGATTCTTAATTTTAGTGTACCTTTATCGTTCGCTATAGAATGTTTTTTTATGTTTTTCCATTTGTTTTATTACGTGCTTATCGTTCTCTAATGACGAGTCTAGACGGGAGGGCCGCCGACTGGGTAAATATTGGCTTTAAACTTTTTATTGATCCTACTGTGGAGGGTTTTGAGTGGTGCTTACATACTACCTGTAAAACCGACTGCAGTACCTGAACATATTTATACATTCAAATCTTTTTTATTACGTATGTAACGTCTAGCCCAGAATATCCCCTATCCACAAATTTTATATTCAAGTGCAACATTAACAGATTTTTTATTATTATGATCAAATTATTGACTAGCAATTGAATTTGTGGATGTACCTCAGTTTACTCCAAAGATGAACTTTAAACTACATAACGTTTTATATCATGCTTCTTTGTATCACGCTTATTTTGATTGAAAATTATCAAGTACCATCAGTACGATTTTATAACCGATAAAATAATCTTAATGGTGAGAAGGGAAACATTTTCCAAGCTAATAGAAGGAAGTAATCTAGTTACTAGGCAGGGCGATGTCCGCTTCTCCCCCATCATTTATTTCCTAGTACCTACTTATCTACCCTTCTACCATCCGTCCAGTGTAATGCAATTTGTGGCATATTCCTCGGATGCTTGAGTACAATTTAGATTGCGTTTTAAACCCAAGCACTGTTTCGTGGAGTGCTCTCTATTATGCCATTGACCGCGGTTCCACAAACTTTTTCAAGTGTCTTGTTTTGCATCAACTGGTGTTTCAAGTTTGAAGTCTATCTTTTATTTTTTTTAGGGAATACGATGTCTAAGTAAAATTTCTGAAATGATTTTGTATATGCTTTAAACAACGCTTAAAACTAAATCATTTGTCATTATGTTAGTTAGCTCTCTCTCATTTAATCGTTTTCGCTCTGCTTGAATAAAAAAAAAAGGAAGATTTCCAAACTTAAATACTGGACTTATTTAAATTTAGAACACGACTTCGAATCTTAAACAAACAGACAACGATCCGTTAAAAGTAACGTATAAAATATTCATTTGTCGATCGATAGCCCTAACTCAGGTCTTTGTTTCCAAAATACAATGGCCTTCGAGTTAATAATCTAGACGTACTATTTGGCGCCCAGTATGAGTTTAATAGTGCGTCAGGTATAATAGTTTATGTTGCTGGTAATACCAAATATTTGTACCTCGATATAATATAGGTTGGACCGTGTCATATGTAATTTATATATTAGCGTAGCGATACCCTTCTTGATAGTCTTGTTTCAATGTAACTATGTCAATTAACAGTAAAATAATATAATACTGAATTGATTGGATTCGCTCCATTTGCATTCGTGTACTAATTATCATTTGTTACAATCAGCGAACCGGTTGGCATATAGATGTCGATACTTTTTTGTTTTCAAGTCACTGTTTCCGCCTCTCATTTTGTTAGTGCGCGAGGGTCAAGTTTGTTACATAAACATTTAGTAATTGAGTGGAGTCGTGTTAATATTACTCAGTGATATCATTAAATTACATGTTTAAGTTCGCTTGAATTTTATTGTGCTGTTGTGTTACCACGTAAGTTATTTGCACAGTGCGACCAAACATAAGAGAATCAGAACTACAATTACTTTTACCGGCAACACTTTTATTTTCTATTCATTGCATTTGGGAGTTTCCACACGTAAATAATTTTAAAGTACCTGTGCCGTGGCGGTGTCCGCAGTATTTTCTACAGTTTTTGGTAACACTCAACAAGTGTGAGAATCTTAAACTATATAGTGATAACAAACTACGAAGATGATTAAAGACAACCAGGAAATCAGTATAATTCGCTCACTCGAGTTTTTATAGTTATACTCAATTCAAATACCTTTCAAACAATGAAATAAAATGCTATCGACATTTCAAAAGACACAAGTGTAGATCTGTAGTAAGCCCAAACGACCCCGGATTCGCAGTTTTTGTTTAGCGAAGCGTCTACTCGAGCGTGTCGCTAAATCGGATTCCACATCTGGCTGGGCGCGATAACGCTACGGTGTTGCTAGATGGGAAAACGAAAACCGCGTCATTCGACTCAAAAATCCCTTCAATCGGCTTTGCTAGATCCAATATTAATGATGTGCTTTAAAAAGCTCGTTACTACACAATTGATATAAAAACCTTTTTAAAGGGGTTTTGGTAAAAGTGTTGTAATTTGTAAAAGTGGTATATTATGATAGAATTTAAAAAAAAAACATTTTGTTATGTAATGTAATACTCTTAAGTGCATCGGAGCCGAGGTATTTAAATATTCATACTAGGGCGTACTTTTGTACCAAAAACGGAATACTTAAATCTTTAATATCTCCGCTCTGATATTATTTAACGCCATAAATTATATATATCTATGTGTATTTAGAGGTCCTCTAAATAACTATGTAAAAATAATCCATGGCCGCTGAAAAAAAAAAGACAATTTTCTTCATACAAACTTACCCAATGCCCGTTATCTCGTTTAGGTAATGACTTTGACTTAACCTGTATGAGTTAAGGGTGGTTTAATTAACAAAATTTCCTGGAAATTATTAAACATATTAGTCGATTCGTAAATAGCACAAAAAGTAGGAGCCACCAAACGCGCTCTCGTTTGTAATTAGTGTTTATTTTGAAGAGGAAGTGAATAATTTTGCTCTTGATCATCTAAGCGCAATATCTTATTAAAAATGTTATAATCTTGACTTATGGCAACATTATACAAGAAAAGTAAGAAACTATGAAAAATAACGGACAATACTTAAAATTGTTTTTACGCCTCTTTTTCAGAGATCAGCTGTAAAGTCACATATATTTAATTTATTTATTATTATTTACTTACGAATATACAAATTCGAATTGTGATAATTTTGAGATGTTCAAAGTCGAGTAATGAAATGTAAACAGTATTAGCGGCGCGTTGTGCAAATCTCTGAACAATAGATAACGTGAATATTGTTTACGCACAAACAACTGTTGATCAACTGCCATATTTACATAATTCAGATTAGTAACTATAGTCCTAATTTTCTTTAAAAACTTTATCAGTTATCTCAAACCATAAAATTAGCAAAGTATTAGGTATCTGTAAAGAACGTATTTTAAAATCCTTTTTAAAATTGTCACCGTTTAGCGCTCTAGTAAAACTTCAACTTCAAATGCAAGGTATTTAGTAAAACTTTTGCTTCATCTATCAACTCTTCGTACAGTTGGCGACGTAATTTGTTTCCGGCTTATTGAATTAGTATGCGCTGTGAGACGCGCAGGTTACAAGTTACATTCAATTAGCAAGTTAAAGCGATGTACTTAATATCTGTGGTTTCATTTTTATTGTAAAAATTAGCCAAAAAAACTGCCACAAATTCAACAACATACGAGAGTGATTCCAAAAAATTACTTACGACCCGTTTTAAATTGTACTTGTATGAGGCTTTTGACAAAATTGAATTGATTTAAATCCATCAATTCGTTTGGCGAAGATCAATACTATAAAAAATTTTGCTGCTTTTGTTAATACTCCAAAATTTCTCCCACCATATTTTCTTGAATGCAGCTCAAAACAAGCTTGCATGCTGCATTCTGCGAACGAGAAACCTTTTGCGGAAATCGATAAAAATAAAAAGGATCGACGTAAGCTGTCGTGCGATCGCCTATTTCAATTCCATACATTTTGCTAGATTTTTCGTCATTTATTTTCGTATAATGCCACTTGGCGTGCTTTACTAGTCTCACGTCACTACTTGGTATTTCATTGTTCTCCTTGAGCTTGTATTTTGAGCATGTATCTTTATACTTTCTACGCAAGTAATTTTTTATTGCATTTCAGAATCAAACAACCCCATCATATCCAATGGTAAATCCAAAACAAAAAAGTGGCATTTCGTTTCATGTTGGCACTTAAACACACGCTATTCGCCGTTGTCTTGTCCCGCCCGTTTTTCGGTGTTACTTACTGTCAGCAATAACTCAGCCGGGCTGGTTGCGACTAGCGACAGACTTGCGGCGACGCCAAGTTTTCCCGCGTTCGAGTGTTACCACACACGAACCAGTGTTGCCACTCTTAATGACAGTAAGTAGCTAACATAATATAAGACTGACTGTGGAATATGAATTTAAATCGAGGAAATCAGCATTCACGCGAGTTGTTCAACTTTTCATATTATTGCAGTGTTCGCAAATTAGAATAGAATGAAGTTCCACCGTTAAGATTTACGATGTCGTTTTCTTCGTTGTTCGTTATGTCAGGCGAAGATTGACAGGCTTTGGCTTGTCACGAACTATATTTGTTTACCCTCCAAATGCTTACATAGTAGGCAAATTCCCTGTAGAATATTCATGCTTTATTTAAAACGTTTTTATGAGAAGACTTTCTGTTATTAAGGATTATTTTATTTATCGAACATTAAAATATTTGAGTGAGGCCAGAGCAAAAAAATATCTCGGTCAATAATTTCATGGACATTCATTTAATTCATGTTTAATATTGATTTTTAGGTTTTGTTTAAAACTTATTGTAAAGTGTTACCGTGATCATCAGTTAGTTATTGTTTACTGTTGCTCATAAACGCCATATCTCCTAAATGATAGCTTAAATTTATAAAGCTCTAAAAAATGCAATATCCAGGTAATTGAACATCGACCCGTTTTCACAGGTCATGGGCCCCCTGTGATCTCGCGATTTACTCCAAACAAAGATACATGCGAGTTCAAAATCCCTTTACGAGTTCCGTGGAACTAGTTTATGTCGCCGATAGATTTTATCCCGGACAGGGCTGTAGGGCCGGGAAGACGGATGTACTCCTGCTTTATTGACTGGAGCTTGAAAATAGGATATGGAAATGTTATGGAAGTTTCGATGGATTTGTGCAGTGTGTGATTGATTACACGCTTATTGCCTTTGAATAGCTGTTGCAGAATAAATGCGTTATTTTAGGTTCGTTATTATTATGATTTAAAGTTAATGGAGTGAAACGACATTCTCAGATACGACATTGCTTAGAACGATACTGATCCCCACCGCTAAGATTATTGGCACCATGAACTTTATTCGAAGGTAATAGGTGTGTTAATTTTATAATCACTAGGTTTCAATAACTCGTATTTTTAACTGACTTCATAAAAAGGAATAGGTTCTCAATTCGTCGGGTTTTTTTTTAGATGCCAATAATCGGGAGTTTTACCAAGTATAATGCAACGTTGTGGTTAAATAGTACAAGCATAAATATTTAGCTAATTACTTGCTATAAACTTGGAATCAATAATGGAATAAGCACAATTTCCGTAATGAGGATATTGTGCTTGTTGCCAATGAAAAATAAATTAAATAGCAAATAGTAAAAATCGTCTTACAAATAAAACAAATTCTAAGTATTAAGTACATTTTTAATTGCGGCTAAAATGATCTTAGTTCAGCTTTATGCCACTTATCGTAGTTAAAAACATGAAGGCTGTTTCAATGGTGCACTGCAGGGGTCAGTTCCACGCCGCCCACACTCGCAAACAAACCATGGTACAAGCTGCAATTGATAATGGGATAACTCTTCGATATTGTTTACTACTCTGTTGTGATTGTAATTCAGTGATCCGGCCGTAAGTTTTTACGACTGGAGACTCATCGCTAATTGCTACTCCGTTTATTTGGGAAATGGAATCACATTTCGTTAATTTACGTGACATTGGCAGCATGATATTTCTGTATGGTGTATAATAAAGTATTTTGGTATTGTATCATAATGGTATAATTGCTCAATCGAACCCACCGAACGAGAACTAAAGATTGGTGTTGAATATTCATTGCAATATCATGCTTACCACTATTGACTTTGTATGCTCTTTTTAATAATTATTTTATCAAAAACCAATTTTTCAAATGTTGAACGTTGCAAATTGTTTCATTAAATCTTTTTGAATACAGTAAACAGTCTCCACAAGCAATTATTCTTGGATGCCTTTTGTACCTGAAAATATGTTGGCTTTCCTGACTCATTGTCCTTGTTACAGTGCAATTTTATCTGCAAAATTAATTAAGTGTACACTTTAGCTTGCCATTATGACTCTCATTAAGAACAAAGGGTTTTAAAGAGTACAAAAGAACCGCTGTTATAAGCATTGTGGTATATATTTATGAGCTACGCAGTACGGTACGGCATCGTAATATAACTTAGCCTAGCACTATTGTGAAACACAGATACATATAAGTATATTCTAAGGGTTGTAAACCTTTAATATGAACCATGTTTTTAAATTAACCTTTAAATTATAGCAAAAGATAATGCGGTATCATTATGGAAACAAAAATATCAAATAACATTAATGTATTTACCTGTCAATCGCATAATGCAACTACGCCGAGCAGTAAGCCGATTGTCTTACACATGTACATGTGAATAACATGAAAAATATGCAAACGCGCTTTGTTCAGGCTTGGAGCTCGGATGCTGCCGTGTAATCCTCCACAGCTTTGCAAATAACGGCTCTTTATAAAAACGTCTTTTACATTTCTGAACTTTCAAAGCGCCCCGTTCGAAATTTAAAACCCAATTTAAAAATGGAACAGGTGAAAGGAAAAAACATTTTGATTACCTTTGTCTTGATTAAACACAATTACCGATTGGTCATTAAAGGAAATTTCGTTGAAAATTCCGCCATTTGTGATTGTTAAAATATTTCGGTTAATAAATACGTCTTCTCTGGAACGAGTAAAGATCAAACACTTCTTATTGGTGCCCAACGTGGGGCTATTGTGATAAATGTTGCTTAAACTTGAAAATGTGTTTGCAGACATTTTTCAATCTGCTATAGATTGCCGGCTTACGGATAGCTCTGAAATCTGTTGGGATGAGTTGGTTTTCAGGCTATTGTCGACGCTTCGCTTTAGGGAATTCGAGCCGCAGCATCAGTCGGCTTTTAAAGTTTAATATAGATTCGCTTTAGGCCCCACGCCGCGGGTGAAATATAAATAATACTTTTAATCTTATTGATTGCAAAACTGTATTAAATGTTTCTTTTACGTCTTTGAATGTTAGTATAATTTACTATGTCATTTACAACTGGAAAAGTATTGTTTTATTAGTTCTACGCATTATCACGTCATTGTTTTGGAATAAAATCGAAGCAGTCAAATTAGGTACCTACACTACACTTTTTCTGTGCTCCGAGAGTCAGTTTTAAGATAATCTCTAAATTATAACATTTTATACTTCGTTTTAATATACTCTCTTCGTTTTAAAGTAAAGTTCCTAATTGAACCCATCAAAAATCCTGCCGCATAGAAAATAAAACATTTTGTCGGTATCACGCAAGGCCCATTTGCGAAATGGTCTAAAATATGCAAGATACGAAAGCCAAGGCTAATAGCATGTGTCGTTAGGAACAATTTTATTCTACCAACAACACCTCGTTGTTAACATAACCTTATTAGGGTTATTTTTTTGTGGATACGCGATTTTCAAATCGTAGGTATGTATTCATAAACAGTTTTTGAATGACATCCGTGTCTACAGATACATCAAATTAAATGTCAGGCCATAGACAACTGTCATCTCTGAGTAAGACATCTAAAACTAGCATCTCAGCCACGATTACGGCCCTTAATAAGACTGATTTGTTTAGATGTTATATTACGTTGTCGATATCCCACAACCAATACGTACGTTAATAGGTTCGTATCGTATTGGTTTTATTCGTCTCGCATCACGTGGCGACATTCCTGCCCGTGCCTGTCTTAGTCGATAAATTGTATTGCAGCCATAAATCCGGCCAGCCAATACCCTGCCTGCCGCGTAAAACTGCGGGCCCTAATGGCCTTAATGAAACTTTCCAGAAAGTTCCACGTAGCAGGGTGGAATCGTGTTTGTTCGGTTCAAGTGCGAGGGATGAGATGACAAGGCACGTTCTAAATGTTTATACTTGGATCTAATGGTAACTAAAGCTTACTATAGGGTCAAGGACTATTTAACAGACAAAAATGCTTGATCTTAATCAGGTACCTAAATAACTTAATTATGACTTGGTCATAAAACAATATCTTTATTGAGGGACACAGTTTCTGAAAGTATCGAAACTTTTTTTAATCCGATTGTCTAACACCATTATACGTAAGTATAAATGTTTTTTTTATTTATTTGCTCCAGTTACTCTGACTTTCGACACTTTTTCCTGCTGAACTACGCATAACATTTTTATGTTATATTAATTGTTTTATAAAATGCTAGGTTAATTATTATCGAGTGCAAGCGTGATAGCTATAGCAAGCCGAAAGCTATTAAGTTGGGAATACTGCTGTACTCTAACAACTTTGAAAACGATTTTTCACTTTGTTACACCAGGAAAATTAACCGGTAAGTGGAGCTATCGAGTGAATATTCAATTTACAGAGCAATATCGGTATTTTCCTAGAAAACTAGATTTTACGGCTGCCATATTCAGCAGCAATTCCTCGTGCAGTATAAGCCGTCTCGTGCCAAATGGGTAGCCGAGACCGTGTTGAGTGCCTGCATCTGACAGATGCCATAGACTAAAATGTAGGTTGGTACGACCTACGTCAGTTGAGTTGCCATTGGCAAGGTTTTACTGAAAATGTTGAGCAGTTTTTGACAGTTGTGAGCCAGGATTCTGTTATAGAAAATGCTTGTTGTTGGATTTTAGTTTCTTAGTTAAACGGAGGTTGATTTTTATATTTTGCATTGTTTTTTTCTTTCTTTATTCTAACCAGATGTTAATAGGTTTATTGATTAAGTGTTAACGTTAATTTCAAGGCCACTAAGTAACTAATTACCTAGCCTTATAGCGAAGTATAGAGGGTGTAACATTTAAATCGGTCAGTATGGGAAAGTTTGAAACTATAAGACATACGAAGATTTGTTCTTAGTGGTTCCTAAGAACAAAAAATTTAGTAACGAGGAAAACTGCATTCATACATTTAAAAAAAAACTTGTACTGAGCTTGGGAATAGAACACGGACGTTTTGAAAAATAAAACTACATAACACTATTTCTATTTAGATAGGTATCGATTGTGTAGGTCTTAAGCAGTAAATGTTACTATGAAACATGATGTCTTATAAAATGTATTGTTTACTGCTTAAGTAATAGTGTTAGTTTTCTTTTTTAAAACGTCCGGGTTCGATTCCAGAGCTGAGTACAAGTTTTTTTTTAAATGTATGAATGCAGTTTTCCTTGTTACTAAAATCGATGACATGGTTTCTAAGAACAGATCTTCGTATGTCTAATAGTTTCAGACTTTCCCATACTGATCGATTTAAATGTTACACCCGGTATATTCGGCACATCTGTATTCAGCTCGTAGCTGCCAAATGTCACGTCCAGTCGCGTCAGTCGGCTCGGTATATCTCGACTGTATTGTAGCTGGCGTTGACGTCTGTCAATTTATTACTTTGTTACAAATGGTAATGTTGCCCACTTAATATTTATAGCGATACGAGTGCTCGATACGAAATAAAGATGTAAATTCAATTAATGATCTGTTAATAGGCTATTTGACTGACAAATCAAATCATTTACTATTTAAAGTGTCAAAACGATAACGAGTATAATAAATAGTAAGCTGTGACGTCACGCCTTGCTACTGACGAATTCCTCCTTATAATTTTTATTGATTTAAAAATAGTAACAATTACGTTTGGATTCCAGTCTTTTTGAGAGAGCTTTATTTCGTGGTTCGTGCGAAATAATTTATCTTGATTATAGGTAACATCCATATTGTTTAATAGAAATTTGCTGGTTTTTATCACGAAGGTTCATAATTCTTATCGGTCTAGGATTATATCGTGGATATTTACGTAACTGGTTACACTACAGTTTACCCGCTAGCGCCATCTGAAGCCTCAGAAGTCACTTTTAATATAAACATTGATTGCACATATGCTCTTACTCGTCTTCGGATCAACTCTGACGCGATTAATACTTACTAAAAAAAATATCTTAATGTTGCCAAGAATCGATGTAGAAACTGAAATATTTAAGTGAACGTTCTCAGAGCAAAGAAGGCCATAATGAAATTTTAAGTGAGTGGCAAGCAATTTTATTTGGTAGTGGTTTGTTAGGTTAGTGCAGTTTTAAGTAACTTTGTAAGTTCGTTTGTTTGTTTTTATTTTATTTTCCACTCGTAGATAATTTGTAAATGTAAATAATAAATAAAAGCCCAATTAATTAATTAATTTATGTTGTTGAAGAGCGCAATGCAACTGTAACACACAACTGTACAATACTGTACAATAGTAGGAAAATGGCAAAGTAACTAAGTAGGTAAATTATATGATTAACAACAAGCATTGTCTGATCTCACTGCCCGAAACATTTTTTTTAATTTGTATGATGTTGCCAATTAAACTCTGAGCAGTGCCTTCATTTTTCCAATGTCTTATAGCAGTATGACATTTGACGTTTACCGACCAGACTTTTATATCCCTGCCTCATTAGCAGGCACAACTAGCATTGTACCAAAAAGTAACCTCTCAAATTGTAAGTTTCTTATGAAAAATTCTCAGAAATATCTAAGAATATTCTTAAATTTTGTATGGAAGTAGAAAACGTGCAATGCAGTCAAATGTTTCCGATAATATCCTCAGTAATTTCTTGAGAATATTTCTTAACTTCTGAGAATGTTCTGCAACTTGTACATTGCTACACAACTCGCAACCCTTCGAAGTAGTTTCTAGATACTCTTTTTTTCCAAGGTCTAACTCAAAAACCAGTATTTTTCATTTAAATTACTTAAACATTGTTAATTTTTAGGTCATTGGGCGTTCTTTAAATTGACAGCAATGGTAATTGGATAGTAACTATAGGTAGATTTTGTAAGGACTAGAAGATATGCTTGAATTTGATTTCTGTTTATTTTTTGTTCTGTGTCTACGTTTGTGTTGTTTTTTGTCTCAATTAACTATTACTTACTCAGTTACGGATTTACGGTCATAAATCTTAATTTAAATTATATATTTAAAAAAAAACTCTGCAGGAAACTTACGTAGGAAATTACACGGTATCTAAATTTCAAATCGCGATATCTCAATAAGGTACTAAGGTGACCCGACAAATACTCTCAATATACCCTTTATATATAATGTAAGGTGGCAACACTTGCCACAGTGTTCCTAGTTGACTAAAGACATTTCGTCAGCAGTAATCTGCAGGCAGCTATTAGTTTAATTTGGCGCGATAATATGCAAATGGGGCCATCAATTATACACTAGCAGCCTGCGCGTTCCAATATTGATGCAGGCGGTGCTGGGGAATCTGGAAAGAGTATTTATCTATGGGTAAGTATTTAAAACGTTGTTGCTTGAGAGTAATCCCTGATAGGGTACCGGATAGAAATACAGATTAAGTACTGACGACACCTCCCCCCAACACAAGGAAAGTATTATTATGAAGATAGAGCGTAGGTATTTTTGTTCCGTTATATTTTGAAATTGGTCTTCCGGTAACCTTTGGGGAGGGAAGATGGCCGATTGAAAATGTCCGGCTTTATACTTTTGATATATACTATTTACTGAGTTAATACTCACTTGAGACTGGCGAAATCACTGCGAAATACCGCGGTAGACCGCCATTATTGAAAAAAGAAGAAGAAGATATTTTGAAATTGAACCGTAAAGAGTATGTTATCATGAGTCATGACGACCACACTTATGATGTTATAAGTAGGGTAAGCTTATATATAAATCTCCATACGAGCTACCGTTGTAGCACTTCATAAAATGTAGCTTATTTGACCTGTCAGTCAGGTACCCTTATATTACAAATTAGAAGTATCTATAATATATGTAGAGCGATCCTTTACGGTCGGTTTTCATTGTCGATGACGTGACGGTATAATGACTTTCCACCTTTCTCTACCCTTCTTTATCAATTTTTTGTTCCGTTTTGTAAGAATGCAAAAGAGTACCTATTAGGGTGCGTTTAGACCAAGCGAACGAACAAGAATTCTATGGCATTATCTCTTACGTTTTCTTTGTAAAAATAAAGACAAAACATGTTCTAGAGCATTTGCTCGTTTGGTCTAAAGCTCTAAACCCACCCTTAGACCTTTTTGCCGCCATTGATTTGCAGCAAAAATCCTCCACACACGCCAATGACAGCTGAAAACCACAGCTAATTTCAACCTTACGTCACAAACACTCAGGTCTATTTTGCACTGTAATCCTCGACTTGATATGAAGTCATGGCGTGTGGGGCACTAAATGTAGGTAGGGATTGACTTTATATCAAGTCAATGGCGGCGAAAAGGTTACATATTTATAATTTTTGAGATGAAAATCACAGCTGAATGTTTTTGAATACCTGTTTCGTAGCTGAGAGATGATAAAAATGAATCCTACACTGAAAGATGCGCACGAAAGCTAGACTAGTATAAAAAAGAGCCACTGACCCGGTTTCAGCTGAGATTTACAGAAAGCTCGTAAATTTCAAACTCGCTGTTCGTTTCCTAAGGATTCACTTCCCGTAACCGTGCCTGCTGTTAAGTTGACTACTAGAACTTTCTACAAGGTCTCCTTTAGAATTTCCAACATGAAACAAAACATTTCTTAGTCGGTTAAAGTTTAGCGTCCACGTGGCAGACGATTTTGTTTCTTTAATCATTTACCGTCGGTAACATAATGTTCTTACGCTTTAAGCGGTATGCTTGTGGTCTGTATGGTAGATCCATATTGTCTTTAACTCGTCCGTCATCACCTACTGACAAGTAAATAAGAGCTATACACAACGATAAAGTCTGGCCAGTCTAAGTTGGCAATGGAAAATAACCTAAAATTTTTAAAAAATAGGAACGAAAATCTTTTTTTTTCCATTCATTCACAGGGCTATCAGTGCAAAACGCGATTGTGACAGGTTTTCGTTTTGCTAAAAAATGGGTTGCCAATCCTATATTTTTTTAATTTGCCGCTATTTTCCATTGCCAACTAATACTGGCCAGACTCTATATATCATATTTTGATTACAGATGTCAAATGACGTCACTTCTCACTTGTCAGTGTCACTGTCAATTGTTTATTGCGTATTTTTTCGCGGCTGTCACACCTGTCAGCCGTTAAGCCGAGTGAAATTGCGTTCGAAAACTATATCTTCGGTGGAGTGGAATTAATCTGGTTTTGTTCCTTATTCATTGTTTGAACATTACAATACGATTGCGTCTTTTAAAGCCTAAACGGAAACTGCTTTGTTTAGCTATTGTTTAAAACTTATATATATAATGTTGAAAGATTTAATAATTGTTACTTAATTGTCAATGGCTATTGAAACAATCGCTTGATGATGAAAAGATAATATCATGTATGTGGTATATGTATAGATAAACCAAATATATGGTAAACAACTTTCTAACCTCAAAATGTTTTTTTTTGACTAAAACAGCTCTTTTATCGTAAATAAAGGAAACTAAGAAAACATTTTGGACATCACTTGGCCAATGTATTGTCCGTGATTGCTTTATTTTATTTAAAATAGCTATTTCATACAAAAAAGTTGCATTTTCAGGTTAGAAAGTTGTTTACTATTTAAGACAAGTAAGTCTGAACAGGGTTTACATACCACTCTCGTTTCATTTGTAAATTGAAATAAAAAGAACTTGAGTCTCTTTACTAATCGTCTCGGTACATTCTGTTCGGTTTTGGAATAAGCTACCAACTGATATTAGGCAGTCTCACTCAACCTGTTGCCCTACTTAAATCTAGGCATTTTAGGCTGAAGAAGTACCGGCTTGACTCTTGCACCTGATCTAAGAATAATAATAAATAATAATAATAAATAAATATGAGGGGACAATGTCACACCAATTGACCTAGTCCCAAACTAAGCTCTAGGCTTGTACTAAGGGTACTAGACAACGATATAGATACTTATATAGAGAAGTATATACTTAAATACATAGAAAACATCCATGACTCGGGAACAAATATTCGCGCTCAACACACAAATATCTGCCCTTACCGGGATTTGAACCCAGGACCGCAAGCTTCGTAGGCAGGGTCACTACCGACTAGGCCAACGCGTCGTCGAATGTATGTGCTTTCTAAATATTTTCAATACTTACATTATATTTCATCCGTTATTTACATAGTATAAAACAAAGTTGCTTTCCGCGTCCGTCTGTCTGTATGCCTATCCGCTAACTCCTAACGCAACGGATTTTGATGCGGTTTTCACCATCAGTTTAATTTTTCATGGAAGGTTTTTATGTACAGGTGTTTGGTAAATAGTGGATAACCCGAATAGGGCTGATAGAGCAGCTCATAAGCTATCGATTTAACCCCCATGTATGTTCAGCAATTGTTAATAGTTTCCGAGATATTGGTCATTTTAATCGGATTTTTTGTCATTTTTCCTTATGTCCGTGTTACGAAAAACATCTAAGTTCATGTATTAATTCAATTTTTTTTTCGTTGTTTCTTGCATGGTTAGAATCACTATGAACTAAGGAAGTTTTTAAAGCTACATGCCCAGTTTTTTTTATGACAACTTTTTGAGTAAACGGACAAAGTTTGTTTTTCCATACTACGTGAAAAACGAACGCGGGGATTTCTTAGTATGGAAAAAGTAACTTAGTGAGTTTACTCAAAAAGTTGTCATGAAAAAAACTTGGCATGTAGCTTTAAAAACTTCCTTAGTTCATAGTGATTCTAACCATGCAAGAAAAAAGTGAAAAAAATATGAATTAATTAATACATGAAATTAAGGGTTTTTCGTAACATGGACATAAGGAAAAATGACAAAAAATCCGATTAAAAGTCCAAATATCTCGAAAACCGTGCGACTTTTACAAGACCTATTTTAGCTTTTTCATAACGTCCTAAGTGCCCTCTATCCGTAGTTCAAGGATTATCCACTCATTACCTAACACCCTGTATAATAAATGTACGGGTGTTACAAAAAACTCGCATTCCTTATCCGAGGCGAGCGAGAGCGGCTCGCGTTTCTTTATAAAAAGGGAATGTGTCCGAATTTATTGAACGTAGCAACAATACAAATAATTTAATAATTGGCTACGTAGTCCGTTGGGACTTGGGATTCAGATGTTGAACTAAGGAAATTGAAATAAATACTGCACAAGAAATACCGGTGTTCAGAGGGCTCAGACAAGATGCACTACGCTAACTAACGTTTCTATTCGATTCGTTTTTAAACCAATCGCGTCACTGGTAGACCACGTGACTTTTCGTATCACGTCATCTACCAGTGACGCGATTGGTTTAAAAACGAAACGAATAGAAACGTTAGTTAGCGTAGTGCATCTTGTCTGAGCCCTCTGGTGGGTTATTATGCCATGGCTATGGAGTTCATTTTACAGGCGAGCGGAGTGTTCTGTAACTTAAAAGTTGGTAACAATAGTGGCAGAAGCGTCTTTTTAAGTAAAAGACCGGGGAAGAGCATGTCGGACTATGCCTGAGGTCGGCGTCGCGCCTAAGTTATTTGAAAATCGAACTTATTCGAAAATTCGAGCTGGCAAGCTGAATGGAACAACTTTTAAATAACAAAAAATACATAGTAAAACAACAAAAATTCTATAAATATAGAAGAAGAAATGTCAAGTGATTTTACTTTACAATTACACACTAATAATTTTTCACTTTTAATTTACTTTTTTTATTGTTCCGAAAAAGGTGAGAAAAATAGAGAATACTCCTCGGAGATAAAGCTGTTTTTGTCTTCGGCAAGCTTGAACCCCTTACTGCACTCAGGATTAAGTCTTAAAATTAATTGATAAAACCCTCGCTACGCTCGATAGTTAAATCTTGAGTCCTTCGGTACGCTCAGGATTCCATATCGCGCTCGTGACGTAAAACAGTGTTTTATCCCCTCGGTGTGTAATCTACCAGTACTGGAACGACAAGAGTTAACACTGACTTCATATTTTATTTTACTGTATCACAAGGCACATACTTTGAACGAAATATATTTTTCTCAAAAATGTCTGGAAATGTTGACATTACTATCTACATATTGAGACGCGAAGGACATAGTTTACTGACAGATATCAAATTAAAAAAAAAAACATTGCGTGCTCGCTACACAAGCCCGCAATGTTGCATACAAATTCCATTACTATCTAGCTTGTAACTTATTAAAAAGTGAAATAGTACATTATTGCCTAGGCATGGAAGTAGGCAATTGCGGGCTGAGTATTGGATTAAACGGACGAGCTTGCGAGTCCGTTTAAAAATACGAAGCCCGCAATTGCTGTTCCTGCCGAGGCAAATATAGTGCTTTTCTCAAAAATCGCAAGAAAAAATTTGTGTTGGAGTCAAATCTTCATTGCTTGAACTCATTTTTTGAATTGCATACAAACAGAAACTTCATGTGAAAAAACCATCACTCCTTACCGCCTTTTTGTTTATGACAAGGAGAAACGCAATTCTTGTTTTAAAAAAAACATAAGCTATTCCAGGCACAAATAAAAAAGTTATGTTTCGAGTAAAATTTGGATGTATAAGACTTGTGCCCTCATTTTATTATGGCCCATTTCACTTTTTAAAAAGTTACAAGCTAGATGGTAATGGAATTTGTATGCAACATTGCGGGCTTGTGTAGCGAGCACGCAATGTTTTTTTTTTTTTTTAATTCGAGAACTGTCAGTATACTATGTACTTCGCGTCTCAATATGTAGATAGGAATGTCAACATTTCCGGACATTTTTGAGAAAAAGCTCATAATAAAATGAGGGCACAAGTCTTATACATCCAAATTTTATTCGAAACATAACTTTTTTTATCTGTGTCTGGAATAGCTTGTGTTTTTTTTAAAAACAAAGCTTGCGTTTCTCCTTGTCATAAACAAAGAGGCGGTAAAGAGTGATAGTTTATTCACATGTAGTTTGTTTGTATGCAATTAAAAAAATGAGTTCAAGCCAACACAAAAAAAAATCTTGCGATTTTTGAGAAAAGCACTATATTTGCCTCGGCAGGAACAGCAATTGCGGGCTTCGTATTTTTAAACGGACTCGCAAGTTCGTCCGTTTAAAACAATGCTCGGCCCGCAATTGCCTACTTCCATGCCTAGGCAATAATGTACTATTGAGCGAGATACCTCACTAACAAGTTTTACATTGTAAAATTACGCGGTACGAGGGCGCGAGTCGCTGCCGAGAGCGTCTCGCCACGGTAATGAAACCAACGAGTGTAATTACGCAACCCGCCAGGGCACCGGCAGTTACCGAGCTCGCACAAGGTACACTCAGCTCGTAATGTAGCTACTTTTCACTACTTGGCAGGTTCAAAGTGAACATTGTTTTTATACGGCGTCCTCGCTTCGTTTATTGTTCTCACGATAAACGAAGAAAACATATTTTTCTCAAAAATGTCCGGAAATGTTGACATTCCTATCTACACATTGAGACGCGAAGTACACAGTTTACTGACAGTTCTCAAATTAAAAAAAAAAACATTGCGTGCTCGCTACACAAGCCCGCAATGTTGCATACAAATTCCATTACTATCTACCTTGTAACTTTTTAAAAAGTGAAAAGGGCCATAATAAAATGAGGGCACAAGTCAAATCTCTCCAAATAAAATGAGGGCACAAGTTATACATCCAAATTTTACTCGAAACATAACTTTTTTATTTGTGCCTGGAATAGCTTATGTATTTTTTTAAACAAGAATTGCGTTTCTGCTTGTCATAAACAAAAAGGCGGTAAGGAGTGATGGTTTTGTCACATGAAGTTGCTGTTTGTATGCAATTCAAAAAATTAGTTCAAGCGATGAAGATTTGACTCCAACACAATTTTTTTCTTGCGATTTTTGAGAAAAGCACTATATTTGCCTCGGCAGGAACAGCAATTGCGGGCTTCGTATTTTTAAACGGACTCGCAAGCTCGTCCGTTTAAACCAATACTCGGCCCGCAATTGCCTACTTCCATGCCTAGGCAATAATGTACTAATATATTTTTTTATTTTTTTATTTATTTAGGTTAACAAACAGTAACACAATCTAGGCTTATGATTAAGTCGTATACAGAGCAAACAAGTTATGTTATTGTGCCACCAACACCGTTAACCACAGATTACTAAAGAAAACAAAAGTTATTAGAGGTCGTACTTCTAATTATGATATGGTGGGATATCGTAATTTCTTAAATTTAAACTAAATCTAGTACAGTCAAAGGCACCAACATCCATATATCCATCGCGTCAAATATATGTATTCACGGAAATCACGGACCTTATTATAAGCGGCATAAAGATGCGTAGATATTTATGACCTCGACCTTACATACATCACAAGATGAGTTCCCAAAACAGACTATAATCCGCACTCTACACAAGTTACAGAAAAAACATGGAAAAAGCATGGCGTCGGTCGTTGCCAACCGCTATTTCTGTTCTCAAATCTATTTAATTGTAACTGAAATTACTAAAGCTGTGTTTTTTTACAGTAAAGTGTATACATACATAAAATATTATACCTAGAGGCTATTGTTGAATGTACGTAAACTTTTCATTTTATTTTCTTTTTTAGGATTCCGTACAAAAAAATTAAAAATTTAACCCTTTTAGGATCACTCGTGCGTCTGTCTGTCCGTCTGTCTGTCACAGCCAATTTGCTCCGAACTACTGAACCGATTGTATATGTTGTAATTTCATATTTTTAATAAATAAATAAAAAAAAAAAAAAAAAAAAAAAAAGATTGAGTTGAAATTTAGTACAAATGTGTAAATTGATGACCCAAACACAGACGTGCAAAGATTTTTTTTTAAATAAGGTTCATTTTCGGGGGACAAGTAAGAAAGTTAAAAAAAAAGTTTTGCAAACCTTACTGTGTCATATATCAAATGAAAGGGCTCGTTATGAGGATCTCAAATATATTTTTGTTATTATTGTAAAATAAATAGTTTTTATTTTATTCATGAAAAAAGAAGACGAAAATTAACCATTCCCCTCTCCGAAACTACTGAGCCTAAAATTTTGAAAAAAATTTACAATATATAGTTCATTGCTTGTAGATTACAAGAAAACCTATAAGAATTTTCTCCTCGCGAGTTCAACTCGCACCTGGCCGGTTTTTTTTATTTATACTTAAAGGACTATTCGTATTTATTAAAATAATGAGTCACCTCTATAAAAACTTCCTTTGACTGTGAATAAGGTTTTTTAGTCTGTTTTATTAGCAGAATTTTTGGTAATGTCAGTCCTTTTTAAATGTAAGTAATATAATACTGCTAGTATTTTATAATATAGATACGTGCTGCTTCCTTGGACGTAGGCTTCTATATTAATTTTTATTTTGTTTTAAAATTAAATTCGACTCTAAAAACTCGTTTAAAAGTCGATGACGTATCACCATTTAAATTTGGAGTCATGATCCAACCGGCATTGATTGGCTTCGTTTGCCAACGTCAGAGCGCGTCTGATTCATAGCGGACAGGGGTTGCTGTTGACAAACGAAATGTAATCTTATACCTACTGCTTTCGGTTCAAAGGGGGTTGTTGGTGCCATGGACCTTTTTTAATTGTTTTTCGCACTAAGGTCGTATCAAAAATACGAAACGTCAAAGGTAATCCTGGCAGGTTCAACAGAGAAACAGATAACATTCGGATGCGCTCGTTAAAGTGTTTAAAAAAATGAAAACCGTATTCAGAGGCATATTGGTAACACGATCCAATTTTAATCCGAAATGGTGGTCGTCTCTGGAGAATATTGCCACCACGTCACCTCGTCAAACCGTTTTTACTAAGCTGAAAATCTGATATTTGGTTTTTATAGTGGGGTGATTTCGAAAGCCGAAAGATCGCTAGATGTTTCCGACAATATTCATACATTTTGAATGTAATATTTTGTTATACTCTATTTTATGTCACTTGACAATGTTGCCTTTGTGTTATTGGTAAAACTAATCAATTTTCTCTTTTTATACGCCATGGAGCAGACTCCGTGACTACATTTTTTAGTCTCGATAGTCGTTGGAGAATAGAGCACCTTACATACATAGGCTACTTTTTATCTCGGAAACTAGGGTAGTTCTACAGAGATATAAATATTATTCAAATATCCGTGGGTAGGTACTTTTAAAAATAATTCCACGCCAACCAAAGCGCGGCGCGGGGAAACAAACAAAAGCGATTAAATCGCAGGGTTTTCCTCGAAAAATATTACTGAAAGGACTTGCATCAAAATATTCTTTGTTCAATGGCTAAGATACCGAAAGATTGTCCTTAAAATGCAAATTAATAATTTTACAAAATTCTAACTACAGTTTGGTCGTTGTAAGAGGGCCGATTTGACAGCTGTTAACGCAGTATGAAATATAACCGCAAACACATATTTTGTACTGAGTTGACAGCTGTCAAATTGGCCCTCTTAGAACGACCAAACTGTAGCTACATCAAATAGGTGAACTTTGGTCTAACGGTGACCCCTGGCCTAGATTTGCCAGTATGCCTACATTTTACCAACGTTGCGGTCGGCGCAGTACTTCCACTCGGCTGTGTTGGCATTTCCGCACAAGCTAGGTTCTGCCTAGTTTGTGCCTTGCGGTTTCGCGGAGCAAGATTTAGATAGTTCTAGTTCAGGACGGAATGTTTTAGTAGAGAGGCAACTTGAAGGGGTGACCACGTTGGTTGTCACTTGTTCTGGTTCTTGCTGGTTGCCCTAAAGTCTAAAGAATTATCGGAAGTAACAAGCGGAATAAAATAGTGATTTTCGAGAACAAAAGCCGCAGTAATTCAGTGAAATAATGCAGAAAGCTGCTAAAAGCTTTACCTCCAAGCCAAGACATGTGTGGTCTGATTATTGTGAAACTTCAGGTGCATTGCATTATAAGTAAATGTTAAGCTCTAAAAACAGCAAAACATGTATATAGGTTTAAGCTTCATGATTTTCGATGCAAGCAAAGGTCAATGAACATTCGCCTTTACGAATTACCTACTAGATGATCTATTAAGCTGACGCCGAGCTTCAGTGTTTGCAGTGCTGTGTTAGCTGGTGAAATTACTAGCAAAGGCATTTCATCTTAATCCTCAGGGATACAGAGCCAGCTCTACTAACGGGCCACTCATTGGTAAAGAAAAGTAACTGGTATAAATCGGGGGCAAGCACAGGAGTGCTTTAACTGGATTTTCGTCGGGCCGGTACTGCCGGGTATGCAGGCTGCAAGCAACGCATTTGCAGGCTTAAAATCTTGAGATTGCCATTTGACGATTGCAAATCTCCATAGGTCTCTAAACCCACTTACCATCAGGTAAACTGTGCTGGTCAGACTTCACCATGCCATGAACATATAATTCCACTTCGTATATACCTACTTAAGGCGAATAAATCACTGAGGTATCGATGTGCCTAAAACGCTAGGCTAGGCAGAGGCAAGCAATTGTGTACAAGCCGAAATCGAGCAGAAAGCATGATTTCCCATGAGCCCGACTGTCCGCACACGTCATATCTCAGTTAGCCGTAATTCAATTGAAATATTGTGTATTCTGAGAATTGCCTTACAGTGACCGCTTGGTGAGTCGGCAACTCCTGTTGCGGACGCGAACAGTCGGGTGTTCTATGTTTAACGTGTGTATCTGACTGTCTGGATGAACCGATTCAGGTGCCGTTTTTTTTTAACAAAAATATGGTTTGATTGGGGTGGTTTTTGGTTAGGTTTTATGAAAACCGGTGAGGGTGATTAGGATGTCGTATAAAATACGACCTTAAACACAAAAAAAACATATTACACTTTAAATGGGGTATTAAACCGTCACCAGCGGTCAACAATCTTTCATAATCAAGACCGCAGGTTACCATTTCAGGACACTGTAAAGTTAACCTTAACCTTAAATATTTGTGTTTAGGTCGTATTTTATACGACATCCTAATCACCCTCACCGGTTTTCGACACGGAGTTATTAGCTCTGAAAGTAGGATTCGCCATTGTATCGCAGGTTTTGATCATTCAATTGTTATTTTCATGTCATTATATTTCCTTTATTTCACAGACAAACCGCAAGGTCAACCTACATGTATCAAGACATACCTACATATTAAAATATTGATTTACATAATATTCAACCACAGTTTAGTATGTTTCTCTCGCTAAGACTATTAAAAAATCGAGGAACTTGGCGTTATAGAAGTGTATTATTAATATTATAACCTAAAGCTTAGACTTAATACTTAAAACTTTTAGTAACTTTGTGTCTCTACTAAGAGTATAAGTACAAGCAGGTGCTTTAAAAGTGCAAAACTGGCAACCGCCTGAATATTTATACATATTTTATGCAAAGCGAACTAACAACCCAAATGTTTTTAAAGTAAGGAAACAACGTATCTGCTTTAGACGTTGGAATTTTCCTTTCTTAATTTGAAATGACAAAGTTGAAGCTTCCCCTTGACATTCGTGTTTTAAATTCAGTCCGCGTTGTTGGTAGAATTGTAGGGTGGTTGCATGCATTGCAGATAAGACCACTGAATTAAACGTGCTTTTAGTTTCGTATCTGTGGTGCAATAAAGGTGTTGAAACTTTAGACGAAACATTTTAGTTGTAGAAATTATTCAAATTGTGCCTAAGTTTTTATTAGAAGACTCTTAATAACCATAATTATTTATTTTCAGGTTGTGGCAACGCTGATGTTTTAAAAACGCCAACTACAATAAAAAGGTTAGTGCCATTAAATAAGTTTGTATATAATTCCTAGAAGGTGCTCGGTAGGTTGGCAAACATGTTTGATTGTAATTTATGTTCGTTGCGAGACATTTTTCCCCTACGTCTGGGTCGGCGACCCTTAATATCGCCAACTTATTTAACGTAGTGGCAAAATCTGGAACTAACATTTTTACCTACGAACTTAACCTGTAAGGTTACATGGTAGCGACACTGGGAACGGTATTGTTATCTTTGTGTTTTGTAATGAAATCCGTGAAACTGGAAATATTTACCCACTGGGGTTCCTACGTATCATATTAACTCGTTATTCTGCGATAGCAAATGTTTGTTGATAATTATAGGGGGTATCAGCTGGAAATAAGGATGCGAATGTTGTATAATGAATGGGTTATTTTCGAGGAATAGGTACTAATCTTTTTTTAAGTCTTTTTGTTTTACCTACTATATATATATATATCTATATATACATACATACATTAAATCACGCCTGTTTCCCAGAGGGGTAGGCAGAGCCCACTTCTTTCCACCTGCTACGATCCTGACAAATCTCTTTCGCTTCTTCCACATTCATACATCGAGTCATGCATGCACGTCGGTTTCGGGGACCTACTTAAGATCCGGCCCTTTTCCAGTATTTCTCCGATTTGATTCGAAAAAGTACGCCTATGTAGGTATGTTTATTTGTGTATGGCAGGGGATAAGTATATTTTTTTTCTCAAAAATGACCGGAAATGTTGACATTCCTATCTACATATTGAGACGCGAAGTACATAGTTTACTGACAGTTCTCAAATTTAGAAAAAAAACATTGGGTGCTCGCTACACAAGCCCGCAATGTTGCATACAAATTCCATTACTATCTACCTTGTAACTTTTTTAAAAGTGAAAAGGGCCATAATAAAATGAGGGCACAAGTCTTATACATCCAAATTTTACTCGAAACATAACTTTTTTATTTGTGCCTGGAATAGCTTATGTTTTTTTTTAAACAAGGATTGCGTTTCTCCTTGTCATAAACAAAAAGGCGGTAAGGAGTGATGGTTTTTTTACATGAAGTTTCTGTTTGTATGCAATTAAAAAAAAGGAGTTCAAGCGATGAAGATTTGACTCCAACACAATTTTTTTTGCCTCGGCAGGAACAGCAATTGCGGGCTTCGTATTTTTAAACGGACTCGCAAGCTCGTCCGTTTAGTCCTATACTCAGCCCGCAATTGCCTACTTCCATGCCTAGGTAATAATGTACTATTCTCCCACATGCTCGGAAATGTTAACCTTACTGTTGTAAAATCAGCCTGCGAAGTTCTGAGTTCCAGGTCCAGGCAAAAAAAAAAAAAGTTATTATTTACCAACGGCAGCGGCCGCGAAAAATGTATGAAATTTCATTGCGTACCTGGTGTTTTACTTTTTAAAACCATGTTTGGACTAGGATAAATAACTCCAGACAGCCAAAGACACGTGCAATCAAAATTCTCCCTTGTATATTTTACTTTTTAAACGTCATAGACTAAAAAAGTTAAATATTTCAAATAGCGTTTACAGCGTATTTAAAAGTGTATCAAATAGTTTGACTTTTTTTTAAAACAAATTGCGTTCGTAAACCAAATAAATTGCCGAAATAATATAAACGCGTAATAAGTGTTATAATTAATACTATATTTTATTCAAATAGAATTTATTACGTTTAAATGTGATCTTATTTAATTAATGCTTTATTTCAGTGTCATACTAAATCGTACGTTTCTTTTATTTTTTTCAAGGAAATGTTGGGACCGTGTTTAATATTATTAACAATTGTGTTAAATTTCCTCACATTGTGGGAGAAAAGAATTATACAAGCCTCGACCGGGAAGGGCGGTTGCTGGACTCGTATAAAGCGCGGCCTCGACTGCGTCTCGGCCACGCTAACTCTACTCGTCCCGCAACGGCCTATTTCCCGGTCTGTGCAGTAATGTACTATTATTTGGCAACACGTACCTAGTTATAATATTACATACAGATAGGTTAATTTGTATAAGATTGACTCCTGATATTTGTATGAGTTCCTCAAGAAAGGATCGCACCTAGGCTTTTTTCCGATACCTACGATCTTCTTTACCGACTAATAAATAAAATCTTTCGTAAAGTTATCAATTTAATAACGATATGACAAAGTGGATAGTAGTATAGTGTAGTGGTATTTACGACATCTCGCGCCAGTATCTCAAACGTCAATACCTATCGAATATATGACGTTATGATTCAACCATAGACAATGACGTATCGACGGATGATTCAGCTGTTTGAAACAGTCTAGTGGAGCATTACGTCACTCTTTATGTCGATTGATAAGTTTTTTTTTAAATCCCTATACCTACAATGGATTTTAAGGTTTTGAGAACTGAAGGAAGTGAGAATGTAGTTCTTTGAAAGACATGTTTTGAAAAAAAAACTATTAATTAAAACATTAATAAACGCATCGATTGCCCATATTCTGGAATAAATAGTACAGTCGACGTCAAAGATATGTTCACACTTTATCCGCTATGACAATTTAATATGGCAGTTTAAACATGACGTTAAATTATATATATTTTAATATATTTTTGACGTCGACTGTACCTACACATATAGACTGTTAAACTAGCGTAAGTACGTTTTTATTTGTTAGTTGCGCCTTCTTACCCATCAAGATAACAGAAGAAAAGAAATGTACGAGTCTAGTGAGACTATTGTTTTGTTCTGCGGAATAAAGTCCTACTGATGTTCTTAAAATAGCATAGCTTTCGAAACCAGTCGAACCATTCCCAACTTATAATCGTGAGCATAAGCCCGTTTATAATTGCGGCGCAGCTTCAATTAAAAAAAATGCTTTACATAAGCAGGAGAGAAAAAACGAGGAGTTGACATATGCACAGGACTCATCACATGTCCCGGTAAGCTCCAAACGACCCCTTTTCATTAACCCGCGGCGGCGGTATTACTCGGCTGAGGGCTGTATTATGAAAGAGATTTTATTGAAATTTCGACGCGTGCTTGCGGAGGTGTGATAATCGCCCCCTTAATGAAGAAGTGCATTAAAGACTTTTTGCATAAGTTTTTTTCACTATGGTTTGAAAGTTTGAGGAACTGTTTTAATTGCAACTAGTTTTGTGTCGTTAAAGCAATGCAATTAGAGATTATGTAATATTAAGATGTCTTTTCCGAAGGACGACGGACTACCGATAAACGACTTCTACACAAACAGAGTCGCAGGAAAAAGCTAGAAATTCAATTTAATTATATTTCATTTATTCTAATTATTAATGTGTTTGCAAGTGTTTTGGTTGCGAAATGTAAACTGGCATGTGTTTGACAATAAATAAATAATTAGTTATTTAATCTTTTGTCTTGCGTTTCTCGAATAAATGTTCCCTAAGTGCAGTTTAGTACTGCAACTAATGTATTCAGCTTGCAGTGAGTGCACAATAACTTGGCATGCGACTGCAACCAAACTGAGCTGCAGTTTTGAATTGTTTCGATACAGTTACGTAGACGGCACCAAATCTGCATCCAAATCTTCATATTACTGTTGGCTTGTATCGTCCAAATGTAGATCATCTGTTATGTGTTTCAAACACGCAAATGTTTCAAAATAAAGTGGGTAAATTTAAATATGGCCTTTATTCTGTTTGTTCAGCCCATGTTGCTTCGATATCGTGATCATACGGTTGACGTTACGAGTGTTTTGACAGCTCTTACTGTCAAGTGTCAAGTGAATGAGGGCTGTGATAACGTCAACAGTGTACTTACGATATTAAGGCAAGAAGGGCTAGTGAAATGTGAAACCAGACCTCTATTTCAACACGGTAAAACCATATTGTTTTTTGACGTGTTATGGTATTTTTTTAACTCGCCGCCATTACAGTTACTGTCAAGTAAATATGACCTATCGTTACGTTAACATAAGGTTTTACCAATAATAGAGCCTCTGTGTTCAAAATAACGGTGTAAAACGGCCTAATACATAATTAGGTACACTTTAGTGCTTTGTCACATTAACGTCATGTTTGAACTGCCCCACTAACCTGTCAAAGGTTTTAAAGCGCCAAGGTACTTATAACGCCGTCTGTACCTATAGGTACGTTGATACTAGAGTTATTCAGCTCGCCGTCGGCTATTTAAATAACCAGTAAAGCTGTAAAAGGCTGGCAATAAAAACTGCCACCCCTTGAGCTTGTGTATTTTACTTTAGTATATTTCATAAGTTATAACTTTTAAGCACACATTTTCAAGGCAAATATTTCACCTTTATTTTGCCTAAAACTAAATGAAGGAGGCTTTCGACTTTATTGTTACTGATAACAGTTCTTACCGTACTTTATTTTTATTCCACCCGGCATGTACCTAATAATGGCTATCTTGATCCTTGTAATCAAATAAAGCCCTTTTCGCCCTTAAAGGCATACTTGGGATAGTGTTCTCATAATGATATAAAGTAATATAAAGTGTTAAGGTGAATAGGCCTTCATTCTGTAACGAGGTTGTTACAACCTCCTTTGTTTGCGTTCCTGGCCACTGTTACATTTCGATCTAAACCTTTCCAAATTCAAAATTGTTTATAATCTATTCAAATATCGATCCATAAGCTCATTCTCTAGAAAATTTCAATAGAACCAGACACGAGATCTCGTGTCTTGGTGCTTCTTTAAAATTAATTATTTTATTTTTGTTTACTTATCTTCCTGTAATCTTATTATTAGAAAAAGTATTAAACACATAATTTATAAAAGTGATTCATTTATAGGTATTTACAACTTCAATACAACTTCCAACAACCGTTAGAATTCGAACCGATTACGTGAAGCAATACCTATCATAAATATAATGAAATATGTAAAAACCCCGATATAGTTAATTGCGTCCCCTACCCTACTTTAAGGGCCGTATTAATAAACCCATCTTGGCCGAGATGTCTCTCACAAGATACGTCAAAGTAAACGTCAAACCATAGAAAACTGTCATTTTTGACGCATCTTGAGACGAGCATTACAGTCGAGATCAGTTTATTAATAAGGGCCTAAGAGCTGTCTGTTAAATGCAATGCTTTCTACACAAAGCTCTTATTCCACGGCCGCCGACAACGAAGTAATGAGCTACTTATAGACTATCAAAATATATAGCTGAAGAAACGATCAAAATACATAGATCCCGTGTCCCGTGAATAAAAGAGACACAAATATTATTATTTGATCGTTAGCGTTTACCGAGGCCGAGGTTTAACTTACAGTACTTACCTAACTATACTCTGCCATGCTAAAATAACGTTTATATGGGCAACAAATAAATCAGTACGTGTGCCCTACATACTAAACAACTTACCTAAAGGCTTTAATAAATCCCCTTCGATAACCTAAATTCAAAATGATGAGAAAAAGATCGCTTTATTGCATTATATCTAAAATTATTCCACTATTAAGTAGTTGATTGCCGATCGCAAGCTTTTAAAGTCAACATTTTTCTACGCAATTGCCTCATAATTAGGTCGGATGAATAAATCTGTTTAGCTTTATAGAAAGCTGATATAGTGCTGTTAGCGCTACAGGGTGCCACGGAGCTATTATAGCGCTAGAGTGGCCGGGAACTGTATTCGACGTTGTTAAGGCAATATTTGCGAACGCTCGTGACGTTATTATTTATTCCTTTCTTCCCTTCCCTTTATCAATAAAGTATGATTAAGATGCAACAAAGCGATATTACAAAACGTCTAGAATATAAAACAGCTTACGAGTTTACGAAAAAGTAAATATAAATATAGAATGCATAAGATTAAAATACAAAGGTAGCTCAGAGTTTCGTTTTTATAATTAAATACCTATAAGTTTTGCGAACTGAATGTTATTTGTGCTTAAATCCATCCATCTTGATATTCAAGTTTTTTTAGCACGTAAAAAGCGTGAATTTAGCTCGAAAATTGTACAGTACAGCCAGTGTTATAATCGCGCTTCAGGGTCGCCATGGAGCTGAAATAGCGCTTAATTGGCCATTTTATGGTAATTCCGCTGTATAATGTTTAAATTATTTCAAATTTCAAAATGGTTTTCCTAAAGTTTAGCTTAATTCACCTTATTAAAGTTTCAAATCCGTTTTATTTTTTATTAAAAGCACGTTAAATTGTATGTACCGTTACCTACTACATAATGCATTGTTGTCTGCGTATAACAAAATAGCTAAGTATTTTTTGCGCAGCGAATACAAATAGAACCAAAACGTAATCGCGGTCAGTATCAATATTAATATTTCCAATGTTGCTCGCAACGCAAGCTTGTTGTATTTTCCCTGGAATAATCCCGTATTCCCGTTGGCCATACCATATTCCCGGAATATGGAATATTCTAAACATTTGTTTCAACCTTTTGAGGTCATCGAACTGCAACTCGTGCTCTTTCACTCTTTGATCAGTCCCCTCGGTGCACAGAGTCTTTATAGCGGCATTAAGGGAATTACCACAGCTTTGACGGCTAATTAAAAAGTTTGGAGCCGTATGATTATGACGCAACCTGTTTCGTTTGTTACGGACATTACGGTGACATTTGTAATGACTGGAACTTTGCGCTATGGGACCGATTTTTTAATTTCGAATGGTTTGAAATTGTGTAGCGTTGATAATCTGTGTTTTTTTCTCGCTGGGTTTGAAAATGAATTTATTAACAATTTCTTTAGCTAGCTTACTAACCAAGGGCTAAAAGTGATAAATTGTATCGCGAAATATTTAGGCTGCAAGACCGCCAGCGAGCCTAATAGTTTGAGGGTGCAATTGATAATTCCACCCGCGTTAAGCACATAACTTTTCATTTCAACTGAAAAGAAAGTCAACAAAACGTTATGATACTGTTACGAATTTAATCTTCCTCGACCTTATTATCATAGAAATAGTTGGTGTGTCATTTTATTCTTGACATATATAATAGTAGTTTATGCAACAGTTGCATAAGTGAGGCCAATAAATGTTATAAAAAAAAAAAAACCGCCTTCAAAAATGCAAAAAATAACTTCTTTAAAATTGTAGGCACCTAATAGGTTAGTCCAACTGATGTCGGCTTTTTGTTGAAAATGTTGTGGTCGCCGACTTCAGTTGGACTAACCTATTAGGTGCCTACAATTTTAAAGAAGTTATTTTTTGCATTTTTGAAGGCGGTTTTTTGTTTTTTAAAACATTTATTTTATTTTATACTTTTTAGTGATCATAATACGCTGTTACGTTGTCCCACTTCTTAGTTGAAATGAAACTTTAAGTTATTTCAAGCGCGCCGCAAGCAACGCCGCGGGAAAGTCATAGTCATATTTCAATAACCTCCTTTTTTGAAGTCGGTTAACAAGTAAATATTCTTCGTTGTAGTCGCTCAACTATCTTAATCGAGATATCTTATCGCCACCCTTGAAATCGGTACCGTTAAGGAGTTCCGGTGGCCATCTGTGGTCTTCATCATCAGTTCCACTTCACCAAATGATACTTTCTGAATGCAAATGCTGAACTTGTTACTAAAAATACTAAAATCGCTATATGTTTGCCTACAATATTTGAGGAGTTCCCTCAATTCCTCACGGATCCTCTCATCAGATTCAGATTTGGTGACAATGGGACCACCTCGAAAGTATACTCTATCAAACCAAAAAAAAAAATTTGAAATCGGTCGACAATTGACGGAGTAATCGGTGAACATACATAAAAAAAAAAAAAACATACAGTGGAACGTATAACCTCCTCCTTTTTTGAAGTCGGTTAAAAAAGGCGAGTGGCGTGGGTTACGATGTGAGCCGAAGGCGAACATCATAAAGGGAAAGACGCCGCGAGCGTTTTTTGACTTAGTTATACACCGTTGCATACAATACTTTTTCTACGACTAGGTTTTAAATAAAATCTAAAATTAAAGAAACAATAAATGAGCGGGAAACATGAAAATGACAAATATTAACAAAACATATGTCTATGGTTAATTTTGTTTTTAAAACTTATGTTTGGACGAGGGAAACCACCTCGAAACACCCAAATACTCGGACAAAGTTCTCCCAAATTTAATTTTACTTTTATAAAATGTTATAGACTACATGGCGTTTACAACGAATTTAAAAGGGTCTCAAATAGTTTTCCTTTTTTTTTACAATTTTGCGGTCATAACCGAAATAAAATGTAAAATTAACTTAAAAGCGGTATTAAGGAATTATTTATATTCCGAATTAATTAAATTTTTATTAATTTTATTTAAATATGTGATTTTATTTAATGTTAATATTTAGTTTTATACTATGTCGCACCTATTATTTCTAAACGAATATGTCATTGTTGTAGGTTTAATAGTAGTCTGTGGCAGCTTGGTGGCAGCTAGGCGTATCGTTTTAGCTCAAAAAAGCACAAGTGCTGTTTTGGGGAATAGACTAGATAGACTTTTCTACGGATTATTCTGCGGACATATTATGTATGCTCTTATATTAGTGTTCGCGACTATATAAATGACAGATAAAAGTACAGGAGTAGGAAAAAAAGTTAAAAAATGTCAGAGTGATTTCATAATGGCCGTATAATATTCTTCCGTGGTCTATTTACAAGAAAATCGCTATGATTTTCACCAATATATTTTTCAAAATTACTTTAATTACTTTAAAAAAAAGCAAAGAAACTTTACTCGGAAATGCCATTTTCTTCCCGCTATCTATATAGAAAACCTTACTTTCCAAACAGAAAAAAATAAAATCAAATTTACAGAGAAGGACGCAGAAAACCTACCGATAGACGCTCAGCCAAGTAAGCTATACAAACATAGTGAAAATCTGAACTCCAATGACAATCTGTCACAAACCCCCAACCTAAGAATAAGGACATAAAGCACAGAAACCGGACTATAAGACGTACTTTGCGTCAGCTATCTTTCTCTACTTTTTAGATTACGTATTACATGAGAAAAAACGAAACAAAAAGTAGGCTGTTTTTTCTTCTTTAACTGTCATTGTCACAAGGTTTTACATAGGGACTTCTTTGTCCTTCCTATACGAAGGATTTGTCTTTCCTTGTCTAGATGTCCAAATACTATAGGTGCTTATAGGTCTTCACACCTTACTTGTGACGATGTACCAAATAACGAAATAACAGCTATAGATTCATCTCTTTCCAACTCACTATGAAAACCATAAGTAAAAATAAGTGAACCATAATGTATTTTCTGCTTATTTAGTACGGTTTCTATGCCTTTAGTCCTTGTTCTTTGCCCCCAACGCTATGCTAGTAATTTCACATTGTCTTATCCCCACACCAGAAGACATGCGGTCACCACTGCTTGGTTAAGGGAAAATATGGTAGTAGCGATCCGGAGGGACTTTGCGCAAGTTCCTACCACCTACTAATGTGCAAGTTGCGGAAAGTTTCCAAAAAGTTGGAAATGTTCTAAGAAATTTCCGAAAACATTCACCAGAAATTTAGGAAATTTAAATTTAAGAAACGGTAAGTTTCAAACCCCATACAAAATTGTGAGAAGTTTCCGAGATTTTCCTACATGAAATGTTCCGCAATTTTGGAAAGTTTCCTTTGGCACATCAGTACCTACTACCACCACTAAAAGTAAATTATCGAGCAAATGGACTAATATGCTTTATAGTCGGTGGTATAGCTATACAATGTTTTGTCCTTATCTGTCATTGCGTCATTTGAATTTGACAGATAAGGACAAAACATTGTATAGTTATACCACCGTTACTTAACGTTTATTAGTAAGGGGGATACAGTTTAATGCTATTTACTGTATTAGCTCTTAGTATGTAACTGACCTGTATTTTTTGAAATTTTGAATTCGAACATCGAACGAAGCAAAAATCGATGTCAGTTTGAATCTGGTCCGCGCAATAAAGCTAGCTTTTTACTGGACACGTTCAAACTTGCTCGAAACGTAAAAACGTCGAGCAAGCTTGAACATCGAGAGGCTAGGTCGAATCTAGGTCCTGCTTAGTAAGCGAGGGCGAAGGTGCGGAATCGATGCGAGCGCGGCGCCAGCCGGCCGTCGACCCAGAGCCAGCTGGGCTGGGGACGACTCGGAACTGAACGGGAAATAGTTACAGAAATCGTTCCTATTTCTTTATAAGCTTAGGTTTTTAAATGTACTAATATATCCGTGATTGAGATAGGATACTAAACTTTTCATCCTATAAAGGAAATTGACAAGGAGTCAATCGAAGTCGTTTGGAGTTCAAACTTTGGACCAAATGCTGCCCAGAGCACTATTTTCAAATAGTTAAAATGAGTTTACGTTACTATCTATTAGAAAAAGCACATATTTTCAAAATCAGTTCTAGACAAAAACACAAAAGCTTTTGTTTTGTCGTTTTTGCTTTGCGCTTTTAATTTTCCAAAGTTTTTCTGTGAGCGATTATCAAATGAAGCCTTTGAGCGCCAATGACACCTAATGTGCACCTTGTCCCGAAAATAAGTTAATATCGATAAAAAAAACTTCGTCGCAGAGCGAGTCACGAGTAAAAACAATAGTTAATATTAAAAAGTTGTCACTTTTCTTTACCGTTCTTTTCGAGCCATATATTAATATAGCACAGTCACGGGAGTTAATTGTTAATCTGTATAGAACCGCGTCATAATGACGTAGGTACATCAAGTCACGCAAACCAGATTGCGTCAGACAAACATTGAGTTTATGAGACATGGTTCCACGGAGGTTCGGTTGAGTTAAAAATGAAATAAATAAACATCACCTAGTCCCAAACTAACATATAGGTAGGCTTGTGCTATGGGACGTAGTAACTTGTATATAATGCTTGCTATGGGTTCGTACTAGATAACGATAAACAGAGAAATACACAGAAAACATCCAAACATCAGGAACTAACACTCGCGCCATGCTTTATATGTCATTATTACATTTGAATTCGACCGATAAGGACAAAGCATGGTTTAGCTACTCCACGGTTACCCACAAATGTATTCATAAGTGGATAAGTTTCTTGTAAATTAGCTTGACTTTACTTTTAAAGCAATTAGTTACCGCCTGCCATATTTGTGTCCTAGGCTATTTCTCCGTCCAAGGTTGTCTGAAACAGATCGCTTTTTAGCTGTAAGCTTGTAATTAAAATGTACTGTTCGTGTTTGTTTTATATTGTATTAGGTAATCGACGACACTCTATGCTAACAAATGTCTTACAAGATTTCCTGGAATTTAAACAAAACACAGAGCTGCTGAAAGTTTTAATCAAGTTCGAGTAATTCCAGCCTTTCCCAATCCGCAAAAACACCGATACCTCCGCAACCGCGGGCGAACTTTAAAGTGGTCGACACCTTGCGCCAGACGCGATCGATTTAACGATCCAAGGATCAACCTGGGCCAGTATTATTTATGGTCTTCTTTTTTATATAAGAGAGGGAAGCAAAACAGCATGCGGATTACCTGATAGGAAGTACTCACCACCGCCTATAAACAACAGCAAAAACATAACCCTCCTTCTGACGCAGTCGGGTAAAAAAGGAGCTGTCGGTCCGTTGCCGGCCATTCAGGGAAATAAAAACTCTTTTCTTGACGGCACCCATCACCCATGTCATAATTGGCTGGAAATACCGCCGAAGGGAGTTCATTCCACAGTTTCACTGTACGAGGCAAAAAGTGGCTATACTCGAAAATCCAATTTAAGACCAAAATCCTAACCTCAACCCGCGCACATTCGCTGTGATTACTGCATTTTGGTTTAAGTGTAGGTATTTTTATCAATAAAACTTACCCTAATATTACTAGTTACACGAGTTTTCATTCATATTTTTATGAAATAATGTTAAAATAACGAAGTAATCAAGATGGGAACTGTCAGATTTTGGTCTTTAATTAGATTTTCGAGTATAGCGAAGAGCACGGTGGAAGAACGCCATTCATCAAGGTGATGTTAATGGAACCTGAGAGCCCTTCAAGATGCATTGCGCTAACTACCGTTTCTATTCGTTTAGTTTTTAAACCAATCGCGTCACTGGTAGATCACGTGACTTTTCGTATCACGTCATCTACCAGTGTCGCGATTGGTTTAAAAACGAATCGAATTGAAACGCTAGTTAGCGTAATGCATCTTGGCAGGGCCCTCTGGCTTGTATGTGTGCGCGCCTTTCACGTATGTACTCGCCACAAGCCCGTCGTGACATAACGCTGATAACGCTGATAACACTGATTAACACAGAATCAGTCATTGCTTGCGTGTGTGTGCGTAGGTACGCGCAAGATCTTAAAGGATTGGAGTTAAATGACAACATATCTGTATATACTTTACCAATACCTCCGTAACCGCACCGGCAAACTTTAAAGTGGGCGGAAACTTGCGCCAGACACGATCGATTTAACGATCCGAAGATTAACCTGTGACTTGACTACTTCAGTTTATAGAAGTCCATCTTCTAAATCTTTAATATATTATTTCTACGCCAGAGAATATCCTGTTAGCATACTAATTATCGAATGTGTTTAAAATAATTTAAATTAAGTATTAACATCTCAAACACATAGTGAAAATAAGTGAATTGAATGGAAAAAATGTCTGCATAAATTTGGAACAAATAACACGAGTCTCGCACAAATAGGAACAAGCAAAAAAAACACGAAAATCATACCAGATGGTATATAACGCGTATCTATATGTGCGCGTAAATAAAAACCCGATAACTGACGCTTCTCTCTAAACCAAAAGGACTTATCTGCAATAATGCTGTAGCACTTGCATTGTTTCGGTTATATATTATATTTCTCTTTTACTTGCAAATGGCCTCGACCCTAACATTCTCGTGAAACCAAACATGTGCGTACGGAATTCCCCACATAAAGTTGGTCCCCACTGCAATATTTGAAATCTCGTTCCAAAAGGGTGCAATATAGTTGTGCGTGTATGGAAGTTGATACCTTTCTCGATTGGGTGAATAACACCCTCGCGACTGACCGATTTTAGTGGTCCTTCGGAAACGTTACAAGTTTCTATGTATGATAAGGGAAGGGCAAGATTGTTACAAGGTGGGAGTTTCATTTCAGTAACGTGCCTTAGTTTATTTTAGTTTAGTTACGATGTTGTGAAATATCCTTTCACATCGTATTTTCTCGGAAATGTTTGTATTTGTCATGCTACTTCAGTCTGACTCAGTACCCATCAAGACAACGTGGGGGAACGTCTCATCGCGAGAGTGATAATCAATATAGAGTGGTTAATACCAGAGTATTTTTTTGTTAATTAAGATTAAGTTTGTGTTCAGTTCTTTTTAATACTCATGCCGAAAGCATTAAGACCTAGGAAACGTTTAGATCAATAAGCCGCGAATTAGTTTCAACATTTATTTATATTTCTTGTTTACCTACACCTAATTTATATATATTTCATCGTGGTGGTTTTAACATCTCGGTGTGATATACTTCAAACTCGTGGTTTGACATTTGACACTGATAACTAAAGTACTCTATTTATTTAATACAAACATGCCACTTCATAATTCAATAATTCATAGACACGTCGGCATCATTCGGAAGTGGACGTAAGTTCCGAGTTTTCACGATGTGAAAGGATTATTCACTAGATCTTTACTCGTATTCCATAAGTCCACCTATCTGTGCATTATATCGAGGCTGTACTCTATATCGGTCTCAGAACTCTTAGATCCCACACAGGCCCCGATTGTAAATAGAATCAGAGACCCATATGAACTTTCAAAACTAAAAAAATAAGACTCCAAATGCGTTGCCAACCCTGAGGACTGAGATGGAATACCGCTATGCTAGTAATAAACAACGAAAGATGGCGTCAGCATACCCTCCGAGTATAAAAAAAGCAAGCGATCACTAATTTCGTGGATCTTATGTAAGTAGGGTCTTGGTGGCATAAGTGGGAATGCGCCTGCATCGGCCCGGAGAGCCAGAGGTGTAGGTTCGAATCCCACCTAAGACCGACGATTTTTTTATAGTTTATGCTAGTAATATCTCAGGTTGTCGTATCCCTACACCGGAACAACAATGCGAACACTGCTGCTTAGCGGTGGGTTAAAGGATAGGATGGTGGCAGCAATCAGGAATTCAGGATAGACTCTGCTCAACATCCTACCACCACTAATGGCCGGGGTCCATATTGGTTCACCTAATTATTTTTACTCATAACGATTTGTAAGACCTAAACATCGCAACTCCTAACGTGTTTTTTTTTGCAACTGTTACTTTTTCAGGATTTATATAAATCAAACCTAACCTAACCTAGTCTTATCTACTCATTAAATATTTCAGAACTTCTGAAAAGTTTACGGTTCCAGCGGTATAAAAAATTCATTTTCGGAGTTCCGATAATAGGAGTTGCAATTTTAGTTGAACTTTGGCGCTCCCTAATGGCCGCTGTACACATTGGGCCAATGCGTTGGACCAAGCTAATGGACCAAAATATAGAATCAAGTTTACACATTAATTGGCGGTTTCATGAAAGATCCTTTGATGTGTGTTTGTGTGTGCACGAAAAACTGACACCAGCCGGTTGGCCGGGAAGCGTTGGTCGCCAATTACGAACAAGCCAATAGCGCAGCCAAGTAGTCTACACGTTGGCCCAATATCGTGGTCCAACGCATTGGCCCAATGTGTACAGGGCCCATTAAAGTTCCTAGGTCCAGCGGTTTAGGCTATGCGATGTAAGCCAGTCACAGAAGTGTTTTTTACAAGCTTTTATTTAACTTGCAATGTATGTTTGTAGGTATGTATACAGGGTGTCCCAGGAAGTAGTTTCAAGCGGAAGTCCAGAGGTAGTGCACCTCAAGGGGCATCTGAATCACCCCCATGTATGTTCCGCGATTTTTAGTATTTTCAGAGATATCGATCATTTTAATCAGAATTTTTGTAATTTTTCCTTATGTCCATGTTATGAAAAACCCTTGAGTTCATGTATTATTTTAATAGTTTTTCATTGGTTTCTTACATTGATAGAATAATTATGAACTTAGGATGTTTTTAAAACTACGTGCCAGCTTTTTTTTCATGATGACTTTTTGTGTAATCACACATAGTTACTTTCTCCATACTAATTGTACCCCATGTTTGTTTTTCAGCTAGTATGGACAAACAAACTTTGTGTGATTACACAAAAAGTCATCATGAAAAAAAAGCTGGCATGTAGTTTTAAAAACATCCTAAGTTCATAATTATTCTATCAATAACGAAAACGAAAACGAGGGGATCTTATCGAGACATATAAAATATTAAATGGACACTATAACCTTGCTTATCTGAAAAACATGTACACATTAAGCCAGGACACAAGGTTAAGAAGGCACTCCATGAAACTAGTCAAGCCTCTGTGTGCTAGCAACCCTAGGAGACACTTCTTGTCGAATCGCGTGGTGAAACTGTGGAACACTTTACCAGAAACTGTTATTAGTGCACCCTCAGTGAACTCCTTTAAAAATAGACTTGATAAGTTTTTAAAAACTTTATAGACACAAGTGCAGTGATATACACGCATCAGCTCAAAGAGCTGCTAGTGTATTATAAATAATAATAATAATAATAATAATAATGTAAGAAACCACTGAAAAAATATTATAATAATACATGAACTTAAGGGTTTTTCATAACATGGACACAAGGAAAACTTACCAAAATTCTGATTTAAATGATCCATATCTCCGAAAATACTAAAAATCGCGGAACATACATGGGGGTGATTCAGATGCCCCTTGAGGTGCACTACCTCTGGACTTCCGCTTGACACTACTTCCTGGGACACCCTGTATATGTATCTAGGTATGTATGTACGGGTCAAATCTTGCAGGCTAAATTAGACCCACTTCCCGGTTTCCGATGAAGCTGGAAATTGCATGCAGTCAGAAGGTGGCGACAGAATCTCCGCTATACTTAACGTAGACCCAACGTGTTGACTCCTCAGTTTGGATTCGATAAGCAGATAATGATTGTGCAAAAATTACAGTCAGTCACAAAAGCTTGTCGCAAAAATGTTTTTTTTGTCAGAAACTTATTTTATTTAAATACTAACTCCTGTCGGCTACTTCGTACGTATAGATTACTTTTCGTATATTTCGTCCGTATATTTTTTTTTTTTTTTTTTTTTTTTTCTGAATATCTGCAATCAGTATTTTCTACTATAAGCAGATGTAATTTGCGAGTCATGTTCAGCAGAGTGTGTCCTCCAGTGAGAACAGCTACTCATTTATATATGTTTCGGTTTTATGTGAAGATGTCCCTTCTTTTTAGACGGTTCTCATAGGTCTTGGTGGTAAGTTGTGTAGCAAGTTCATTCGGATGAGCTTGTAGCCTCTGGTAATACCGTCTCTTCATTTTTAATATCTCCTCTTTGACTGTGTTCATTTTGAGATATTCGTGGATTTCTGCATTTGTTGTGAAGAGGGGGGCATTAGATATTGTTCGAAGTGTTATGTTTTGCATTCTTTGTAGAATGGAGATGTTAGAACTGCATGCACTTCCCCACAGTTGAATACCATGCATCCATGCCGGTTTGAGTACTGTCTTGTAGATTAGGAGTTTGTTATCTGTAGACAACTTGCTGTTTCTTCCCAGTATCCAGAGCAGGTGTTTGTACCGGATGTTCAGTTCCTCTCTTTTTGTTTTGATGTGGTGCTTCCAAGTAAGGCGTCGATCAATATGTAGACCAAGATATCGCACTTTATCCTGATGTGGAAGTGTGACATTTTCTAGCTGGACTGGCGGACAGTTTCCTTTCCTTAGTGTGAATGTGACTTGTACAGATTTGGACGCGCTTGCTTTTATTCTCCACTTATGAAGCCACTTGGTTATTTCATTGAGCCCTTTTTGCAGGGTTAATGTTGCTGCGGTGGAACATTTACTACTTGCTAGTATCGCTGTGTCATCTGCGAATGTGGCAGTTGTGACACCATCCATCTGCGGTAGGTCAGCTGTATATACTGTATACAGAACAGGCCCCAAGACTGAACCCTGCGGGACTCCAGCTTTTATTTCATACAGCTTAGAAGTAGCATCTGCTTCTTTGACTTGAAAAAGGCGTTCGGATAGGTATGAATTAAGCAGAGAGAAGTAGCTGTGAGGTAAGGAGGCGCGTATTTTGCAGAGAAGACCTTTGTGCCATACTTTGTCAAAAGCTTGCTGGATGTCCAAAAATGCTGAGGAACAAAACTCCTTTTCCTCAAGAGTTTTTCTAATTCTTTCAACCACTCTATGGACCTGTTCTACTGTAGAATGATTTTGTCTGAATCCAAATTGGTGTGTAGGGATAGCTTTGGTTTCCTCTAGAATAGGTAGAATTCTTCGTAGGATCAATTTTTCGAAGACCTTGGACATTATAGGCAATAAACTGATCGGCCTATAAGAGGTCACATCATTAACTGGTTTTCCTACTTTGTGAACCATTAAGATTTGTGACACTTTCCATAGTAGAGGGAAATACTGAGTTCTTAACATTCCGTTGTACAGTGTAGTCAGATATATTATGGCTTTTCTTGGCATTTGCATAAGGATTTCTTTTGTTATGAGGTCGAAACCAGGGGCTTTTTTGTCCTTCATTTCTTTAATGGTTTTCCAAACTTCGCGGACTGTTACTGGTGCGGGTGGGGCTGACATTTGAAAAGTGTAATCAAGTATTTTATCAACCTCTTTTTCGAACTCTAAATCACTAGCTTCATTTGGGCAGAAAACATGTTGTAGGTGTTGAGCAAACACGTCAGCTTTTTCTTGGGACGTTCGTGCCCAGCCATGACTTTTTTTAAGGGGTGGTTTCGCCTCTTGCGGTCTATCGAAGTTTTTGGTAAACTTCCACAGTGAATAATTGCTAGAGGCAGAGCCCGTAAGGGATTGTAGCTGTGTTTCTAAAGTATCGTTTTGCCAATTTTGTAGCTTGTTCTTTAACTGCGACGATATTTTATTAAACGCTTTCTTATCTATATCAAGTCTGGTTTGATGCCAAACCCGTCTCATACGCCTTTTTTCAAGGATAGCCATCTTAATGTACAAAGGATAATTAGTAAGCCCTTGTTTATTGCCAAATTCTGGAGTGTTAACCCAGCAGGCTTCTTGAATAAGAGTTGTTATATATTTTGCTGCATTCTCAATGTCAGCAGGAGTTTTCAACGCGACTTTAAGCTCAATTCTCTCGTCGATGAAGTGTCTCACTGCCTCCCAGTCAGTATGTTTGTTTGAAAGGGTTTCTGGTTTTTCACTTCCAATCAGAAGAGTGCTTATGGTTAGAAGGACGGGAGAGTGATCCGATGAGCTATCATAACAGGATTCCGCTTTAAGATATTGCTTCGTTAAACCTTTTGAAATGAAAAAGTCCAGGAGGTCAGGCACTTTTTTCGGGTCCGTTGGCCAGTACGTCGGTTCACACGTAGAAGTCGGTAGTAAATGGTTGGTATCAATGCTCCTTTTCAGTTGCCGGCCTCGGGTGTTTGTTAGTCTGCTTCCCCAGTGTGTATGCTTCGCATTCCAGTCTCCACCGGCGACAAAGCGGTTTCCGAGTGTTTTAAAAAACTCTGTGTACATTTCTTCGGTAATTTTGTGTTTAGGAGGACAGTATATTGCCGAAAGGTTGAGGTAGCCATTTTTGTCTTTTACTGCTATTGTTGTAGCTTGAATATGTTCAGTTCTGTAATCAGGCATGATATGATGTTCCACAGACTTCCTTACAATCACTGCTGTTCCAGCATGTCCTGTTCCATCCGGGTGGAGTGTCAAAAAACAATGGTAATCTTTGAATTTTATATTGGAAGTTGCCGTACAGTGTGCTTCAGAAATTAGTAAGATATCTAGTTTATGCTCTATCAATAGGAGCTCGACCTCGAGTTTATTTGGTGCTAAACCATTTATGTTAAGGGTTCCTAGTCTCGTTGCAGTCATTTTGCGATTTTTTCGACAAGTTTTGTTATGAGGACCATAAACGTACTCATTTGTTGTAAGATTAAGTCAAATTTTTCATTTTGTTTCAGTATCAGTTGTTCTATTGTGTTGTAAGGTGTTTGAGAATGACTGCTGTTAGTACCTTGCACCGTTTCGGCATATGTTTTTGATTTATTTGCGTTTATTTTCTGAGTATTCTCAGTTTGATGTACTTCTCTTGTAATTCTATTAGGATTACGTGTTGCCTGGTCCTCATCATTTGTTTTCATATTTGTGTTGTTGCTTCTTCTAGCTAGTATTTCCCTATACACTTCACAGCCCTTGTAGTTGGCGGGGTGTGGTCCATCGCACAGAGCACATTGGGCAGGAGTATTCCGGTCTCGTTTCTGACATTCTGCAGTGCTATGGGCCTGTCCGCACTTGACACAACGATGGGGGCGCATGCAATAGTTCTTAGAGTGCCCATATTGTTGGCATCTATGACATTGGACTATGGTTTTTTTCTTTTTGGGATCTTCTATGACTACAGACTGGTGGTAAATGTACTTCATTTCTTTCACAGCTCTATTATTCGGTCCTGGTAAGATGTTCACAAAGAATGTAGAAGTTGCTTTTTTCTCAGGTCCATACTTGGAATTAATGATTTCTCCTGCTACTGTGTTCCCTGTGGCTTCGATCTCTTCCTTTATAACGCTTATTGGTGTTGACGGATGAAGGTTTCTAATGACCACTCTGTAGTTCCTTTGATCTTTCCTGTTGAAAGTATGTCCAATCAAACCACTCTCTCTGGCCTTAGTAATGATTTGTTTGTACACCTCAAGGTCTGCACTTTTCAAAATTAAATCATTTCTGTTGATTTTATAGGTAAAAGTATTTTTATCTACTACAGTTTCTAGCAATTCAGTGAGTTTATTTACGTCCTCTATTCCATAGAATATGATTGGAGGTGGTTTGCTGGGTCTGATCACGTGATTAGGAATATTTTCAACATTATCATCAACAGGGTCCAATTCAAGGTCGCAAAATCTATTGCGGGTTTGTATGGTTTCAGGTAATGGGGGAGACCCTCCCGTCCTTTTGCGTTTGTGGCGATGCATTTCAGGCACTCTCTGCCAGGGTGGTGGTGAAATTTGCCCCTTACTTGGAACCTCTTCAACAGTGGGTGTTGGTGTTGTCTCATTCAGGAACATGCTTTTATGAAATACTTGTTGAACAAGATTCTTGCTTTTTGGAGTTCCTTGGGTATCCCCATTATTAGGGATTTTATTGGGGGAATTATTCACCATAAGTGGCAACACTTTTTTAGTTGTCAAGCATTATTAAAACTGACAGCTCAAAAAAATCTTAAATATTTGAGGGTATATGTATATTTAAGCTCAGATGTGCAGACTTGTTTTTTCAAAATATCACATTGTGCACAGGTATTTCCACACAGATAACAATGTATGTGGTTCACTTAAACTTAAAGTACACTTTTGTTTTAGTTTTGTGGAGGATCACTCAATTTTCACAGAGTTACACTTTAAAAACTTGGAGCACAGTTGTTTACGCACTGACAGCTGACAGCACCTTCCTCCAGATTACGATTACCGTTATTTCCTCGGGAACTTGAAAAATTCCGAAATGAAAAGTAGCCTATGTGTTTATCCAGGGTATAAGCTATCTCTATTTAAAATTTCATTTACCCATTCAGCCGTTGCAGCGTGAAGGAGTAACAAACTAACACAAAAACTTTCGCATTATAACGAGACGTTATAATATGACCTTATTGTCGATGGCGCTTCCGCCATTATTAACGATGCTCCGATATAAATACAACGTCGCGTGACGCAGTGCGGCGTAAGCGCCGTCGACAATAAGGTCCCTTTTCGTAGATAATGCCACATATTAGCAGGATTTAAATCCTACTAGGATTACAGATATGTTTGCAAAGGTAAGGTTACACAAATTTTGCTCCCATTTATACGAAGCTAAGCAAAGCAAAGCTCTTTTATAATGTGAAATTGTAACTTCACGTCGTAAAATTAATAATTTTCCCTACAATAACGTGGAGCAGCTTTGAATGCTTGTGTTAGCCGTATCTTGCGTCCGCAGCCACTCCGGATTAACTTCAGAATGTTGCCTGAATCCGCAGTGACCGAAGGACGCATATAAATGTATCGTGTTTTAAAAGGATATGTTATCATTAGGGTTAGGACTTTTAGTAGCATATCATAGAACCCATTAGGTTAGTTTAGGTTTATTTTATAACAATCCTGAAAAGTATAACGGTTTCAGATAAAAATACTGTATGCTAAAAGATGATTATGCCAAATGATGAGTATGCCAAATAAAGTAAAAGTAAAGTAAAGTAATGATTTATTAACAAAAAGGTACAATGTTCTTAAAAGTAATATCCGGCGGACCCCAAACTAGGCTGAGCGTGTATCTTGGGCGTCCAGTGAGTGAAACATAATATACTTTACACATAGGAATCAACTTAAGCTCATTGTATCAGCGCTACGTACCAAAACAAGTAAAAATAAAAATACAAATAAAAGTTGGCATGCATGTTGTGTGTGTGTGTGTGTGTGATGATTATGCCAAAAAAAATATGCCAGATGAATGTAAATACATCCAAATAACCGTATAATTTTGCTCCAAAAAGAATAGCTAAGTAAGTACGCCCTTATCACATGATAACTAGGTTAGGAATTTTGGTGGCATATCGTGGTTCTAGAATCCATGGAGTCGCTATTTCCTATATATTATAATACATATCACTTTGATTTTGACCTTCAGTATTTTAATATTTCAAAATTCATTTATTCATTAAACCACTTAACCAATTTAAATGAGTTTTGGTATGGAGGATATCTCTGCTGCGAAAGCATTACAAACAAGCAAATATTAGTAGTTATGGAATAACCGAACTAAAAATGTATTTAGTTCATTTTGAAATATGACCATACTGAAGGTCTAAATCAAAGTGTCATGTATTATAATAATTAGGAAATAGCGACACTGTGGACTCTGGAACCACGATATGCCACCAAAATTCCTAACCCTAGTTATCATGTGATAAGGGCGTACTTACTTAGCTATTCTTTTTGGAGCAAAATTATACGGTTATTTGGATGTATTTACATTCGCCTGGCATTTTTTTTTTGGCATAATCATCATTTGGCATACTCATCATTTGGCATAATCATCATTTGGCATAATCATCTTTTAGCATACAGTATTTTTTTCTGAAACCGTTATTCTTTTCAGGATTGTTATAAAATAAACCTAAACTAACCTAATGGGTTCTATGCAATGATATTTTAAATAATCCTGAAAAATATACGGTTTCAGAAAAAAGACTGTGTGCTAAAAGATGATTATGCCAAATGATGATTATGCCAAATGATGAGTATGCCAAATTATGATTATGCCAAAAAAAGTTATGCCAGATGAAAGGGTACCCTTTGGGGTACATAATTCCCGATTGATCAGAATCCCGATTTTTTATAATTCCGAATGCAATGTTTTAATATAACACCCTTACAAACGTGGAATAACCATGGAGTAGCTAAACCATGTTTTGTCCTTATCTGTCATTGTGACATTTGAATTCGACAGATAAGGACAAAACATGGTTAAACTAATCCAAGGTTATTCCATTTTATAAGTAAGAGGGTAAGACTATACCAGCTTACCTAACCCACATATATAACTATTAAATTATGCATTTAATCTAAAACAGCATAAGATTTTGGAAAAATGAGCCCGAAAGAAGTCGCAGCCACAACTAGTATAACTCATAAAACAAACACTTTCCACTTTTTCTGAGTACCTATCAGCAGGCAAGCTTTATTTGAATTCTGTGAAGAGGTTCGAGGTCATTCCCACCGAGCTATTACTTTTCGGGAGTGAGGCGTATTGGTGATTAATTAACGTAGTTATGGATCAGACCTCTGCCAATAACACTGTTTGCTTCGTAATAGGTCTTATATTGGTTTGACACAGGGTTCTTCAAAGATAGCCTTTTTCAATAGGGACAAGGTTTCTTTGACAGCTGGGGGTTTTATAAAGCTACAAGTTACAATTTTACAGGTCTAAACTGGCAACACTGCTCAAATGGCTGATCGTCATTGGTCGAGGTTGTGTCAAAGGGAAACTTGTAACCTGTAAATTGTAATTTGTAGCTTTATAAAACAGGCCCCTGATGGTAGCCATGTTAGATTACGTATTAGCGTGATTTTTTAATGGTGGCACTTCACTAGGTTGTTACTTGGCAAATAATGCGTCTCTTTCATTCGGTATGTCAAATGTAAGAGATATAAGATCAATATTCGGCAAACAAGGCCAAGTGAACTGCCTGGTACCATGATAGATCAGTCTGTGAATGTTCGGCATTTATTAAGATGCGTCGTTATTCAATTGAGCGGCGTCTTGAAATGGTTAAACTTAATATACAAAACGGTTGTTCAATTTGCCAAAGTTTGTGCGTTACGACAAACTTATCGTCTACATATTCGTCCCAATATGTGGCCTCCCAATATTATGTTTTATTGTTTGTAGGAAAACGAGCACACCGTCACCGAATGGTCAGTGAACTCTGAAGCTCATAAACATTTGCAATCTCAAGATAACAGTCTTACAATGACAATCTCAAGACTGCTAATGCGTTGAGAAAATACAGGAATTAGATGAAATGCCTCTATGGTAGTAATTTCACCGATCGCCTTACTCCTGCACCGGAACACAACCACGCGAACACTGCTGTTTGGCGGCAGGTTAGAGGGTAACACAGTAGTAGCGGTCCGGAACTGACCCTGGGCAAGGTCCATTTCCGCCCCTTGATTATTTTAGATTTGGCAAAGTGCAATTACTGTGATGTCTTTCTTATTATTGGTGTGGTTGCCGGGTTAGAATAGTGCCACTCCATGTCTTCCCGTGGATATCGTAAGAGGAGAGACCTGTAGAGAGAGGAGCAGCGGTTCACCTTGAGCATGACTTGCCGTTGGAATAAGAATGCATGCGCGCAACACAGCGCCTAGTGATTTGTAATATCAAAGCATAATAGCATTCAATTACTTGCATTGATTCAGGCTCTGATACATAATTGTAAGATTTATTTCTAGATTAACTTACTTAAGGTTGTACATATTACAAATATTCGATAAGATTGTTTACTCAGAAACAGTAGTAACGACAACGTTACAGCGACTAAGGGAATATAGGCTTGTAATATTGATAGGCGATGGGCTTGCAACCTGTCACTAATACGCTGGTAAACATCTTAGCCTATTTGTGCAAAATGTGGTTACTGAATTATCAACAAGTTTTTAAAGTTGTTGGCAATTCTGTAGCTCTGTCTACCCCACTCTGGGATTACAGGCGTGAAGGTATGTAAGTGTATGTATGTATGTGTATGTTAAAAAGTTAAAAACTGTCCTGAAGACTTCTAAAGATTTATATAACGTGCGTCTTCAATGAGATGAGAAAAATGCTGTTTATTACCGTTCCTTGACACGCAACAAATAAGTTTTGCATTGTTTTACTGCGGTCAGAGATAAGTAGTCAATACTGACTTCTTATCTCCTCGTACTACAAGCCCAAAGGAATCGTAAAGGCAAGAGCAATTCTTACACTTTTGTTCGTACAAACACCAGTTTTATTCCTTTTTATACCTGCTCAAATACATTCTATAGCCTTTAGATAGCGGAGTTCGCTCTAGAGATACATTTAATACGATATCTACGCGAAACTCAAAGTGCATTTAAACTGTTCAAGAGAATCCATTTTCCCTGCAGTGGACTGCAGCTGAAATATTCAGTCGGGGATTTGTTTACTGTTCTCTAATGACAGTGTAGCATGGACTAAATTGGACTGATTTAAAATTCACGAGCTGTTTTTATAAGTTGGTGCGATGCGCCTTTGAGGGTGTTCGGGGAATAAGTTACGGTTTTTTATATTAGTGTAAAATAAACATTTTTGTTCTTGGGACTGTCTGAAATTGTATTAGCAGTCTGAGGAGGTATTAAAAAACTGATCTTGGCTGAGATAGCCGCCGGTATGGTCGGAACACGTATAGCATGCCAATTAAAATTTATAACTGTTTACAAGATGACATGAAGAAATTACCTCTGAACTTATTTAAGAGTGGACTTAAGGAATTGTTAAAGGAATGACCTGAAAATTTTACCCAGTCGAAGAATATTTTGACCATTTTAAATAAAAATTATAACGTGAATTATTTACTACTTCATTGATTGTTTTGCTTAGTTGTTACTTTAATTATGCGGTCTTAGCTCAATTTAGGTATCTTATTTGACATAATTATTATGAACCTTGCATGCCAGTTTCTGGTTAAATGTGCAAAACATGTACAACTTTATTGCCATCTTTATGTACCACATTTTATGCGAAATAAACATTTGTATTTGTAGAACATCAATGTTAATGCCAAATCATAGAAATCTGTCGTATCTCGAGATGGGGATCTCACTTGAGATCTTATTAATACGGTCTTGAGAATGGAAATGTCAATGGGTTTCAGATACCACTTACCATCAGGTGGCCTGTGTGCTCGTTTGCCTTCACCTTGCCATTAAAAAAAAATATCGATCAACAATATTGTTCTACGATTTAGACTGTACAAGTATGTTCCAATTTTCAAAGTCAATTTGATTCCTGAAAGTGGAATACAGTTAAAGTTCAATCCCGCTCTTAATGAAACACAGTATTTTTATAACATTGAGCTAAAGACTGTATTCTACTCGATAAAAACATATTGCTTTTGACATAAATATTTAATACGCCCTTTAAACAGTCAGAGCCTGTGTTTCATGCATTGTTACAATTTGTTAGCTATAGTTTTAGTCCATCTAAATCATGTCCATATAGCTGGAATTATAATAAAATCAACAATTCAGTAATATGTTTTCCATCTAAAAGCAAGATGGGATATCCCAATAGGAATAAAGCCCTAGTAATATAATAAGGTTTGAAAGCAGTAAAAGGCTTTGTCGTAACGGTTGTAGACAGTAACCGTTTTTTACAAGGCCTGATCCCGAAGGCCCTAACGGCCTTATTACAACCAAATACCAATACCATAGCGGATAAAGCGGTAGTTTCTCTCTTTTTACCACAAAAACGAAAGGTGTTGTATTAACGTGATTATCTTTCTGTATGTCTGTGTCATGGCATAGTAACTTTCAAATGAATGGACTGATTCGGATGCGTTTTAATAGAGATGCATCTTAGCTACATTTTAATAGTTTGTACATGCGTACTTTACATTTGTCATCATATTCATTTTACTCTGTGTATATTTGGCGTAATATATAAGTACATGTTGATAGTTTGCACATTTTACGTGTAGGGCGATGGAACCAGTAATGGACAAGGCACCAATAATGGGCACTTGATTCTTATTTTACAGAAGATAAGGGTTATTCATTTGTTTTGCAACAATCAATTTAGGACCGTATTAAATTTGAATTAAGAGTGAAGTGCCCATTACTGGTGCCTGTCAGCTAAAAGTGTCCATCATTGGTGCCGTCACCTTACTCGTAATATATCTAGTCATATAGTATTCTGTAATATTATCTAGTCATCTAGTGATGTCTTATCTTACATCTTACTTTATTTTTTTATATTATAAATATGGATGTTTATTACTCAATCACGCCGGAACGGCTGAACCGATCTGGATAAAATTTGGCACAGAGAAAGATTATAGGCTGGAATAACCCATAGGCTACTTTTTAGTCTGGAAAATTGGACAGTTACCGAGGGTAGAGCGATAAACGAGTTCTACGCGGATGGAGTCGCACAAAAGCTAGTTTATAATTTTTTACACAAAATTATGTAGAACTTTTTTGGCAAACTCTCTCGATTTTTGTTAGGTCCATAAAAATCTACAATGTTGCATATGTTTAATGCTTCGTAGCGTGCAGGGGACTCTGCGGCATTGAGGCAAGGTCGTTGAGTTATATAATTGAAATCATAAAACTAAACATTAACCCCCTTACTTATAAACGTGAAATAACCATAGAGTAGCTAAACCATGTTTTGTCCTTATCTGTCATTGTGACATTTGAATTTGACAGATAAGGACAAAACATGGTTTAGCTAATCCAAGGTAATTCCACGTTTATAAGTAAGGGGGTTAGAGGTGTTACATATTTTAAGCATGTCTGTAAACACCTGGCTGGTACCAGTGGTCTTAGCTAAGTTTCATGTATAATCTGTGTCAATTGAAATTGCTAAATATGTAAACAAATTAGTACTGTTTGACACATAACCTCAAATATTCTTCAAGCGTGTTTTTAATTAAAATAACGTATATTTAATAGTTAATTAATCTTAAACTCAATGTGAAAGTAAAGAGAAAGTGGATAAATCATTGCTAAGATCTTTAAAAAGACGGGATTATCGAGTGTTAATGGCGAATTGGTTTGTTTGGTTGTGTTTACATCTTTGGCCATCTCAATTGACGACTATAAGTTGATTATTCAAATTAATTATTTTTTGGAACCCGACGTCTGGCTACTTCCATCCAGAGATGGGCATTATTCAAATAAAAAATAATTCGTAGTATTTTTATTCGCGAATAATTTATTCGTCGAATAATTTAGTTGCGAATGATTTATTCGCGAATAAAGGGTCCATATTGGCTCACCTAATTATTTTTACTCATAACGACTCATAAGTCCTAATTATCGCAACTCCTAACGTATTTATTTCAGCAACTGTTACATTTTCAGGATTTTTATAAATCAAACCTAACCTAACCTAGTCTTATCTACACATTGAATATTTCAGAACTTCTGAAAAGTTTACGGTTCCAGCGGTATAAAAAATTCATTTTCGGAGTTCCGATAATAGGAGTTGCAATTTTAGTTGAACTTTGGCGCTCCCGCGAATAAATTATCCACGAATGAATCATTCGACTACTTTCGAATAACGAATAATTTATTAATTTATTAGAGAAAAATGGAGCAGGTATTCCAGTAAGTACATAATAATTATTTTTGGCAATTCATTCAACGAATAAATTATTCACGAATAAATTATTCGCAAATAAATTATTCGACGAATAATTTATTCGAATAAAAATAATCCTTCGAGAATATCATTCGTTATTCGCGAATAATTTGGTTATTCTTATTCGTCATTCGAATAAATTTTGCCCATCTCTGCTTCCATCTCAAGGTAAGCAGTAAAAGGACGCGTTTCATACACTCTGACAGTTTTTGAAAATCGTTTTTGATAGCGCTAAGCATCACGTCTAGGGCTTAAGTCTTTTACATTGCTTAGAGTTTTTTTTAGTAAGTATTTTCTAACTTTTATATAAATCATTTCTTCAGTCCCAGTTGTTATAATAAAGCTTCTAGCATCTTGCCCCTTGTACCTAACCTCGATTGTAAAGCCTAGCTAACGGCCGAGGACAGAGTCCCCAAGTCTCCCCCGGGGGCGATAAATAGAGGGGAACGTCGGGAGAAACGCAATAGCTGCCTTACGGCGTGTTGTTAGAAAGTAACCAAATAATGGCCACGATGTAATTAGATTCTTACTTTTTGTACACTTTTGATTATTTTTTAACAGACTGCTGAAGGAAGAGGGTAATGTTTTTGACCAGCAGGCTATTGCCTAAAGTAATCGCAATCACAATCGTTTTCATTGTGACAGATTAAAGGCGAGGCTACATACCAAATGAAAACAATTGTTCCACTTTAAAGTCGATTGCGATTGCGAGTGATTGAGTGCGTTAGGCAATAGGGCACCTGTATCGATGCATGTATGTATGGTTCTTTGTTTCCTTGTAAAAACTGAACGGATGGCTCGATTCCACAAGCAAGGTGTCGTTAGATTCATATTAGCGTCGCGGGTGTAACTGGGTATTCTTTAAATGTAAAATTGGCGAAATAAAATATGTACAGTCACGAACTTAAATTTGGGACCCACCTTAGGTCCAGTCATTCTACAACAATAAGGTTGAGTCTCCCATAAGTTACAAATGATTTGGCATCTCTAATGACATTGACGACTTCAAGCCTATTTTTCTTGAAATGGGTCGCAAATTAACGATCGCGATAGTACATGGTAACTAAACATTACATTGACGACATCATCAAAACAGCAGTTGGGTTTTTTAAAGCTGGTTTTTTGTTAGTCTTCTTTATTTATTGTTATTATTGTTAGCCCGGAATATCCCACTGCTGGGCAAAGCCCTCCTTCCCACCTTTCCACGACTTGACTTGTTTATTTAATTAAATAAAAAAATATATGCCCGTACTTTGTTTCAAATAATTATTTATAGTCATAATGTGCTTTAGGTCATAATCATCGCAAGTCATAACGTATTGTTTAAAGAGACTGTTACTTTTTCAGGATTTTTATAAATCAAACCTGACCTAACCAAGCCTTGTCTACACGTTACGATAGATATTTCAGAAATTCTGAAAAGTTTACAGCTTCAGCGATATAAGAATTTTTGACTATCAATAATTATGCCAACAATGCCATTATGACCAATAAAATTATGGGAAACAAAGGGCTCACATTGCAAACATTTCATTCGAAATGAAGGTTCCTACATCAAACGAAGATTTTAAGAACTGAATTGAAGAATACGTTAATCAGACCTGAGGGCCCTGCCAAGATGCATTGCCCTAACTAACATTTATATTCGTTTCACTTTTAAAACAATCGCGTCACTGGTAGATCACCTGATTTTTCGTATCACGTCATCTGCCAGTGTCGCGATTGGTTTAAAAACGAATCGAATAGAAACGCTAGTTAGCGCAATGCATCTTGGCAGGGCCCTCTGAATTTTAAATTTGGTGAATTATCGCTCTACGGCGACGCACTGTTGCAACTCAAGTAGATTTGTTTTTTTTTTATATTTGCCGTTGCCAATACAAATTTTCTTTTCGCTTAGCGTAATACATTTCAAGAATCATTTTAAAAATGGCCATGACCATTTGCACCACTTGGCCCGTCTCGATTGTTCCAGTTTCCGAAAACTATTATGTTACAGTATTGCCCAATTGAACGGAACTGGCCATATTTTTCACGAATTGCTCAAGCCTCGACTCCAAGGTTTCTTTTCTTACGTTTTCTTGCAAGTAACACAAAAATTAAGCTGCGACGGAGCCAAATCTATTTCTGTCTGACCTTGCTTAGCGTGCCCGTGGATTATGAACCTTGTGACACACGGCATTACGTGATTATGTAGTATGAAGGAAGTGTTCTTTAAAGAAAAATGGTGGTCGATGATCCGTTGGTTTTCACTGTAGGTAAGATAGAATAGTTTAATATTTACGTACGGTGAAAAAATATACCTAAGTTGTTTACTCATTTATTTTTTAAACTTTATTGTGCAATACACGAACACTGAAAAAAAAAAATTGATCGCTTTTAGTAAGATTGTGATTGTTGTGCATAGGCGTCTTGATTCCATACGAGCTTAACAAGTCGTTACATACATCATCTAAGATGTTAGTTGAATCATTAAAGAACTTGCTTTCGTTAGCTTTGGTTGATGTAACTAATATCATAACTATTATAATGGTCTAAGATCCGAATAGGAGACGATTTGCACCGGGCTGTTTATTCGATGAAAAGTATTTTATATCAAATTTAACTTTTTTTTTTAAATTGCAAATGTTTGTTTAATAGACAAATTACATACTAATCGAAAGTATGAAGTCTATAGAATATGCAAACGTTAGGTTTGGTGCAAATTATTAGTACCGACTTACCTGTTTATACCTGCCTACCCAATAGTTTGACGGGAAGAAAATAGTCAACCTAACGTTTGCATATTCTATAGGCGTCATACTTTCGATTGGTATGTAATTTGTCTCTTAAACAAGCTATTGCATTTTTTTAAAACGAAGTTAATTTTTAAATTTTTAATTAATTATATACTGGAATGAAATTTTTCAGCCTACCTATTCGCCATATATTAATTAGCATATTAAATTTGGTATAAAATACTTTTTATCGCTTAAACAGCCCGGTGCAAATCGTCTCCTATTCGGATCTCCTACTATAAGTATTCATTTTATATCAATTAAGAGAAAATCTTTCTTGGTTGGCTCTCATTTTTTTGAGTGAAGCAAATACAAAAGGTGGACTTATGGACTATTTATAACCGAATGCTTAGATTTTTAACACCGATTGTATAATAGTGGCTATTGAATATGTTAGACTGTTAGAGCATAAAATGTGCACAGAAATATCGAAATAAGTTCAAACGCCTTGAACAAATGATACTAGTTCAGATATATCTGACATCTAATAACTTCCGATATGTTTCTTGACTCTACATAAACATAGTACAGCCGAGTTCATAAATATGTGAACACTTTAGTACCTTGTCTATTTAATGCCATGTTTAAACTGCAATATATGAATTATCACGTCGATTAAAGTGACAAGGTACTAAAGTGTGCACATATTTATGAACTCGACTGTACAGGGCCTCTATTCCTTTCGGTAAAACCACATTGCCTTTGAAATGTTATGGTATTGTTTTTAACTTGGCAGCCAAGACCATACAATACGATAACAGGTCAAAAGCTATGAGGTTTAGTACCAATTTCACCATACGATGTTAAATTTAATCAATGTTAATCGACTGTTAGTTCATACATTTTGACAGCTGTTAACGCTCTAATCGTCCGTTAAGTGCTTAACATCGTATGGCGAAATGGGTACTTAAAAGTGTAGAATCTCGGCCTAGTTATGGACATGAATTAATTTTGTTGTTAGTTCCGATTTACGACGGTGTGAAATTTGTAGAAGTAAACTGTATTATAGCTGAAAAACTTAAGTAAATGATCTGTTGCGTGTAGTTGTGTACAAAACTAATATGGAATTTACGTCAAATTTCAAATATAGAATGTCGAACGGTCTATACAGATGTTTTAAAACTACATGCAAGAGGTAAATTACTTAAGTTTTTCACCTATACTTCTTTTTTTAACCTAAATAACCATGATTTTTCGTGTGACGAAATTCAAGTTTTTTTTGTGATTCATGTTAGCCCAAAGAAATCTATTATTTACAAGCGCTTAGTATGCATGAAAACTTCCACAGATTAAGCGCCATTTCAGGCCACAACTCAATACTGTCCTCCAAAAGAAAAAGGTTGTAAGAGTATGAAGTCCATATGCTTACACTGCCTTTTGGCTTTGAAGGGCAGTATATCCCTGAATGCGAAAACATGCGAAGGTACTTACTTGATATTTATTACTCGGTCTGTGTAAATAAATGAACTTTAGGTAAAATTTAGGGACCTGATAAACTATAAATAAATACAATAATTAAATATCAGGGGCCAATCTCACACAAATTGGTCTAGAGATTTTTAAATTTATCAGAAACGTCTGTTACGAAATTCTAAACTATATTAAAGCGAAAAAAATTCGTCGGTCTTAGGCAGGATTCGAACCTACACCTCCTCTGGCTCTCCGGGCCGATGCAGGCGCATTACCAATCATGCCACCAAGACCCTACTTAAGATCCACGAAATTAGTAATCGCTTGCTTTTTCATACTCGGAGTGTATGCTGACGCCATCTATCGCTTTAATATAGTTTTAAATTGGTCTAATCCCAAACTAAGCTCTATGCTTGTACTATGCGTACAAGACAACGATGTGAATACTTATATAGAGAAATAAATACATAGAAAACATCCAAGACTCCTTAACACATACTCGCGCTCATCACACAAATATTTACCCATACCGAGAATCAAACCCAGGACGGCTAGCTTCGTAGGCAGGGTCACTACCAAGTACGCTGACATTTGCTGACATGACGTTGAGTATTTTGGTCTAAGATCCGAATAGGGGACGACCTTCACCGGGCTGTTTATTCGATAAAACGTATTTTATATCAAATTTAATATGCTGAGTAATATATGGCGAATAGGTTGACTGAAAAATTTCAGTCCAGTCCTTATATGACATTAAAAATGAAAATGAACTTTTTTTTAAATTGCAATTTCTTGATAAATAGATCAATTACATACTAATATAAAACATGAAGCCTATAGAATATGCAAAATAGGTTTAGTGCAAATTATTAGTACCGACTTACCTACCTACCCAATAGTTATGACGGGAAAAAAATAGTCAACCTAACGTTTGCATATTCTATAGGTTTCATGCTTTCGATTAGTATGTAATTGGTCTATTTAACAAGCAATAGCAATTTAAAAAAAAAAACAGTTTTTTTTAGTCCTATAAGGACTGGACTGAAATTATTCAGTCAACCTATTCGGCATACATTACTTAGCATATTAAATTTGATATATAATACTTTTTATCGAATAAACAGCCCGGTGAAGGTCGCCTCCTATTCGGATCCCCTACTATTTAGAGTGTTGCTTTTATACAAATTAATAATAAATTTTATTGTTTCAGGTAATATTTGAATCCATTCAGCATTAATAAGGTTTGTCTATTTATAAATACTTAAAAATCCTGTAAACCAGGGGGTTCCGGGTAGCTGTACTTATGGAAAAAAAACTTTGCTTTTATATTTTTAATAAATTGTTGACGTTGCGGCAGCTCTTGACAGTCAGTTGACAGAATGAGTAAAACAAATTGGAATAAGACCCTCGAAGAAGAACCAGACTTTCATTGTATGACAAATGAAAAATGTTGAATGGCTTGTTTCGCCTATATTCTTTATCTACACACATATCATAAGCCCTCTATTATGCGTTCAAAACCCGTAGGCAATGACCAGCATTATCTGTGGTAGTAGGTGACAGCGATGACAGCTGTTAGTTTTGGAAGATGTTCCAAATTTGGATCTCATTACCTTACAATATTCGATAACGTAATGAAATTACGTTACAGCTGTCATCGCTGTCACCTACTACCACATGTAATGCTGGTCATTTGCCTTTCGGCTTCTGAACCCCTCTTAGAGTACCTACTTATAATATTTATGTAGATAAAGTATTGTACGCGACTCTGCGTAATTAGCATTACGCAACCGTCACGTAAACCACTATTGTAATTTCAAGTAAAATTGCGACTTGTAGCTTTATAATAAGAACCCACTGTTTTGATATCACGTCGTTCAAACGTATTGAAAACCGAAAAACGTTCGACTGCGAATCCATCCCTACGCGGGGGTCTATTCCCACCCGCACAATTCGAAACTCAACCGTAACACTCGCACTAATCTATCACTAGCTAAGAGTGAAAGGGTCAGAGTTATCGGAGTGTCAGCTTCTAAGAACGTCGCAGGGCGCATGCGTGAACCACGCCGCCGCAGTTCTACCCCGCAAGTCGGACGACGCGCACGTAGCAAGCCTACGGGCAGCGTAGCACCCGCTACGACACGTAGACCCTCTACGCCAGTGACGTTTAAATGTGCAGTGTTTGTGACGTCGGTGAGAGTGTACTATAAGGATTTAAGTGACATGTCTGGTGTATGGAAATGTAAGTTGAAAGTGACATTTTTTTCTTTGTGTTGGTACATGTGTGAAGTGGTTGTCTGAGCTGTCTTTTAATTTATTGCCTGTTATTATCTAGAAATGCAAGGAAAACGGCGTCAATAATTGTTTTCTTTTGGTACTTATTGATTAATTTACATATCAGAATTACGATTTGTTGGAAGTAAGTCAATATTTTTTATGGTTACGTATCGTGGCTTAAAGAAATCGTATAATATTTCTTAATTGACTAATTTAGTATTTGCACGATTGGACAATAATTGTCATCGAACTTCGGCTATCTTCTAGTATTGAAAATGATAATTGTTATAAAAAATATATATATATTAATAATACGTTGATATCTAGAAAAAACGTATTTTCCGGTTCTTTTGTGTTTTCACTGCCCTGTAAAGTGATTATTCTGTTAAATATTACTTTGCAATAAATTCATTTTAATGGGTATACTGAAATATACAAAGTCACTTTTACGTAAAAGAAACTTTAACTGTTTTCTTTGTAGTGACGTTTCGGTGTCGCTTGTCAATGGCAATAGATGAAGCCTCGTATAGATGTTGCCTGTCGATGGCAGGCTATGCGTATCAATGACGCTTGTCAAGTCAGTGACGCGGTCATAAACCGTGGAAGAAATTACGTATTGATGTCTCCTGACGACAGCTTTGTATGAGTCGACGTACCGTACCGATGTCAACTGTCGATGGCAGTTTATAAAGCTGCGTATCAATGACGCTTGTTTATGACCGTGGAAGAAATTACGTATTGATGTCGCCTGTCCTCAGCTTTACATGCATCGACGTACCGATGTCGTCTGTCGAAGGCAGTCGATGAAGCTTCGTCCGATGACACTTGTTAATGACCACGGAAGAAACTACGTATAGATGCCGCCTGTTCACAGCTTTAGATGAATCGAAGTACCGATGTCGCTTGTCGATGGCAGTCTATGAAGCTTCGTATCAATGACGCTTGTTAATGACCACGGAAGAAACAACGTATTGATGCGGCCTGTTCACAGCTTTACATGAGTCGACGTACCGATGTCGCCTGTCGACAGCTCTGTATGAAACGACGTACCAATGTCGGCCGTCGATGGCAGTTTATGAAGCTGCGTATTAATGTCGACTTTGTATGAATCGACGTAGGTACCGATGTCGCCTGTCGATGACAGTGTATGCAGACATCTATGTCGGTTGCCGCTGACTGTAAATATTGTGCATGTGGCCGGTCTGTATGGTTTTTACCCGATTGCCGATGGAGGAGGGTAATGTGTTTGACAGCCTATATATGTATGTTGGTTCCTTTGTGGCACTATAAAAACTAAACCCGTCGTCTGATTTTGATGATTCTTATGTAAATGGATGTGTCTTAATCTGGTAAGTGTCACTGAAGATATAACAGTAATCAAAATTCAATATGACAACCAGACGCCATATTGTGCAAAAAAAAAAACGACCAAGTATGACAAGTGGGGTATCATTGAATAGAAATTTCAAAATCATCTTTAGGTTTCTTTCATCATTTTTCATTTTGAATGATCATTTAGGATTTATAACGATTTAAAGTTGGATAGCAACAGTCGGGTTTTGAAAGCTAGCTTTTTGTTAAAGTTATTTTGTTCTTGGATTCACTTGTCTCTAACTAACCATCAATGGACTACAATCTTTCAAGTAAGGACAGTGAGAAGAAGGTTAAATTCTGCTTTAAAGATTTTAACTTTTTTTTTTTAACTTTCTTCTTCGACTGTCTTAAGAGGATTGTGAAGCGCCGCTAAAATCGCGTAGCTGTCAAACAAAATCCATACAAATTTAACTCCGGGCGTTAACGTTTCTCACCCCCTAAATCAAGTCCGATTTCCACGATTTTTGAATATTTTGTAGTTATTATAAAAAACTAGGTCTGTACGTTTCTGTTTTTTGTTTTTTCAATTTGTTTCATTCTAATAAATATTTTCGTGTAAACGATAACGTACAGACATAGTTTTTCATGATATCCACAACATATTCAAAAATCGTAAAAATCGGACCGGGTTCAAGGGGAGAAAAACGTTTTCGCATTTTGTATGGAATTTGTTAGCTTCACAATCCTCTTAACTTGAAATTGTTCATACTTAAATAATTCTGATCATCTATATTATGTAAAAACCAGTTGCCGTTCGGTAGTCAAGCAAAAACTCGAGAATGGCTATGCGGACTTCAATAAAAAGTAAAAGTTGAAGGTATCATCACTATCGCGCAGAATTTTCATGTTATCGAAAAGTACACTGAAAAAATTAGTTGGTAGTTTCTAACAAGATTGTGATTACTGTGCATAGGCGTCTTGATTCCATATGAGCCTAACAAGACGTTTGATACACCAACTAAGATGTAAGTTGAATCACTAAAGAACTTGCTGTTGTAACTATCAGCTTTGGTTGATATAACTAATATCATAACTATTGTATTCATTTTATGCCAACTAAGAGAAAATCTCTCTTGGTTGGCTCACATTTTTTTGAGTGTATTTCTCACAGCATGACTTATTTTTTTTAGTAGTCTCAAGGTTCACCTAATCTAACCAACGTAATGAATGTTTAAATCCTGAAAACGTTGTGGATTCAGCAGAAAATAGCGTTCGATGAAATAATACAATCGGTGAAGTGAAATTCGATAAAATGATGAGTTACCCTGCTTATCTTCTATTATATAAAATGCTAAGCTGATTGTTGATATATCAACGCACAGCCCAGACCGCTGGACCTAGAGACTTGAAATTTTGCACATAGATACCTTATATAGCGTATAGATCCACTAAGGAAAGATTTTTGGAAATTCCACCCCTAAGGGGGTAAAATAGGGGAAAGACATTTGTATGAAAGTCCGTCAGTTTTGAAGTTAGACGCTTCAAATTTTGCGTTTAGGTTGGCGATTGAATTTTAACTTATACGTGTCTCAGTGTTTATGATAATTTCAACCCCGAAGGGATGAAAAGGGGTAAAAAGGATTGTTGATATATCAACGCACAGCCCAAACCTTAGGACCTAGAGACTTGACATTTTGCACATAGATACCTTATATAGTGTAAAGATCCACTAAGGAAGGATTTTTGGAAATTCCACCCCTAAGGGGATGAAAATTGGTATGAAAGTCCGTCAGTTTTAGTTTAAGTTAGACTATTCAAATTTTGTGTTTAGGTTGACAATTGAAAATAAATTTATACGTGTTTCAGCGTTTTTGATAATTTCATCCCCGAAGGGATGGAAAGGGGTAAAACTGACTGACTGATCGATCAACGCACAGCCTAAACCGCTGGACCTAGGGAATTGAAATTTGAAGGGAATATTCCTTGGGTACCCTAAGGGTACACTAAGAAAGGATTTTTGGAAATTCATCCCCTAAAGGGTTAAAATAGGAAGTAGAAATTTGTATAGAAGATTCGTTATTTTTAAAATAAGCAATTTGGAAATTGGTATTTAGGCTACTGTTTATAAATAAAATATACTTCTTTCAGAGATTTACAAAAAACTACCCTTAAGGGGTGTAAAGGGAGTTTTAGGTTGTTCCTCCTTCACGCTGCAATGGCGCTGGATGGATTTGGGTGAAATTTAGAATGGAGATAGCTTATACCCTGGATTAACACATAGGAAAATCCCGACGCGGAAAATTTAAAGGTTCCCGAGGGAATAACGACAATATCTTTGGTGTTTTTTGAAAAAGTCATCATGGGTGTCGTTTTCTTAGGTTGCGTTGACGCAGATTTAGAAAATGATATCAAATCAGGGATTCAAAATGGAATGTATCATTTTCTTACATTTTGGGGACGCAGATTATGAAATTGATGTCAAATTTAGAATTCAAGCTGGCGGCAATTATGTTTTTTGAAAAAGTTGACACGGGTAACATTTTCTTAGTTTTTGGGGACGCATATAATTACTAATATAGAATAAGATTAGTAATTATTTGTTAAAATTGCGCAATTAAATAATTTATTTCTCCTATGGCTTTTGCCAACCAGTGTGACAACGTAAGACAGGCTTTGTACCTACATTCAGTTTTGTTAGTCTATATCAAAAGGAGCGGTGTCAGATTGAAGTTGTCAGCGTTGACATATCCAGATTTTAACTTTTTTTTCCGCTATTTTCAATACTATTCACTATTCACGGCGTATTAATTCTACGGCTGTTATTTAATATTAGGGCGGTTATTATGAACACTTGAAAATAATTACGGACAGGCATTTAATTTTTCGGCGAATTGGCCGGTTATTTAATTCTAAAATGTTATTTCAAATAATACTCAAGGGGTAAAAAAACTGTAATCGATAGGTATACATAATATTGCTGTAGAAAGAAAATCCATACTAATATTATAAACGTGAAAGTAATTATGTCTGTCGGTTTTCTGTTTGTTATGCATTCAAGGATAAACCGCGGAACTGAATTAGATTAAATTTGTATCTCGAAAATCAGCCCTAAGGGGATGAGATTTGGGATGGTACTCGTAGTTTGTATGACAATTTGGTCATTTATGTTTTTTTTTTTAGTTGGAAACGTGGTAATTGGTGTGTAACCTACTGTTTAATACAAACAGTATATATATATATATAACATTAAAAAAACTTTCAGTGTTTTCGGTAAAACTCCCCCTAAGGCGATAAATGGGGAGTAGAAATTTGTATGGGAGATATCGAAATGGCTACATTAGGAAATTGATATTTAGGCTACTGTTTATAAATAAAATATACTGCTTTCAGCGATTTAGAAAAAACTACCTCTAAGGGGGTAAACGGGGGTTTTAGTTAGTTACTCCTTAACGCTGCAACGGCTAGATGGATTAGGATGAAATTTAAAATGGAGGTAGCACCCTGGATTAACACATAGAAAAATCCCATCCCGGAAAATTTTAAAGTTCCCGAGGGAATAACGACAATGTTTGGTGTTTTTTGAAAAAGTCACCATGGGTGTCATTTTCGTAGGTTGCGTTGACGCAGATTTCGAAAATGATATCAAATTTCGAATTCAAAACGGCCGTCATTATGTTTATTGAAAAAGTCGTCATCGGTATCATTTTCTTACATTTTGTGGACGCAGATTACGAAAATTATGTCAAATTTAGAATTCAAGATGGAGGCCATGATCTTTTTTAAAAAGTGGACATAATTGTCATTTTCTTAGATTTTGAGGACGCAGATTTCGAAAATGATGTGAAAGTATAGGTAGAAATTCAAAATGGCAATTCAATTATGTCTGTCGTCTGTCTGTTTGATACGCTTTCACGGATTAACCGCGGAACCGAATTAGATTAATTTGGGTAAATTTGTTTGAAGAATATTGTCTTTTTTTTTCAGCGGCCACGGATGATGTTTTGGGAGTTCCGCCATTTATAATGATAGATACCTACATTATAATTAGTATTAAGACTCATAATATAATATATGTAATACTGAACTATGATGGATATTTTAAGAGCAACCAAACTATCATGGGAGGGATGGTGCTTTGAGACGGCGAATTTAGACAGATTCTCATTTACCAGGGATAACTAGGGGCACACCAGCGGATAAAATAAATGCATCATATAAAAAAAAAACACTACAAATATGCCAGGAACTACGAGTACACAATGATACACAGTCGGGGCAATATATGCGGCAGCTCTACTAAAAATTGGCGAAGATCGTATGGCGAGAAATAGTAACGATTTGAATACATTAAACCGCGAATTCTGTAATATTGTACAAAACACAGATGATCTAAAAAATAACGTGTACCTCGATCTAAAAAACAATATAAAGAATAGAGAATGTTTGTACAAACGAAATTGTCGGGCGGATAAATAAAAAAATATGGCTCACGTATAGAGTATCTCTTGGTAGACAATGTCATAGACACAGAGCAAGTCACGTCCTACCCTTAGAGTTCCTGAACTCTTTGGAGGTATCGGGAGTGCCCTCCCGTAAGTTCATGGTTAAAGTTGATGACCCGGTAAATTTCGAGCTCAATATTACATGTGTTTGAAAGATCATTCTGGTCAGGGAGGGAGTCAAACTATAGAATTACTTAAAACTATTAATTTACTTAACTGTGATAAAAGAGTGCTACGCGGACGAAGTCGCGGGCAAAAGCTAGTTAGGTATAAAGAAGACAAATAAACCAACATGCCACCTGGGGCCCGTTTCTCAAAAAGTATTAGTCTAATAATATTAGTGTTTTGTCTCATAAATAAAACTAAAAAATTAGACAAAACACAAATATTATTAGACTAATACTTTTTGAGAAACGGGCCCCTGATGGAGATGGGTTCTGAGACTCATGGACAAAGCCGACCTCGAGAACGAGGGTATAATGCGACAATACTAGTAATATAACATATTAACTTAAAATTTCAGTGATACCATAGCGCAGACCATAGTGACCAAAGCCATTAATGTTTAAAGATAGTATAATCAATATTTACACAAATTGACTCAGGCCCAAGTTAACCCTTAAATGTTCTCTCTACGTTTCAGTGGTTGTTCTTTTAAAACTATAACTAAAGTAAGAAATTAAGATTAGAAAAGAAAAATATCATGTAAATTTTCAAGTGATGAAATTGATTTTTATTTTTTTATTTGCTCGCGCCTTGTTCTCGTCTCGTGCATAGTCGTTCTTAATGCATAAGTGGGAAAGAGATAAACTAATTAATGTCACTTGGTACTGAATCTATGCGACAGTTCGTTGAAATTAGAAGGGTGAGCATTTAATTGATGTGTCCTTTAAAACGGACAAAATCCGTTTAAGGGGAAATACACGGAAAAAAATATATTCACAACAATAAAAAGATTAACGAATACTATCTAAAAATAAGGATAAGGAGACGATAGATAGCTGTAATTGTTGGGAACGGTCCCAACCCAACTCAGCACTTGCTGGCTGTGGAGTCAACGCTGGGCTTCCGTAGGGATCGCTCGGTGAAGACACGGAAGGTGACACAGATATTACGGTAAGCTACATCAAAACATCCAAGGCTCAGGAAAAATATTTGCTCATCACAAAAATATTTTCCCTTACCGGCTATCGAACCCGGGACCGCTAGCTTTGTAAGCAAGGTTAGGCTAAATGATATTAGGTATAATGGATAAATGGAGTGATTGCTTTTTTAGAGAAAACATTTGTTTTTCTAAAAATCTATAATACTTTCCTACTTCTAAACATGAACCTATTTTTAAATCCGCCATTTTATTAAGTTTACAGTAATACTAGATGCTAAGACGAATCCATCGATACCCCAAATTTGGCCATTCGTTGATACGCCGGAAACAAGACGCATACATATATGCATACATACATACATACATACATACATACATACATACATACATACATACATACATACATACATACATACATACATACATACATACATACATACATACATACATTAGGGTGGTCCAAAAAACAAAAGTGTGTAATATTGTTTCGCCACAAGTTTCTTTTTGTTTCAAAATACACGAAAATACGCTATACCAAGTTTTATTGCAATTGAATAAACTTTACAGGTCGCCCATAATGTTAAAATTGTTTCATATACAAATGTATAGAGCTTCACACATCTATCAAAGATATCGAATGAGAAAGTCTTCGGACGGATCATAACACTGTATTCTGAGTTCCAGCAGTAGGAAAACAATATTCTACTTCTGGTTTTAGTTTTTGCGATTTTTACTAGATATCGTTTTGTATGAGACTGAGATCTTTTTGGCATAAACTAAACCCTTTGAGCGACCAGTAAACGACCACATAACAAGTTTAAATTTGACACATAAGTAACTAATTTATAGTAAACAAAAATGAGCCTTGTGGAGGAAGGATTTGATATACTTTTTTTTCTTCATACTATTTTGGACCACCCTAACATACATACATATATACTACATGCGGGTCCAAAACGGGTGTGCGTCGTAATCCCGACCTACTTTTGTCCTAACGGATCGTTTGTCCGAATTGTCATTGGTCCTATTCTGGTTTTCAGCTGAGTCAGACCGCTCAGACCACTTGTAAAGTTTTCCAAATATACCTTCAGTTAAGTTAGGTTAGGGTTGTATTATAACAACACTAACAACAAAAAGCAAGCTTTAAAAAACCCGACTGTTGTTGCTAACCAACTTCAAATCGTTATAAATCCTAAATTATCATTCAAAATGAAAAATTAAAAAAGAAACCTAAAGATCATTTTTAAATACCTATTCAATTATACCCCATTTGTCATAGTTCGTCGACTTATTTTTTTTCTTTTTTACATTATGGAGTCTAGTTGCTGCCATATTGAATTTAAATTACTGTCATATCTTTAGTGACACTCACGAGATTAAGGGCCGTATTAATAAACTAATCTCAACTCTAATGCTCGTCTCGAGATGTGTCAAAAATGACAGTGTTCTATGGTTTGACGTTTACTTTGACGTATCTTGTGACCGGCATCTCAGCCAAGATGAGTTTATTAATACGGCCCTAAGACAAATCGATTGATTTGATGATGAGAATCATCAAAATCGATCCACGCGTTTGGTTTCTAGAACGCCACAAAGGAACAAACATACATATATAGGCTGCGAAACACAATACCCTCCGGCAGTCGGGTAAAAAGCTTTAAAATTTAAAAGAAAATAGCTTTAGAATCAAAGAAGATTCGGACATACGAAAGCATTCATTAGGACAAATGATGATTAGAAATTCCATAGACGGAGAACCGTCAAAGACATTAATTACCCATCTGTGACAGTCAGGTAATGTCCCACTTAATTAATACGGTCTTATGACCTCGTACAAACAGATACAGATTTTGGAATATCTCGTTAACCCGGACCCGGTTATTCGTGTACCGGGTATCAATTTGTCCGGGTGTCGATGTTCACGGAAATTGAGCAGCTTCAGGATCGCCCGGGTTAAACGGAAAGCCAATAAGTCATCTTTGTTGTCGACTAACGTTATAAACGTTATAAACGGTCACTAGCCTTCGACCTTAGCTTGATTTATTTACCCGCGACAAATACGAGTAACTATTCTGAGGCCACGTATGATGCCATTAGTGATGGGCGGCTTGTAAGTTTCAAAAGTCTTTCACTTAAATTTCTGCAATATTCGGAAAGTTTCAAAAGTGAAACTTTCACCTAAAATTTGACGCTCTGAAAGTTACCAAAGTGAAATTGTTTAATTTTTGAAAATTACTATAGTTTTTACATTTAACGTAAGTCACGGAAACTTTTCATGAAATTTAAATTAAATAAACAGTCAGCATCAAAAGTAGCTAAGGAGAATAACATGCTCAAAATGATCTAGACACGACGTATTCTCTTGACAATAGAGCCGAGTGCAGATCATTTTGACCTCGTGTACTTGTGTCAGAATCATTTCCATCGAATTATTTAAGTTTCAGAAACTTATTTTCGCAGTTACCTAAGGAAAGTTTTGCAATGTTTCAGAAATCAACTTTATGTGCATCCGTGCAAAGAACGTGAGATGGAGATAGTTTGCGCGCGCTTTGATTGCTAGGTCAAATTCAAATAATTGCTGTTTACTTTAAACTACAAAATTTATTAAAAAAATGGTTTACCAGAATAAAGAAGTGATAACTAATCAACTATTGAATCAAAAATAATTGTTAAAGATCGTAGGATTTCCAAAATTCAGCCCAAAATATGCGAAAAATGTGTCATGTTTGAAAAAGAAAAGTATCAACTATTTTGTTTCTAATCGTGTTTTCATGTTTACCAGTCTCAAGAAAATATGACCAAGTTTAATATATCCAAAGAACAGATACATACGCGTTATGGTTATTGAGATCCAGATCGCGGAACACTACCGACTTTATCATTATGTGGTAGATAAAAATCGATACAATAGCGACCCCTACTTTCAGAGCCGATATCTCTTAAACGGCCCAACCGATTTTCATGAAACTTAGCTAAACACCATGCGAATTAAAGGAGCTTTCTTTAAAATAAAAATGCGTCCACATCGGTCCATCCGTTCGGGAGCTACGTTGCCAAAGACAGACACATACAGTATTCCCAACTTAATAGCTTTCGGCTGGCTATCGCTATCACGCTTGCACTCGCAACTGACAGTATATTTGTCACTCGTGTGTCATAGAAAAACGAAGATTGCCGATCGCTATTAAGAAAATGGTTGCCCTGTACACAGAGACGTGGATACACAAATATATCGATAGAAAAGTCGTCGGGGGTTGAAAAAGGGGGCTGGAGGTGGGGGGGGGGGGTATAAGTATGTGCATCCGTGTGTCTGTGGCATTGTAGCTTACAAACGGATGGACTGATTTTGATGCGGTTTATTTAAAAGATAGTTAGTTAGTAGAGTTTGGTCTTAGCTGGGTTTCGTGTAAATCGGTTCATCATCATCACCATCGGCCTGTATCAGTCTACTGCTAGACATAGGCCTCCCCCAATACGCGCCATTTTACCCTGTCTTCGGTCACATCCAGCATCTGCCATCAATCTTGCGCAAATCGTCACTCCAGCCAGCTGGAGGGCGTCATCGGTTCATCATCATCACCATCGGCCTGTATCAGTCCACTGCTGGATATAGCCCCCCCAATACGCGCCATTTTACCCTGTCTTCGGTCACATCTAGCATCTCTGCCAGCGATCTTGCGCAAATCCTCACTCCACCTAGCTGGAGGGCGTCCTACACTGCGCTTGCCGAGTCGCAGCATCCACTCAAGAACTCGTTTACTCCAGCGGTTATCGGTTCTTCGATAGATATGGCCAGCCCACTGCCAATACAGCTTGCTAATCCTGTGTTCTATGTCGATGACTTTGGTTCTCTGTCAGATAACCTCGTTACGAATTTTATCTTTGAGAGGAACTCCGAGCATAGCTCGCTGAGCGACTTGGAACTGGGAACTGCTACAAATTACAATTTACAGGTTACAAGTTTCCATTTGACACAACCTCGATCAATGACGACCAGCCATTTGAGCAGTGTTGCTAGTGTAGACCTGTAAAATTGTAACTTGTAGCTTTATAAAACATGCCCCTGGTGGACCAGCCGTACTGCGAGTGTCCACGTCTTAGCACCGTAGGTCATGACAGGTAGGATGCACTGGTCTGTTATACTAAAAAAAAAGTTTTCATCAAAATAACGTTAAACAGCCACCAGTATTTAAAATGAAGTAGAAACAGCATTCCTTTCCGTACCAGTCCGTGTAAAGCGTCATTTTCATTAGTTCCCCGCCCGCATGCTTGTAGTAATCCATTGACGAGTTGGTTTAACATTATTGAGCCGAAAGCTATTGCAGCAATGCAATGTATCACGAAAGGCATGCGGGCTGAACCTTAAATCTCAGTACCTTCAGTTCAGCGCCCGGTTTCGTGATTCTGAAACAAAAGTGGCCCCGATTTGAGTTCTGGGCAGTAAAAGGGAAAAATCACTAACGAAGCACTCGATTGACGTCTCGTTGAAACGAACCTTCCGTTATTTTTAGTAACTTGGTTGTTTCTTGTTGGATTTTCAACCTTTTGAGTGAGGTAGTGTGATTGGTTGTTGATTGGCGTTGATGTTAAACTGGGAGCTATGTTTAAAAAATGGCACCATATTTTTATTTCTTTTTACATATGTATGTAACTCTTTTCCCACCGTCGTGAGTAAAGTTTTTTTTTTAATTTTTTAAATTGGGAATAGGAAGAACAAATAATTAAAGACTTATTTGAATCAAAAAGTTACGGTTGATTTATATCATTGAAACATGCTTTCATACATTTGGTGCATCCTAGTATTTGCGAAATTTTAAAAAAAAACGTGCTTATTCTTGTTTTTTCTACAATTCCTTGATCGAGTTAAGAAATATTAAATGTTCGATGCAAACCTCATAGCAAATCCATTATCATTGTATCCGTCGAATTGAAACAAAAAATAAAACCCCTATTATATCACAGTACCGTTAAATATGAAAAATCCCCGTGCAACATGAACCCCCCGAGGGTGCGGTTGGCGTGATCCATCACCCCTCGATTTGATAATTATTCTTAATAATCCCCGACAAGGGGCATTATCTTGCGTGGGATTGCTTTCCAGCCCCCTAGAGTTGCTGGATGCGATCGTGGTTGCCATTTATCTAAAATGGCGTTAACAATTAAAAGAGCTGGGTGGCTATTGCCTTAAGCACTTGCAATCGCAATCGGCTTCAAAGTGGAATTGTTTTCATTTTGTATGAAGAGTCGCCTTCGACTTTTAAAATGAAAACGATTGCGATTGTGAGTGCATTAGGCAATAGCCCCCCAGGCTTTTTAAAACTTCACTGCATGACTACTTGACGATATGTTTTGATATATTTCTTGGGAAAAGTATAAACTTATTTTCGGAATTGTTTAATATTTCTATCTACTGACAATATTAGCAAGAGAGCAATTTACCGAGGTTTTGTTCCCTTGAATGCGGTCATTCGTTCAACCTTTACGAAATAAAAAACAATCATACATAGGTACAGCGCCTCTATTCAACACGGTAAAAATAATATCGTGACGTTATTGTATTGTCAACGTTTTGATAGCTCTTATTTACTTGACAGTAATGGCGGCCGAGTTAATAACAATACCATAACAGGTAAAATACGATTTGGATTTTACCGCCTAGAATAGAGGCGCAGGACTCTTCCGTTTTGGGCAATCAGTTTAAAAAAACCTACACCTTTTTTTTACAATGGTGACCTAAGAAGAAATTAGGCAGGTAGGTAAGTGAGGTAACGTAATTTTTGATTTTCAATTCTTTACAAACGGCTAATGAAATTTAATCGAATGCGATTTATTTTTATGTAATATTTTTTAATTATGGACCAAGATGTGCAAATGCTATTTAATATTAGTTTTTATTTAATTGACGACTAGATAGCCTAGTTGGTTTGGTAGTAACCCTGTTTTGAAAGCTAACGGTCTGTAGTTCAAATTCCGGTAAGGGCAGATATTTTTGTGATAAGCGCGAATATTTTTTCCTGAGACATGGATGTTTTCTAAAGTATTTATTTCTGTGTATAAGTACGTTTATCGTTGCCTAGTCCCCATAGTTCAAGCCTAGAGCTTAGTTTGGGAATAGGTCAATTTGTGTTAAATTGTGCCCTGGTATTTATTTATAAATTGTAAGTACAGCTGTAAAAAATAATAATTGTGATCTACAAGAGTTGCAGTGTTATCAACTTGGAAAATTACAATCTTCATGGGAAGCATACTAAACCATTGCTATGGTAAACTAGATAGCAAGGCTCGAATAAACAACCTTTTCACAACAACAACCTTTTTTTTTTTTTTATATATGTATTTTCTTTTTTTCTTTGTTGTGTGTTGTTGTGAATAAATATTTTTATTATTATTATTATTATTAATAATAATAAGTTTATCGTAATAATTATGACTTATGTCTTAAAACCGTGATACCTGAGGGCTTATTAACGCACTCGCAATCGCAATCGTTTTCATTTTGACAGTCCGAAGGCGAGTCTGGTCATTTCCCGTTTCCACTTACATGCCATCTTACAGCAGTAATCGACAAGTACGCCTCGCTTAAGTCAATGACTACCTAATAGATCGGCAATTAATATCACTTAGCGACAATTGATCCGTTGATCACTTGCTGCGTTAGCACGGGAGGTGGTAACATAAACAACAAAAGCCTTTAATAATATTTCTTATTGCGTACTAAAATAAAATTATATGAGGCTCAAAAGCATAATTGTAAAATTATGTAAGTATGTGTTTTTAACCAAAAAAAACTAACCACTACTTAATTTTACGTTAATTAACGTAATCTACAATGTTAAATTGTACTAGGGCGCGTCTTCAGTTATTTCAAAAAATAATAAACATTGTTGTTTTAAGTAATTTCAGCTAAATCCTTGGGTTCTTGGAGATGCAGACATAAATATTGTGTTTTATTTTGCTGTAAAATAACCAAAAAATCAGCGTTATCAAAATTAAATTAAATAATTCTTGTTGAGGGTCGTCTGCATCATTTGTTCGAAAGAAAAGGACAAAGACACTTTAATTGTATTTACCTAACGTTTACTGAGATTACTATTTATATTCGACACTATATCTCAAATCTTCACCTGTTGCTATTCCAAATCAAATCACACACCCTAATTCGTTCCAACTCCCGCGCCGTATCCAGTTTTACAGTATCTGCGGTACTAAGGCGTGATTGTGTGCAAGCGTGCGTGAACACATGAATACATGCGAGCGTATTGTTGTGTGCGTTTTGTTGTGTGTGTTATAGGTCGGGAGCTTTCCTAAATCAATTATTGACGGGGAAGGGCGAGTCGGGATAACGTGGAAATGTACAGTCAACGGCGAGAGTAATTGAGATCGAGTGGTCAAAAATGGACAAGGCTGTATTATTAAAAGCTTAAGTAATTGTGTAGATATTTTTGACTATCTAGTGCGGTACTATTCTGTCTGAGTCGCATTCACGACTGATGTATTTGCCAGCAGCTCTGTTCATGTAGAATCAGTTCTTCGTGTTCTCCTTCCGGTTTGAATAGTTGCTTATCGCTAGTAGCTTTTTGGCTCTCTATCTTTGTCCAAACAATATTTGTGTATTTCAATAGTACTTCGGCTAAATATTGTTGGGTTCAGACTGGCGGTGCAAAACGCCCTAATAGCCTCTCTACGACCTTGGGGCGGCAACAAACACATGCATAGAGATGCACCGTCCCACGAGTCGCCGCGGCGGCGATGAAGTGAATTTTCAACACGACTCCCCAAAACAGAAACTATTGTTTTTCGAGTAATGGAGTAATGTCCATGTTTCATTGTTTTTTTTTATGTCTTTGGGGACTAAGAATGAATACCTCTATGCTAATTATTTCACTTCCTTTGTGGCGAAACGCCTTAACGGTTCTTTTAAGTTCTGTTTAAAAACCTCAGTCCTGATGCTGCCGAGGTTGTCGGGTTTTTGGAAGGGATGCTGCTTGTGGGGTCCGGTCTGTTCACGTCTGCAAGGACTTGTTTTCAGTCAGTCATTCTAGTTATAGGACTTATGGCTTTAAAGGTAGAGACATCGTCGTGTTGTTCTTCTAGTTATTGTTATTTTTTAATTTACTTTTGAGTACTATTATATTCTATGGTTGAGAGAATTAACTGCTATAAGAGTGTCTTGAATCGCTTCTTCTCCGCATTGTGGTCTTTTCTGAAGCGCTAGTAGATACGATATCCATGTAACGGGCGTTTAAAAGAGCGATCATGTGGTCATGTTACTGAGAAAATCTGTTTTTTTTCTTCGTTTTTCATAACTTGCCTTTTGTTAGTCTTGTTTGCATTTATTTCTACCGTGCATCGCCTATCTCTGCCGCTCAATGTCGTGGCCAAGCCGTTGAGAGGTCAGGATCTTTGCGGACCCGTACCTCTACATTCTATAATTGGCTCGCCTGGTTTGTTTCCAAAACAATTGCTTTGATTATACTTGGTTCGTTTCGGCTCATTAATTGATTCTAACGACCTCTATTGTTTCGCACAAGTAACTTATTTGCTGAAGGGTAGTGTGTATTTGCGTCGTAAGTAATTATGTTTGTAACTTGTAGCTCTACGCTTTGGAATGAACCTTCGAAATTATGTAATGAGTTAACCGGTTTTTTTTAATGTAGCCTGTGCTCGTGTCTCACTGCAAGGCAAAGGCTTTCCCTATTTTATTGCCATTGATTGCATGATCCCGCTATTCGTTTTGAAATGCGTCCATGATTTCCTGACGCTTCTTTTTGGTTTGCCTACCGTTCCGGATGCATACGACGTACTCGTACATGTCCAGCCCAGTTCCACTAGAGCTTGGCGATCTTAACACCCACATTAGAGCCCAGTAAAGTTGACCCAGTTCTGTGTTTCTGATTCTATAATTTATATGACCAAGTATTCTGCACTAAGCTGAGACTTTTGGGCTTCGGTGAGTGTTCAGAGGTGCTACACAAGATAGTTTTAAACTAACGTAAACGATTTTAGAAAACTGTCGAAAAGTATGGAATTGACGTAAGCGCTCGACGTTTCTCTAAAAAGTCCATGGGAGTGTCTATAAATAACTGGACATTGGCGAAATACACAAATAAACAGGACTGAAAGCCATTAATTAAAATTATAATTAGAATTAGAAGTTTAAGATTAAATAACTAACTAAGGTTGCATTCGGCCAAACTGGAATAAGGTCTTATACCTAGATTAAACGCCGAATTTGTATAGACTAATCCTGGAGTAAGTCTTATTCCAGTTTGGTGAAATGCGTCCTAAATATAATACTTTAAAAATAACACTCTAGATGAAAAGGACAATGGGCATTTTGGTACCCGCTCCAATAGCAATAATGGTAGTGTCATTGAATAGGTCATACCAACAGGAACAACGTTTACTATGGTGGTTTGTCTCAAATCCCTGTCCATTCGGAGATATTCATATACGAACATGACACCTTATGCGAAATAAAATCTGCTCCCGGCATCTTTATTTCCTTAAAAATACAACTTAAGCAAAAGTGAATAGGCTGCTACTGCACCAGAGAGTTCCATCTTCGGTCTCGTGGACAGTTAGGTATTTGTAAAAAAAACTAATGTAACAAAAATCACCTCTGTTTTCACTTTTCAAATGAGAAAAAAATCCATTTTATTTATGAAGCGGAAACACTGAAGTGTACCCTTGACTAGTAATGTAGGTACCTAATAGTAAGTAGTATAAATATAGTGCCCGGCCGATATGAAGTTAGATATTTCTCGTTATGTAGTAAATACATGTTTTCTTTTCTTTCATAATGGTATCCCTAAAGGAAATTGATTGATAACATCGTATATTCAAAATCAAATAACTCAGTTCCGACAGGAAATAGAGATAAGCGATATGGTTATCTTTGCCCAATATAAAAATACCTTTCCAATGATATATACATTATGTCCATTGGCGCGGGTACCACGTTCCATACATTTTTGCCCATTGTCCTTTGAGGTTATGTTATGTGTTAAAGATTACTAATTTGTTTATAATCTGTGGCGATTTCAACTGACACCGACGTCAATGCGCGTGCAAAAATTGCTATTCGTTATTTTCTTTAAGGAGCATTTTAGATCTTAGCCAGTTTGAATAAAGTATGAAATTCTTTAGACAGCGATTTTTGCACGGTGTAGATATATGTTCCATGTGCATAGAGTATGAGGTGTTCATCCGTTTCCTCTCGCTCCTAATGAGCACATATTACGGTGACAAACGAGACGTTGCTTCGTCTTCATATACTGCGTGATTTGAACTATGAACGCCATTTAAAATTAATATATGGCTGATATAACTCGACATTACTTAGAGCAAAATATACTGATTGGAGTAGTTTAGTATGTGAAAGTTTCACAAGATTTAACCGTAGATAATGACGTAGTGAAAAATAGAATAGAGCTCCGGTTTTTGTTATTATGTAGCTGTGTAATTTTGTAGCTATAAATATGCAGTCAAACGTTGGCTGCGAGAAGCACAAAACCTACCATCGTGGAGATCCTTGGAAACGGCCTATGTCTAGCAGTGGACGTCTTTAGACTGATAAATTTTTTGGTCAAGGAATCCAGGGGCACGTTTTATAAAGCTACAAGTTACAAATTTACAGGTCTAAACTGGCAACACTGCTCAAATGGCTGGTCGCCATTGGTCGAGGTTGTGTCAAATGGAAACTTGTAGCCTGTAAATTGTAATTTGTAGTTTTATAAAACAGGCCCCAAGGGCTCTATTCTACTCTGTAAAACCATATTGCATTTGAAATGTTATCGATTTTAATTCGGCCGCCATTACTGTCAAGTAAAGATGAGCTATAATAACGTTGACAATACTATAACATGTCATAAGCATAGCTCGGACAGGGCATCGCAAAACAATTGCGACACACACAGTAATAAAACAAGATTAATAGAGTCGTATTATTTACAGTATTATTTAATTATATTACTCAATTACATTCGTAACGGTAACCCAAAATTCTACATATTTTTGTGAAGATACTTTCAGTGAAGTGAAAAGTGAATTTATATAATGTTCTTTAACTGTTTAATACGAATGTCACATGTTGTGCACAATATTTCACAGACATTTTCATGATAAGAGAGCTCGGGACAGTCCTTAATCCAATTATTAACCGTTTCTAATTTCACCATGTTTCAAATATTTAGAAAATAATGTTACTAATTTCAATTGTCACTAAACTGTTTCAGGAAAGCCACTTTGACAAAACTATGACAGATATGAAACTAAAAAAAAACTATTTCCATCTGTTTTTGCGATGACATGTCCGAGCTATCGTCATAAGGAACGTAACGAGTAGAATAGAGCCCTTGGATTTAGCATATCCTCCTACTTCAATAGTTATTTTTAAAAGATACTGTATAAGGGTCACTGATACAGCTGTTATATCTCAGGAAAGCGGGTTGCTATACGAGTACATGTGTTGATGCACGTGCACGTTGTTTACGAGTCCGTAGCTGTCGTCGTTAAGCTGTCTATATGTTATACAACTACAAGTGTGACAAACCCGCTTTCTTGACATAAAACACCTGTAGCAAACGTGAAACAGTTGGGCAGCACTCGCGATTCCTGTCCATTCTCTTATATTCCAAAGTCAAGATTACTTCCTGCGACCCACGAATCTCTTTCCTTGAACTTAAACCTTCGCTAGTCGGAGAGGCACCAATAGAAGTAGAAGCAAATGTGAAGTTAGGTAAAGGTAACATTTATAACGCGGCGTAACTTTGCCAGTCTGAATATAACACATTTCATCCATCGTATAGAAAATAAAAGTCATCCTTATCCAGGCAAAACAAACACCCGATTAGCCACCCGAGCCATACGTGCCCTTTCGCCAACGCTTCTGCAACACGTTTACGTAACACTTCCGAATGAAATATTATCGATGGATTAATTGCTTCCGTCAGTAATATGATTTGGCGCTTTCCATGTGTTCCTTCATTGATTTTGGGGCTCTGTGGAAAGATTTAGAGTCCAGAGTGATTGATGTATTATTAATTGATCCCATAATTGTACTCCCATCGGATCTCTACATTTTGTTAGAGTTTATTAAAGATACTGTTTTTATTCCCAAACCGTAAGTATCATCCATAGATAGTTAAACGAGTTCCGACCGTGGTTAGAATATTTGGCGAGTTCTTAATATTTTGACTGTTCCAATCATCATGATCACGGCATAACTGAAGTCTGCTTCAAATAACGGGAACGCGCCAAATATTTAGTGCCATTTTTAGTATCGTACGTTGATCATGAATAATAACCGCTATAGTTTTAAGAAGCATATTAGCGTCTTTTCGAATTCAGCTGTTAATTTTGCCAACTCTTTTTGCAAGAATGTTATGCAGATTTGATGATCTTGACTGATCTTGATTGACTGCTCGACATTCTCCTTGGATCGTATTTAATATATCAATTTCACTGTGTAGTTTCATCTCTTTGAAACAAAAGATCTTACGTCGATCCACTTAATATTTGCTCATTTGCCCTTCGTCTTGTAATTTTGAGTTTCTGTGTATGTGCCCACTCACCCTTGCATGCAGATATGAGATGTGTTTGCCCATTCCCTAGCGTGTAGTTGGCGTTGTCTTCCCTGTTGCGGGCGTCAGCAAACGCCGTCTGTTTGTCCACATTAACGAGGGTGCGTCGGTCTGTGTGTCGTTGGTTTAACTAGTTCTCTGTGTTTCAAATTTGATTTACATTTATTTTAGATAATGTCTCATTTTGAAATATTACTCATATTAGTAGACGGTGAAGGTGCTTTCAGATTACCTACCGTCTTTTTTTGTCTGGAAGAGCGGAATTCAGATATTCGAAGTATCCAAAAAGTTTGATGGAATTTTGTCCTAAAATGGCCCTTAGTCTTATTAATATAGTCAAAACGTCCATGTGTAAAGCGATCAAGTTGCATTTCCACACGATGTTAATGCCGTTAATGTCGCGATTTTTTTTATTGTTTAAGTAGTCTAGTTAGGTTGGGCACATCAACAAGATACTTGAAAGTTTCAAGAGCACAAACTCTCTTTGTAATGCTTTCTTTTCACCAATTTGAGGGTGAATTCCCCGTCCGTACCCCAGTCTAATATGACAGGGGAACTAATGTTCCTGTTACAGTGACGTAGGTGCCGTCACTCGGCGCTTGTAACGTTGTACGTTATACAGTACCGTTTCGACTTTGTTGTAACTGTTGTGAAATAACGAAAAAGGTTCAATAGCCAACACTTTCTGAAGGAATGAAATTTTAAGCATCGTTTTAGTAAGTTTACAACTTGAGAGACGTTTTAACGTTTATTGGTGAGACACAGTAGCTTAAAATCAAGGTTGAATAAAGCTCTACAGTTATTTAGAAAATGGTGTATGCTATAGTTTAAATATAAAAGTCAATTGGTGAGATTATACTTATAATAGTTTAAGAGTTCCGCAAGGTTGCTTCTTCGGGCCTCCAATTCTGATCATGTGACAAGTTTCCATCGACAATGAGTTATGCTTATAATGGTATGTATAGGTATTAAAATCTAGGTATTATTCGTATATGCGTATGAACAGAACTTTATCATGCAAAACTATATGCAGTATCTTACGTTCAATAAGGATTTGCATTGTATGTTACCTTGGTGTGATAGGCTTTAATTCTGAAGCGTATAGCAGTATTTTTTTAAATATGAATGAACACTTAAGGACGCCCGCGACTTTGCACGCGTAGAATTAGTTTCAGTTGGTTGTAAATTTTTGCAAAAAGGTTTTCTTAGTGCAAGATATTCGAAAAACTGTTAATTAGGAATATTCCCTCCAAATCTTAAGTCCCCTAGATTCATCAATCATCAATTAAGGCTTAGTGTTATTTGTGAATGAGGCACTTATAGATAAGATTATTTTCTAAAATCGTTTAGTCCTAAAGCAAAAGTTGAGGTATACTTTAACATGATATCAATTTGAAGTAATATTGTTACAAACATAATATGTTCTCGTTACAAAGCCGGAATAACACTAAGTAAATTCTTAACAAGAAACGGTCTTGCTGAAAATGTCAAAGGTCGCACGAATAAAAGTTTTCGTTTGTAACTCATTATTTTTTTATGAGTTGTTGAAATTGGCTTTCAAGTTTTTACTACTCGAATTTTTGTTCCTCCAGACGTCATACTGTAGAAAAGTGTATTGTTAAATTGATAAAAACTCCTAACTAGTATGTATACTGTTGCGTAAAGAGAGAGTCGTTATCAGAGTTAGATTTTTTTTAATTTAGTCGAAGGTTTTGAATCTCACTGATGATCTTAAAATCACCAGTGAAAATATTCTCACCGATAAAATTGAAATCACTATTTTACAAAGGTCGTATTTTTGAATGTCATACCCTGTCTACCGTGTATGTGCGTTCTTAAAGTAGGCAAGCTACAACACAAAAAAGCTAGCTAAGAAAAGCTATAAAACAAAAGATGTGGCACCTGGCGAAAGTTCGAAAAACAGCCCTGGCAGTGAAAGCGTTAACACATGTGCCTTCCTTCAATCTGACATTGGCGAAATCATAGTGACAACACTGGCAACACAAATAACATATGCCGCAAAACAAAGATCTATCTTCTTCTTACCTTTTAATAATGGCGGTCCACCGCGGTATTTCGCAGTGATTTCGCCAATGTCAAGTGAGTAGAGTAAATCAGTAAAGGGGTTTGGGTAAAAGCGTTGTCATTTGTAAAATTCATACATTTTCAAGGTGAGCTGCCATTCGTAAAAGTGGTAAATTATGGTAGAATTATTAAAAATAAACGTATTTTGTTATTTAATGTAATACTCTTAAGTGCATCGGAGCCGAGATATTTAAATATTCATACTTGGGCGTACTTTTGTACTAAGAACTGAATACTTAAATCTTTAAAATCTCCGCTCCGATATTATTTAACGCCATAAATTATATATATCTCGTGTGGTTGCCGAGTTAGAATAGTGCCACTCCATGTCTTCCCGTGGATGTCGTAAGAGACGACTAAGGGAATAAAGGCTTGTAGTACTGTTAGGCGATGGGCTTGCAACCTGTCACTAATACGCTGGTAAACATCTTAGCCTATTTGTACAAATTGTGGTTATAGAATTATCAACAAGTTTTTAGAGATGTTTGTAATTCTGTAGCTCTGCCTACCCCACTCTGGGAACGAAGGCGTGAGATTATGTATGTTATGTTATTATTTATATCTATATGTATTTAGAGGTCCTCTAATTAACTATGTAAAAATAATCCGTGGCCGCTGAAAAAAAAAATGACAATATTCTTCAAACAAATTTACCCAATGCCCTTTAATATAGGTATCAAAAATACAAATCCGGACATCTTTCAAACGGCGAAGGTTACCGGAAGACTCAAAAAAGATCTATCTATTAAAACTGTCAGCTGTCAGTGGCTAGTAATTTATTTAAATAGGGGGTGATTTCATTTACGAGTGGGGGGCACTCGTATTCGATATCATAGGTGAGAGAATTTTAGTCACGGGTAAATTTAAACAATACGAACTTTTGGAAATGAGTGAAAATCGGCCATTTTGATGAGCGTTAGTCACCGGGTGGGATTCAAAAATCGACCCCCTCGTCTTTCCTATCACCCTGTGATGTAATGTAATAGCTTTTAGAGGTCATATTTAATTAGCTTACTTAAATTAACGCATTCAATTCTTGATATAACCCTTTTAAAGCCTCTTTGAGTCTAATTAAACATCTTCCGATCCGACATATTCATTCCTAAAGCCATTCACTCTCTCACCCTGTTGGATAATCCTGTAATACACTTAGGGACAAAGTTAGAGGATAAAAACGACTTGATATTATCGTATTTTATACGGTGTTAGTCAGATAATATTAGCTGATACAATTTAAACATGAGGGTTATTAATATTATTATCTTTTACTTAATTTTGGTTTATAAATAAAGGATTTTTTTATGTTATACCTGTTAAAAAATCATATTTTTAAGAAAATATTGACGCTAATAATCCAAAAAAATACCTGTTTAATAAGCTACTCATTGTTTTTGTCACTTAAACAATACAAAATAATCTTTTGAATTAATGACAATAAAAAAAAAATGTTACTTTGCGTCCCTCTAAATTTGACACTGAGTGTATAATGAATTCTCGTCAATTTAAGTGTGTGCATTTGACCCCTCTTGCCTGGATGACGTCACTGCAACCCCACAATATCAATCAATCATATGACATATTTTATGCACTTACAAAATTGATTGATCCACATATTATTGATGAATCTGCTTGTAACTCATTAAATTGAGTGCCAGCCGTGGACGGTTAACCGTGGTACAAGGTTCTTTGACAATAGTAGTTATAATGGAGTTTTATAGTTAACATTTCGTATGTAATATTGTCATTTAGACTGAAAAATATTCGATGTTTTGTGTATTTATATCTAGGTAAATGAAAAAACTGTCGCGGAATCAAAAATTGGTCACTTCAACTCTTTGGCCATGCAGTTATGGTTCAAAAGTGAAGTGGCCTTTTCATGCCGCAACTGTATTGACAACATCATCATCATCATCATCATCATCATCATCATCATCATCATCATTATCAGCCCTTATTAGTGCACTGTTGGACAAAGGCCTCTCCCAATGCAAGCCACTGCTCCCGATCTTCAGCTTCTCTCATCCAACCTACACCGGCCCATCTGCGCATATCATCGCTCCATCTTGCCCCAGAAGGCCCTGCCAAGATGCATTACGCTAACTAGCGTTTCTATTCGATTCATTTTTAAACCAAACGCGTCACTGGTAGATGACGTGATACGAAAATTCAAGAGGTCTACCAGTGATGCGATTGGTTCAAACGAATAGAAACGCTAGTTAGCGTAATGCATCTTGGCAGGGCCCTCGGGGCGTCTTACGACGTTTGCCGAGACGCGGTCTCCACTCAAGAACACTTCGGCTCCAACGGTCGTCGGTTCTGCGGCAAACGTGACCGGCCCACTGGCTGTTGGATATTACTTTGAAAATGAAACAATCACTGTATCGTATGTGCCGAATGTTCCGAATCGTTGATCAATTAATCAATCATCATTACGTGTGTATATAAATACAACAAACATAGTAGTAGTAAGTAGGTATACGAGTAGTATCATACGAATATAATGTGTTCAGGAACACTATTTAGAGTCAAAACACTATTTTAAACTCTAAAAAGTAGCTGAAGGGGGCTGATGACATCATACCCCATCTAAAAGCTTGTGATCACAGAAATGAAAACCAAATGAAAACCAAACCATAAGATCAGTCATGAACAACATGCGCACGTGTGAAAGACATTAATGAACGCTCTCAATCCATTGAACATCCACTGGTACCCGGCGCCTCATTAATTCTAGTGGGGATGCAATTGAAACCCGTCTGCTAGTCGCCAATGCTCCGATGACGTCACTGGAACTGACTAACTCCAACTGAAGGGCGCTGCATACGTAACGTGATCAGGACGTGGACGGGACGGGGACGGGACGTGGTTGCATACATTTTTGGTTTTCCCGTCCCGTACGTGCAATCGTTACGTATGCACATTTCGATAAATTTTCTATGAAACGATATTGTCGTCTCGTCCCGTCCCCGTCCCGTCCGTGTAAAATCACGATACGTATGCAGCGCCCTTGACTCAACTGGGTTGAAAAATCGGTCAAGTGCTAGTAGGACTCGAGTACCAAGGGTTCCGTACATTTTAAACAGCGCGAGCCCAACTCAACCTTGACCGATTTTTAGTATTTGTTGTTTTTCTTCAAGGTTTGTTTTATAACCAAACTAAATTTAACGCTTGTATGTTTTACCGTTTTCACGAAACAACGAAATTAAACATACGTAGAAAAAAACGTTTCTTGTATACCCACTTTAGCACTTTTTTTATATACATGTTTACAAATCCGACGTAATAACACATGTTGCAATTTGTTGTTGGCTATTAATATCCCCAGGGCATGGAACCCTAAAAAGGTTGTTGGCATTCTCGCAGCGTTTGCCAATCAGGAGGCCATGCCAAGATGCATAACGTTAACTAGCGTTTCTATTCGTTTGAACCAATCGCGTCACTGATAGATCACGTGACTTTTCGTATCACGTCATCTACCAGTGACGCGATTGGTTTAAAAACGAAACGAATAGAAACGCTAGTTAGCGTAGTGCATCATGGCTGGGCCACTAGGGGCCTGTTTTATAAAGCTAGGAATTACAATTTACAAGTTTCCGTTTGACACAACCTCGACCAATGAAGACCTGGTATTTGAGCAGTGCTTGATGGCAGTTTAGACCTATAAAATTGTAACTTGTAGTTTTATAAAACGTGCCCCAGGGCCTTATTCTATTACTATGGCTTAGAAGAGCAGAGGCAATCAAGTTTTTTATTTAATCATACGCAAAAAAAATGTTCCAGTTTACAATTTAAAAATGAGCCAAGAAAATATTAAACGACAGTTAAATAAAAAGAGGGAAACTAATTCTGCGTGCAAAGAGCGCTTCCTCTATTCCCATGAAATAGAAATAAAAGAGTAGTGGCTTTTTATTCTGTTGAACTCTGTGATGTATAAACATTTTTGATTAACCTCCACCCGGAAAACCGATCGTGTTCCCTAAATGAAATCGAACTTAGACAGCCTATAGATCTGTATGGGTTAGAGCTTTAGATAGACATGTATATGTATGGGTGAGTCATCCCCTAACAAGAATATAGTCCGTGAAATGCGGTTGGTGACCGCAACTTAGTTCAAATTCAAACTTTTGATGGGTTATGTTTTGTGGGGTCGCGAATGAATTGAGATCGGATTAATATGCATATTTTAGTGTCGGTTTAACTTTGCCTTTCATAGATGTACATATGTCCCAAAAGTTCTCACAATCAGCGTTTTCTATCAAGCGGAGAACACAGAAAACTATTTACATTTAGTAGGAGATCCGAATAGGAGACGATTTGCACCGGGCTGTTTATTCGATAAAAAGTATTTTATACCAAATGTAATATGCTAAGTAATATATGGCGAATAGGTAGGCTGAAAAATTTCAGTCCAGTATATAATTAATTAAAAATTAAAATTAACTTTGTTTAAAAAAATTGCAATAGCTTGTTTTATAGACAAATTACATATCAATCGAAAGTATGACGCCTATAGAATATGCAAACGTTAGGTTGACTATTTTTTTCCCGTCAAACTATTGGGTAGGCAGGTATAAACAGGTAAGTCGGTACTAATAATTTGCACTAAATTGCAATAAATAAAACGTTGACTTTTTCGTTGTTTATTTCGTTGGTTGCCTCAGACCTATCCGGCCTCGCTTTGCTCGGCCTGCTATATGTCTTCGGCCGGCAACCCCTTTTGTCCCGGCCTCTGTAGTAATGTACTATTATCAGTGATCGGAATAGGTAGAGCTAATTTGCCTAAACTTGACGCATATTCATTCATGCGTGAGAGAGGTGGGAATACATTATTGAATGAACATGCATCAAGTTTAGGCAAATTAGCTCACCTATTTCCGATCACTGACTATTATTTCATTAAAAAAATACACATTATATCCACGAAACAGCGGGTTTAGGGCTTAGCTAGGATGCGCAGTGTCACAGGACCCAGTGAAATAAGGCAAGTATATAAAACCTACCATACCATGACTAGAGCAAATAAAAAAAAAAAATCTTTAATTGATTTATTCATTCATTCAATAAAATTAAACGACACGGCGCGGCGCGGCGGTACTAGTGTGATAGAATCTAAGTTGGCACCGTCGTCTCGGTAATTGTACCTATAAGTAGGTACCTACGCAAAACTAGCAATGTGCGGAACATTCTCAGAAGTTAAGAAATCTTCTCAAGAAACTACTGAGAATATTATCGGAAACATTTGAGAGCATTGAGAATGTTCTCTTTCCATACAAAATTTAAGAACATTCTTAGAAATTTCCGAGAATTTCTCATAAGAAAATTTCACAATTTTAGAAGTTACTTTTCGGTACAATACTACGCAACACTAGTTATTCGCTCTCATTATTCGTGCTACTTAAAGTTACGCATTTAGTCGCAGTTAGTCAAGTTGTATCTACTTGTTTCTTATTCTTGTTTTCTTTCGTCATCATCATCGTCATCATTGTTCCTAATAATATCTCCCTTCTTAGTAATATTACTCGTAAATATAAACTCCTATTTCGTTATGTTCATGGACTCGTTACACAGCATAATCTCATCTAAAAAGGTGACCATATTAACGAGTCGGTCGAAAGTTAATCCTCTTTTGAAACAGACCCGCGGTTTATCAAAGAAGATGAGATTTCCTCGAACCCCGAGCGCCAGATTTTAAAAATTAAATAAATCCAGCAACGGGATTATATTTTGTCTCTGTCTTTTTGCGGTGTGAGGGAGAGAATGGAAAGTTGAGAAAACCTTGGCGTGGTGGAATATTAGAGGGTTCACTTGATTAATATGTGGCTCCACAGACTTTCTATTTATGTAACATTGTTTTGATTAACATTATTAACACGCTTATAAATTACTAGAGGACGCCTGTGACTTCGTTCTTGTAGAATTACTCGTAGTTTACGCTACTCCCACTATTAATTTAACATGAGCTTATAGGTACCTATTTATTTAAATTGTCTTATTCCTTCTTAATATTTCTAACGCCCAAAATCTGTTTGTGTCTTTTGCATAATCCATAGGGTGATGGAACCAGTAATGGACAAGGCACCAATAATGAACACTTGATTCTTATTTTACAGAAGATAATGGTTATTCATTTGTTTTGCAAAAAATTAATAACAATCAATTTTGGTCCGTGTACAATTTGAATTAAGAGTGAAGTGTCCATTACTGGTGCCTGTCAGATAAAAGTGTCACTCATTGGTGCCGTCACCCTAGGTTATAGGTCCAATAAAGGTATTATTATCTCCAGCGGACTCAGCAGGGTTGCACAGATTGGAGAGTCCTTCACAAACTCGAGGGCACTCCCCAGGTTTGTTCTTTCCGTAGTACAAGGGCTTGAAATTGTTTTAGGTATTATAGCTTGATAATATTTTGATAAGTGGGGAAGAACGAGGACATATTGATTGTGGCTGCTGTGAATGAGCTATAAATAAAAAAATGAGAATCAGATTCGTATCTTGTCATAACTGTTACATATCACTTTAGTGCATAACATGCAGATCAGGTTAATGTAAAAAAGTAATGGCTCGTCTCATGGAATGGAATAAAAAATAAAAGGATACAAATTGTTAACGCCTAGCGTGTGTGTATGCTCCATCACGCATACGACTCACACACACATGCTCACGTCGAAATCTCTGAGCGCCGTCCCCCGCGGCTCACTCGTCTTCTGAACGGTCTAACGCGACGACGCATATACTATTTGATTTTACCTGTATCGTTTGTGCTTCATTAAATGCACTAAAAAGTTACACCGTTTCACTAATTTCTTCCACCTGCTACACTACGTCCAGCCTGCAGTCCCAGAGTCTCCATTTTGGTCCTTCGAACCGGATTACCAGAGAAATGAAGACAAATATTTACTTCTCTATACAAGTATGTTCACGGTTGTGTAAGACGTAGGTAAGTTTTGAAAAAAGTACACCACGATGCGATAAGAATATGTTAACACGTCAAAACCTATATTGTTTTACCACGTAAATAGATTGACGAAAGAGATATAGGTACAGAGCAAAAGTGAGGGGGAGGGTCGGAAGGGGCCGCCCTAGGCGTACTTTTTCGAATCCCATCGGAGAAATACTGGAAAAAGGCCGGATTTTAAGTAGGTACCGTAAAACGGGTGAGTGGGGACACAACCTAAAATAAGTCATAACTTGTTTCAAATAAGAACAATTATTGAATGGACAATAACGTTACGTCTGTTGGAAATAATTTCAGTCTTATAATTAGTAACATATGCTTCATTTTAGGTTGTGTCCCTACTCACCCTTAAGGGGTGACCCTGACTGGGGACTCACCACCGTTTTACGGTGCCCGAAACCGACGTGCATGCACGACTCGATGTATGAATGTGGAAGAAGCGAAAGATATTTGTCAGGATCGTAGCAGGTGGAAAGAAGTGGTCTCTGCCTACCCCTCTGGGAAACAGGCTTGATTGAATGTATGTATGTATAGGGACCCAGTCCTAACGTCTTTTAAAATCTGAAAGCCGTTTAGTTGGCCGGTCACGAGGAATCGTTAACATTACATACATACTCGTACAGTCAAACAATTTGATTCCTAGGCTACTATGGACTACTATATGTTATAAAATAACGTTGTCAACCAAACGTGATGGACTTCTTATGATTGAGTTGACAACGTCTCGTTGACATAGTCCACAGTGGCTTAAGAATCGACGTCAACCCGCCCAGGGCTGATAGAACAAGCTATTGATTTAACCCCTATGTATGTTCAGCGATTTTTACTAGCTTCGGGGATATTGATCATTTTAATCGGAATTTTTGTAATTTTCCCTTATGTCCATGTCACGATAAATCATTAATTTCAGTTTTATTTCATAAGTTTTTCAGTGGTATCTTACATAATTAGAATCATTACGAATCAGCGAAGTTTTTAAACCAATTTGCCCGTTTTTTTTTTCAGTATTTTTTTTTCTGAGTAATCACATCAAGTTTGTTTCTCCATACTTCGTTACCCAGTGTTTGTTTTTCACTTTGTATGGAAAAAACAACTTTAAGTGATTACTTGAAAAAAATACTGATAAAAAAACTTCGCTGATTCGTAATGATTCTAATTATGTAAGATACCGCTGAAAAACTTATGAAATAAAACATGAAATTTATGATTTTTCGTGACATGGACATAAGGGAAAATTAGAGAAACTAGCAAAAATCGCTGAACATACATAGTGGTTAAATCGATAGCTTTTTATCAGCCCAAGGCGGATTAACGTTGAGTTTTGGGACACCCTGTATATGTATATATAGATATACAACCGCCTGACGGTGTTATATCTTGCAGTTGGGCTATTTCGGATGCACTTCGACCCTTTACGATCTTTTGTGCAATTACCCTTTTACATAATCAGCTGTTCGAATGTGCAGACCTCACGATGTTTTTCCTCCACCATAGAGCATCTAATACTTAATTTAGGTAGAGAATCTTATTTGTATATGGCAAACGCGGGTGTTTGAACTCAGTAGTTTACGATCATGAGTCTACACCCTAATCCATCGACGCTCTCACCACCTGACTGGTAGAGATTGCCTTTGGGCATAAAATCCGCCATTTTACTTTTACTTAGCAATAAAGTTTAAAGACACATTTAACATGCCCCCCCCTTTGGCAACACCAGTAAATATAAAATATAAACCACATCTCGGTCGTATATAGTCGATATTACTTATTTCTAAAATAACCGCATCGCCATAAAAACCAACCCAAATTTCATTACTTTCCCCCACATAAGAAAATAAACAGGGGAGAGGTGCTAATAGAGCGGGTCCTGAGTTCGATTCCCCGGTGTGTGCAACATTTTAGGGGAAACAGAATATCTGAAACGACGCCCTAGGAAGATGAATATTATCTTACATTATAAATGTTACGCTCAAACTTTGTCGAATGTTAGGAGTATTAAGGATCAAAGGAAATGTATGCCCGGACTTATTTCTGAAGACAAAATTGGGGTATAGAACATACGACACACGTGTTGTTAGAAATAATGTCCCTACTTCGAGCCTGCCGTTTGGCCGAAATATGTTTGCCAAAATGTCTCGTTTCCCAACCGTTTCATTTGCCAACCCATTCTTTTTCGGTAACTGTAAATATTTCATGATTTATTTCAGTACCATAGGTTAGGTTACGTTAGTTTTTATAAAATCCTGAAATATTTACGGTTACAGAAAACAAAGCGGGTTGGCAAATTGGTTGGAAAACCGACAGCCGAAAACAAGGGTAACCCCCCCTACACTTAAATAACTCTGTAAAAAGTGAGTTATTTATAAGTTTAACGTGTGTATGTGTACCTGTGTTTGGTATCATAGCTCCCAAACGGATGGACCAATTTGGACGTGGATTTTTAAAAAGAAAGCTAGTTTAATTGGGATGGTTCTTAGCTAAGTTTTATCAAAATCGGTCGGGCCGTTGAAGAGATATCAGCTCTGAAAGAAAGGGTCACTATTATATCGGGGTTTCTATCTATTCAATAGTTGTTTACTTTATCCTCGTAAGGACCAGTGTGCAACAATGAAGTCAATTTAATTTGAACTGTGTTTCAATGGATATAAGGTTTATTTTCCTATGTTCATAAACTGAAAATAGCATTATCGAACAAACGTAATTCAACTTTATTGCCTTGATGATAGATTAGTAGCTCTTACGACAGCCTTTTTTTACTTTTTTTAACCCGTCTTGCTTAATTTTAAAACTATATTGCTTTTTAACGCTTCGGCCGCCTTTACTGACAAGTTAACAAGAGTTTTAAAGTCGCCATAACGATACGGTTTAAAGTTTAATTTAATGTGTCATAAAAGTCGTCGTTTTATTACCTCACCGTTGAAAGCTTTAATAAAGTAGACGACCCAAAAAAGTGAGATTAAAGCTGTTTCGGTGTGACATCGTGATATACAGCGTGTGTATTCCATACGATCCTATATTTTAAGGGCAGTTAGATAAGACCCTAATTAACGTAAATTGGTACTACATTAAGTTAACAAAAGAAAACATATTTTTTTTCATACAAATTAATTCGGCACGCAATGTATTCAAATAACCAAGTCGTCCACGTAAGCACTTTGTGTTCATTGATTTATTGACGACGTTATTGTCAACTCAATATTTGCATTACATTGCTGGCCGGGAAAACTTTAAAAAAATCATTAGGCTTAATTATTGAGAGTATTTGTTAAAATGTATTACTGTACCTCTTAATACTGCTTAAATCTATCGTATGTTCAAATTTAGGATCGTATGGAATACACACGCTGTATGTATACTTATTCTTCAGTCTTGAATATCACCTAGATTAATGTTGAAGAGAGAAAATATTTTGACTCAGTTTGTACTAAATTTAGCCAATAGGTAATGTTTTTTTTGTATATTAAATAAATAAATACCAGGGGACAATCTCACACATATTGACCTATTTAGTCCCAAACTATGCTATAATCTTATATAGACAGCAGGCATTAGACAATGATATAAATACTTACAGCATGATGCTCTGGCATGGCGGGCCATGACGCTGATTTTCAGTGGCCCCTATTTAAATTAAATCACGAATACTAGTGTACCTACATTAAAAATAAATTAAAAAAAGAGACATGAAATTAAAACGCAACCAAAAACACGATAGATAATTAACAAGGTGAACAATAATAATAATTAAGAACACAAAAAAAGTTAAATTGCCGTCCATGGACAAGGAACATTCAACAACACTTGTAAAAGTTACCTATTGACTGTTTATTTACACCAAGCAAGGGCCTAAATAAGTGATTATGTTCTTTTTAATTGCTGTAGACGGGCAAATAGGCAGGCAACCCACCTGATGGAAAGTGGTCACGGCCGCCTATGAACATTTGCAACGCCGTAGGCGTCACCAATGCGTTGCCGGTCTCGAAGAAATTTAATGATACCCTTTCTATGCCCTCCTTCCTTCCTTTTTATGCCTTGTGACAAGAGCTCACACTATCAAAATAAAAATAATATAACGCACTGCTGGATCAAAACAGTAACAACTCAAAAAACTTGCTAGTTTTGTTTTAGGTTCATAGAACATGTATTAAAGTTGATTTTAAAATACAGTTGTATTTTCAGTTGTTGCTGTTTTGACCCAGCAGTGCGATAAAGTAATACCAAAAAGCGACCACACACAATACGAAAATACAGAATCGAATAAAAATATCCTTCCTCTCTCCAAGTTAAGCTGTGCACCAAATTGCTGCGTGATGAAGTCTCTTCCATCAGGCGTAAGTGGGGTCGCAGTAATCATTCGATATAGGGCAATTTGTGAATACTCCGATGGTTTAGTACTGTGTGGCTTTTGCTGATGCCATATTGTGAGTGGTTTTGGGAGGTTTTGTTCCTATCTCTTTCTAGCAAAAGAGAATTTAAGGCCCAGCCACACCAGATGCGTGCGCGTAGACGTGACGTGCGCGTGCGCTTTCCACTGCATTGTATTGTAAGAATTGATATAATATTCAAGTATTTAAAATATTTAAAGTAGTGTAAAGCTACCTTTGTTTAATTCAAAATGAAACGTCTAAGGTTTCTGAACGATTTTTTCACTTTGACAGTTGTTGTTATGGTCGGTAGCCATATTGTAATGCTCGAGAATTTGCCGGTTGTGGACTAGTGTGATTGTTGTGATGTTACTTCACTTTAATAAATGCGTTGTTATATTTTGAGGCCTTTTCTTAATACTAATTCATAAACGTTATTAAGTGTAAGTGAGATACTACAGTATAGTGACATGTCGTATGAGAATTCATACTATACACCGCAGTGGAAAGCGCACGCGCACGTCACGTCTACGCGCCCGCACCCGGTGCGGCTGGGTCTTTAACATAGAGTTTATATGGCCGACCTGTTACATGACGTCACAGTGCATATCGGATCTCTCGGTCTAATCCCTGTCTAATTACCGGTTTAAACTGCTTGTATCATCCGTATGTCTTGGCCGATTTTAATTTTAATTTCACTGTTGGTGATCCATTCATATTCCCTATTCTGCCAACTTCATGGTGGGGAGAACGACAATTGATCAATGAAAATGTTTTTCCAAAAGTTGCTGATTAATCATTTCGGTGAAATTAATCATGTCTAAATCATAAATATTAACCTTGTCGAAACAAACATATCTATTTAAATAAATTACAATTGATATAATAATATGCTGGTTAGTAATAAAATAATAAGCTCTAAGGTTGTACTAAAGCTAAAAAGTTTGTTTGTTTGCTTGCTTGAACGCGCTAATCTCAGGAACTATACTGGTCCGATTTGTTAAATTATTTCAGTGTTAGATAGCCCATTTATCGAGAAAAGCTATAGGCTATATATCATCACGCTAAGACCAATAGGAGCCGAGCACCAATGAAGAATGTTTCAACCTACTTACGTAAACAAAGTCGCGGGTTAAAGTTAGCGATAGCCCAAAGCACAGAATAAGTAATAGTACAAGTACCCAAAGTAACTATTCCACGGGGACGAAGTGGCGGGCAGAAGCTAGTACTTATATAAAACAGTACCGTGACTGAATGACCAGAGTTACTGACACACAGGCTAAACCACTAGACCTAGGGACTTCAAATTTGGAGGGAGTATTCCTTGGGTACCCTAGGGGTGCAATAAAAAAGGATTTTCCCAAAATCGACGCCCAACGGGAAGAAATAGGGGAAGTAGCAGAAAACGAATTCTAACCGTATGAAGGGCGTCCTCTAGTATTATAAATGCGAAAGTATGTTCGTTTATTCCGCCTTAACGGTTCATCGCCTCGATTGATTGATGTGAAATTTGGCACAGTTAGTTAATAGTCCGGGACGGACTTGCGATAGACTAAAGATTTTATCTTTTTACCCGACTGCCGAAGGAGGAGGGTTATGTGTTTATCAGCCTATATTATGTGTGTATGAATGTATTTAATCTTGTGTCACTAAAGATATGACAGTAATCAAAATTCAATATAAATAAATAAAATATAAATATATCAGGGGACAATGTAACATCAATTGACCTAGTCCCAAACTAAGCTCTAGGCTTGTACTGTGGGTACTAGATAACGATATAAATACTTATATGGAGGAATATATACTTGAATACATTAAAAAAAAAATGACTCGGGAACTAATATTCGCGAAATATTCGCGAATATTATATGGCGCCAACCAGACGAGAATACGTATTTAAAAATCATCTTTACGTCTCTTTCATCATTTTTCATTTTGAATGATCATTTAGGATTTATAACAATTTAAAGTTGGTTAGCCACAGGTTTTTTAAAGCTTGATTTTTGTTATTATTATTTCTGAAACATAATTTTACAACATGTCAAATAACGAGTTTAGATTACTTCCTCATGAACGTATATGCGATAAAGACGAATCCAAAGCCTTTGCAAAATATGTTACAGCCCAACAAACTTGTCACGCACAATCAGAAAAATCTCAAACTAGCATCATTTCACAACGTTTCCATGGCAACAACACTTTTCCAGCGGCAACAATAACTTGGTCCTACAGATCCTGTGATGTGACAAGAAAGCCATCAATGACACGGGATGTTTATGACGATCTTATTTAAACGGGATACGATCTGTTTTGGTATAATAAACGAAGGTGAAATATAGGTTATGTGATCCTCTTCAAGCTATAAGTTGGACATTTTATGGCCTTACCTTAATGTAGTCGTATGGTACGTGATTTGGGAATGTAATCATCTATGTACTGCTTACGATTCGAGGAACGTGAATACTGGTGTAGATGTTTCTATTTATTCCTCGCATATTGAAAAAACCAGGGAAGACCATGTCGAACCATGTCCGGGTAGGGTTCCGAATCCGTTATTACAAATGCAAAAAACGATCTCAAACAATAACACGTATGAACTTTTATTTATATCATAAATAAATAACGTATGAACTAATTTTCTATTTGAAGTTATTGGTGCTGTTTTTGATAATTTTTAAACGTCTTATGTCCGAACCCGATTTTTATTTTTATTACTTATATTTTCGGCTGTGGGTACCCACGTAACTCCAGTAAAATTACACAGGTTGGTCCCAATTTTTTTTTTTTCATTTTGTTCATTATTTTTAAAAGTACTCCAATCTGTGTTTTCAATAGAAAATCCCTTTACAAATGAACACCAATAGTTTTCCCGTTAGCGTCTTGTCGTAAATCAATTGATAACGTTTTCTCATTTCCACAGAAAAGGTAAACTTTCTCATTTCGCCGCTGCTTACCTTTCGTGAGAGATTTCTTGTTCAAGGAAAATAGTTCCGTCTCGGGGTCTTCTTATTTTTATTCTTTTGCAGAAAACATTTATTTAATTGATTACGAAGCGGAAGGGCTGCGGGGATATTAAATTTGTAATGAATTGTTCATAGCGTTTGGCTACGAAGGCAAAACGCTTACAAAATTATTATGGTTTCATTATATTTTTAATTTTCGTGTTTTGATCATGAGGCTAATGAAATGAGGTTAGGAGTAAGTAGGAGTCTTAAATATCGATAGAAAGTGATTAATCCTTAATTGCGCAAATTTAGAAAATAATTTGAATTTAAAATGTCTTTGATTTAGAAAGAGCATTAACATGTGGTGGTGTGGTGGTAATGCTTTTTGACATTCATAGATGCGTAATATAAATTGAAGAATAAAGAACTTTGACTTTGACGTGGAAAAGTGAACAGAAACAAATGTTTTCGGGTACTTTGCGAAGTCGGTATAAATAATGCATAAAAATTAAGTATTATAGACACTATCGTGCAATAAAATTAAGTGGCGAAGCGCCATTTTGTTGATTGGTCAAAAGTTCTCAACTTCCAATGAAATATTAATTTAGCAATGCATATTTTTGTCTAAAATTGTTTCGTATATTTACTTAATATCGGTCCACTCGATTTACGGAAATTTTATAATATTGCACGTAATTATTTTTCACATCTATCAAACCATAATATAATTTACATATATTTTACTAACATAACAGAAAGAACAACAAAGTCCTTTTTAAAATTACTTGTTCAATTCAATCAGTTCATTATCATAATGACCATAACGATAAAGTTTGGCGAGATCAACTCGTAACGAGCTAATTTGATGACGTCACAAAATGGCCGACGAAATGGCCGTTAATCTCGTTTTGCGTGAAATTGGTACGTAATGCGATGTGACATACGCCGTGCCGATGCGTTTTGCATTTTAATTTGAGTGACGTTATGAACATCACACATTTTAAACATATCTAAGAGCTGAGAAAACCTTTAGAATAGAATAGAATAGAATAGAATCATTTATTTCAATTTGCCCATGATATTGGTTAGTTACATGTTACTTAAATAAAATATGTTGTGACAATTTAAATACAACTACAGTAACACAAAACAAAAACAAAGGTGCCAGGATGATTTATTATATCTAACACAACTGGAGACCTGTGAAACCCAGTAGATAAGGATGGGGCAGTCATACCTACCAGCGATCATATTCAGAATGTTGTTGGAACTATTTCTGACGCGCCCCATTTGCCGCCAAGTTAATATTAGCTTAACCATGAGTTACCATATAAGTATTTAGGTATGGTAACATTTGAATAAAATAAAAGCATTTCATAAAATCGTACATCTGAAGCATAGCCTTATACGCCAGTGAAACGTGGACGCTGATACAAAGAGATAGGGAAAGATTGGAGGCTTTTGAAATGTGGTGTTGGAGGAGAATGGAGGGGATAAGTTGGACAGAAAAAATATCTAACGACCGAGTGCTGAATAGAATAAATGAAAGTAGGAATTTACTAGCAACAATCGAAAATAGAAGAGGAACAATGATGGGACACCTGCTACGACACGACCTTTTCCTTAGAAACATCATAGAAGGAAAGATAGAGGGAAAGAGAGGCAGAGGAAGACCAAGAAGAAATTACTTTGAGCAGATAAAAGAGAAGGTTAAAGTTGGGTCGTGCCAGAAAGTCAAGCAGTTGACGGAGGACAGGAGCGTGTGGCGAATACTCCACCGAGAAGAGCATGGCTCTTATATAAAGAGAGAGAGAACATTTGAATACGTTGGCACTGTATTACGGCAAATTATTTAAAATCTCAGACACCGTTTAGACGGCTTTCAAATATGGCCACACTGTCCCGAGTGTCTAAAGTTGTCAAACATTTGTTCTCCTTCCTTATTATTTCCCTTATGCTTTCTACTTTCTGCCTTTTATACTTTTTACTAATCCTACCCATACAATTTAATGCGAAAACTGCATCCCTATTTCTACATAGTATAAGACAAATTCACTTAAACCACGCAACGGATTTTGATAAGGTTTTCACCATTACACACATACTTACTTACATACATAAACTCACGCCTTTGTTCCCAGAGTGGGGTAGGCAGACCTACAATATTACCTACAACTCTAAAAAGTCGTTGATAATTTCTGTAACCACATTTTGCACAATTAGGCTGAGATGTTTACCATGTCTTCCCGTGGATGTCGTAAGAGGCAACTAAGGGAATAAAGGCTTGGAGTAAGTACCTACTGTTAGGCGATGGGCTTGCAACCTGTCACTAATACGCTGGTTTTCACCGCTCATAATAAAATAAAACCTAATTAAGTTTTTAATAATTAGGAAAAAACTATATTTTTCATATTAATAATATTGTGGGTCGCTAGATGCATAAAACTGTAACTACAATTGTGTATAATAGGATTTAACTGCGAATATCAGGTTGTTGTTTAAAACAACTAATTTAAAAAAAGTTTTAAGCCATAGTTGATTCAGTTCAGATGTTACTAATTTCTCATATACTTAGTTTAACTTCCTAATGCTATTTAGTTAGAAACTAAACATCCAAGCGAAAGCACAGAACAAACTATTAACTCGATCGCAACCTGCATAAGTGCACTTAGTCACAGATGCATTTTACTATGTGTTTAAACTCTTGGGAATACGGTGCAGTTTCTAGCTGCAAGTGAGTGAGTCTGGCTCCAAATATTGGCGATTCGTCAACATGCCAGGTTTCGCTCGGATTTTCAAGTTTGGAGTGGCTGATGTTTAAAATATGCCCTGTATCGGAAGGGATAGAGCTATAGGAGAAAATTTGTACCCTTTTCAAAGCTTGAACATTTTCAGGTGTCGACAAATCCTTCTCATTAATAATCTTAACCCTCCTGCAGCAGTGTTCGTTATTTTGAGTTCCGGTGTGTGGATAAGACAACGATGAAATTATTAGCATAGAAGCATTCCATCTCAGTTCTTAGGTTTGCAATGCATTTTGGAGTCTTAGGATTAGTCTTGAGATCGCAAATGTCTATGGGTCTCATCTCATCCCATTTACCATCAGGTGGCCTGTGTGCTCGTGTGCCTTATTCTTGCAATAAAAAACATGGTTTGGCAACTCACTCGCGCTCGCAACTTGTTCTTCGCTGGGTAATCCTTATCTAGCTAGTGTGTAACGAAAGAGACTCACAGAGGGACACATGATATTATAATACCGATAATACGACCTGGGGCCTGTTTTATAAAGCTACAAATTACAATTTACAGGTTACAAGTTTCCATTTGACACAACCTCGAGCATTGAAGACCAGCCATTTGAGCAGTGTTGCCAGTTTAGACCTGTAAAATTGTAACTTGTTGCTTTATAAAACGTGCCTCCGGGCTAGCCGCACAGGCAGTAGGCCTCATAGATAAGAGTCTTTGTGGGCCTAGGCTAGTGGTATTTCTTGAATGTTTCATGCATAAATCATAAATTCCAGACCCAAGGCATCCCTTAGTATCATAAATATGAGGTAGTTTTAGGTAATGTTAGTTCTTCAGCTGGCTCGGAGGGTCCAATCACCCAAAAATAGGAGCTTCGTCGACTTTCTGCAAAAGTTTATAAAATTGCGAATAAATCGTCAGTTCTGCGGCAAACATGACCGGCCCACTGCCACCATTAATTATATTTAGTACCTATTTCTTAAAAAAATACCTGCCCTATGGGGAAGGCACCAATATTGAACACTTTAGCTGAAGGTGCCTTAACTCTTAATTTATAGATCATAGGGTTGTTTTAAAACAAATGAATAACCCTTATCTTCTTTAACATAAGAATCAACTGTCTATCATTATTGGTCCTTGCTCATTACTGGTTCCATCACTCTAGGTAGTTCACAAGTGCATACAACTATAAACTCTAACGGTATGGACTAAAGGTGGCTAATGCAGATCACCGGCGGTCCTTGACCCGGCCGGTTCTTGACCGGGTTCCGGTTCGGGAAGGTTGCCAGCGGCTCCGGTTGTCTACAGTGACACGTTCACTGATATTTCTAGAAAATATTTATTTATTTAAGCTTTATTCTACAAGAGACACTTAAGCTTGACGACACGGCGTTAGCGGGTTAGCCGAGCCTGTGGTTTTCTATGTATTTTAGAGGCCGCTCGCGACATCGTACGCGTATTCGATTCCGTTTTCATTTAATCCTATTTCTTCCCGTTGTGGTTAAATTTTCTAAAAATCCTTAACGCAGCCTTAGGGTACAGGAGTATTCACACCAAATTTCTATCGTTTTAAGCTGTACCTACCTACGTTGTCTGTTAGCGTCAGTACTGAAAGAGTTTTATATTTAACTGACTTCAAAAAACATGATGAAGTTCTTTTAAGGAAATTATAATTGGTTTACTCTTACCCCGTTAATCATAAATCTATACAATATTATAAAGAGGAAAGATTTGTATTTTTGTGTGTGTATGTTTGTAACGAATAAAGTCAAAAACTACTGGACCGATTTCAAAAAATATTTCACCATTAGCTACATTAACCCTGAGTAACATATGCTACTTTACTTTTTGCGCGTACGGAGTCGCGGGTAACAGCTAGTGTACAATAAACCTATTTTAGTTAAAGTATGTATTGTCTTTTTCTATTAAATTCAAACGTCCCGATGAAAGATAAGGACAAAGCATATTTGAAGCATTCTTTAGCTATTGTGCGTTTATGAATAAGGTAGGAGTCCGAATGAATGTTCAATAGCGTCATGATCATGATCGTAAAACATCAACCCTATACTGTGATGTATCAAAATAAAGGGCGTTTAACGTCGATTTAAAAAATATGTACAACGTCGATTTTTTAACCCCCGACGCAAAAGAAGGGTTTTGTTAGTTTGACGTGTGTATCTGTGTGTTTGTATGTGTGGCATCGTAGCTCCTAAATGGGTGAACCGATTTGGATGAGGTTTTTTTATTTGAAAGCAGGTTTTCCTGCGGTGGTTCTTAGCTAGGTTTCATGAAAATCGGTTAAGCCGTTTAAGAGATATTAGCTCTGAAAGAAGGGGCCACCATTCTGCCCTGCCACGGAAAAAAGGCACGTCTGCTAAATGAATTGTATTGCATTTCCAACCTTATTATAACCCTTGAGAGTTTAATATGCTTCTATGAATTAATTGCACTTGTGCCTTTTCTTCGTACGAGGGCAGCATTAATATCAAGAGTTTTATGTATCTAATATTTCTTATTACACTTTTTAGTTCTTCATCAATCATACAGTGAGTTCGTTGAGAGTTATAATATGTGGCATTATCTATGTAAAAGGACCTTATTGTCGATGGCGTTTACGCCGCACTGCGTCACGCGACGTTGTATTTATATCGGAGCATCTTTAATAATGGCCGAAGCGCCATCGACAATAAGGTCCCTTATCATTGATAACGTCACATATAACTAAGGCGGCCTTTACACTGAAACTTACGACTTAGGTAAGTAGGGACGCAGCTATCTGTTAGAATGAGAAAAAAATATTTCTATCTACTTCCAACCAATAGCTGCGTCCCTACTTACGTAAGTCGTAAGTTTGAGTATTAAGGCCGCCTTACAATGATATAATATAGTAAAAAGAGGTAGATATGTTATACGCACTTCGATAGTGGCACCCTAAAACCAAGCCAATTGGTACACCTTTACTTAGTCTTGCGCCGTCAACGGAACCGTGAACTAGTCTGCAGAGCAACATACGCTCGTTTTGTTTCGCTCCCGGAAATTAGCATACCATCCTGCTTTCACTTGTCATTTATGAATTATAGTGTAATTGCAATATTTACTGATTATGTGTGCGTAAGCCGGGCCATTTTTACACGCGGAATACCGTATAGGTAACATATCTACCTCTTTTTATAATATAACATTGCCGCCTTAGGTAAAACCAAAAGCAAAATAATTGCCCTTAACAAAAGCATATTTTTAAATAAGCGTCACAACTTAATCTTTTAAACGGCCCATTTCTTGGACCGTTTCGTAAAAAATCCGCAATTACAGAACAAACTCTAATAAAAAAGGCAATTTATTAACCCTGTTTATTTTCAGACATTTATAACCTAAAGTGCCTTGATAAAATTACTTCTCTTTATGGAAGAAGTTGTGGAGAGGTTAATTCACATTAAAGAATTAGGTTGGAAATTGGTCGAAGAATCGATGGAAGTTGAGACGGGAATGGTTCTGGAATGGCAATGTTGGCACTCCTCACACTAGTTTTAGTGGTGGTAGGACCTTGTGCTTGTCCGGATCGCTACCACTATCTTATCCATTAACCCATCGCCAAGCAGCAGTGTTAGCATTGCTGTTTTCCGGTGTGGGGATAAGACAACCGGTGAAATTACTAGCATAGAGGCATTCCATCTTAGTCCTCAGGGTTGGGAACGCATTTGAAGTCTTAGAATTGCAGTTTTAAGATTGTAGTCTTATGATTTCAAATATCTATGGGTCTCAGATTCCACTTACCACCGATTGGCCTGAGTGCTCGAGTGCCTTCTCCTTGCCATAAAAAAAAAACACTGAGAAAGCAAGTAATTAAAACAAACTTTATATGAATGATAATGCGTTTGTAAAAGGTCGTCATCTTAGTAGATCCAGGTATTTATATAATTAAACTCAGTCAGGTTGTATAACCGTAATAGGTACATTTTTCTGAATTTTGACACTTGTTCGTGATTGGTTGTTTGATGCTGTCGAACAACGACAGCCAACCAAGAGTTAGCGGCAAAAACAAATCTCAATGAAACACATCATAACTTCCATTAAAAAACAGACTGTACTATGGCTTAAAGGACTAGGTATCCAGGACATAAACATTTTAAAAACAAACTGTGTTGAAATAGTTGCCAGTCATAATAATCGTTACACCTTTGTTTTCAATAGGCTATTTGACTAAGTTTACAAAACCATTTTAAATTATTCTTTATGACATAACAAGCACATTACATCGATATTTCCTTGAGATTCGACTGTATTATCAATAAAAATCTATGTTAAAGTTTAAATTCTCAAAACCGCGCTAAAAACGCTGTTTCTATCATGGCGTTGGCCATATGACAAGTGTGACGTCACACGCAAGTAAACAATAAACAATCATTTGAAGAGATATGCCCTTATGATCTGTGGTTACTTGCATGTGACGTCACCAGCAAGTAACCACAGCTGCAAACCAATTCATAGCGTTTCTGCCACAGACAAGCTTTCAAAAAATATTACAATTTCTTTCGTGTAATTTCCAAAAAAGTATACATAATTTAGTTTAAAATAAAGTGAAATATGTTGTTTTACGCTATTATCTGATAGGATGACCCCAATTTGTAGTATATTTTCAATGTTGTCAAATAGCCTATTGTTTACATTTTACAGTGCGACCAAAAAGAGTAGAAATTAAATGAGGGCGCCACTTTCTACGTAACTGTCACATTTTTGACGTAAAATGCGTAAACATGGCAACAATTTAGTATGGATTTTTTTTAGTTCCGTTTTATTTAATTTCTACTCTTTTTGGTCGCACTGTACCTATATTTCACGAATAGGTACTGATTGATAACGTGTTGAAATTTATGGTGGAAATTACATTTGAAAGTTATGCTCTTAATTCGTGGCAAATTGGCAGTAATTACGAACAGCTGATTAATAATACAGATTCGTTTGACCACTTGCATGTGCTTTCCATAAATGTATGTTAAACCTTATGGAAGGCTGGCTATTCATTGTCCTACAAAGAGTTCATTAAATCGATCCAGCGCGACACTGCTGGCAGGCAGGCTTGCAGGCTCTAGTAATAACAGATGCCTGAATTCATTATGACGCGGTGCAAGTCACAAAATACATTAAATTTTGCTGGAAATGTCTTGTTTTTCATCACTGCTATAGATTCTGTCTCTAATCTCTTTCAAGTACAACCTCAAAGAGTATCTGATTGGCCTACAATTATCCAATAGGTACATAGCAAAATTGCACTGTCGCTTTCACATCGTTTTATTTTATGTATTAAAGCACCTATCTGTGTATGTTTATCCTATTTATCTATATATGCATGTATATTTTGTTTACAGTTCCCATTATTCACTTACTTTATATATACCTAGGCTCCGGTCCCTGGTTCGATTTCCGGTATCGGCAAATATGTGAGTCATGTTGTCTAGGAACCATAGTTCAAACCTACAGCTTAGTTTAGCACTAGGTCAGATTGTCCCCTAATATATTTATTTTATCTATATAAATAAAAAATAACCGCAGAAATGTATGTACGCGCATAACTTCCAAACAACTACACCAAAATAGTTTTTTTGTTGTGTTCGTTATTGTCAGGACAAGGTTTGTTTGACAAAAAAAATATCTAGCAGTTAATTCGGAAAATTTCAGCGGACCGCTAGTTTTTTATAAAAAAAGTAATCCTGCTAGTTTATATAAGAAGTATGTAGCCCCGTAAGTTAAGCATTATAGTGTATTCTTGAATCAAAGTCATCCCGCTACCGCTTGTGCCTTAATCCGAGTCATCCCACTCCCTCGGCTGATGCATTGGTCGTTTATGCGGCGATGATGCGATCACACGGCCAGTTAGTGGCCGGCTTTACTGCCACAACAACTTACACAAGATATAACACATGGGCAGCTTTATTAAGTAGAGCAACATTTTAGCCAAAGATTTCTTTATCTTTGTTTTTAGTATACCTTGTGGTTAACGCAATTTGTTTGGTAACTCCCAACAAAAGAGAAGGAACGTTGTAAGTTAAACGTGTGTACTCGTACGTTTGTAGGTATATGTGTGTGTCTGCCTGTGTTATCGTAGCTCCTAAACGGATGGATAGTAGTTAGCTAGGTTTCATGAAAATCGATTGGGCATTTGGGCCGTCGACCGTGATCTTCTAGTTTTTTTTAACATTATTTAAGCGGGATGTTATGGAAACTCATTTTGTATGAGAGTTATTTTTATAGGATGTTGAAAACTAGAGTGAAAATTAAGGCTACACAAATACTGAGAAATCAAAGTCGCGCATTGAGAATAAAGATCAGATAGTCTACTTATTTATTCCATAGACGAACTAATCTAACTTTTAGTTAAAGAAAATGCAATTCGTGTATAGTCTGTCAATTGAAATTGCCAAAGATGTAAACAAATTAGTACTGTTTGACACATAACCTCAAATATTCATCAAGCGTGTTTTTATTTAAAATATCGTATAATTAATACTGGTGATTATTATTTATATCTTTAATATTTGAGTAGCTTACTTTTTTTAATCTTAAACTTAATGTGAAAGTAAAGATAAACCCCCTTACTAATAAACGTTGAGTAACGGTGGTATAGCTATACAATGTTTTGTCCTTATCTGTCAAATTCAAATGTCACAATGACAGATATGGACAAAACATTGTATAGCTATACCACCGTTACTCAACGTTTATTAGTAAGGGGGCTAGTGTATAAATCATCGCTAAGACCTCACTTGATCTTTCAAAGCACGTGATTATAGAGTAATAATGGTGAATTGGTTTGTTTGGTTGTGTTTACATCTTTGCCAATTTCAATTGGCACAGACTATAGGGCCGTATTAATAAACTCATCTTGGCCGAGATGCCGGTCACAAGATACGTCAAAGTAAACGTCAAACCATAGAACACTGTCATTTTTGACGCATCTCGAGACGAGCATTAGAGTTGAGATTAGTTTATTAATACGGCCCTATAAGTCTACATAGGCTCAGAGGGCTCAGACAAGATGCATTGCGCTAACTAACGTTTCTATTCGATTCGTTTTTAAACCAATCGCGTCACTGGAAGATGACGTGATACGAAAAGTCACGTGGGCTACCAGTGACGCGATTGGTTTAAAAACGAATCGAATAGAAACGTTAGTTAGCGTAGTGCATCTTGTCTGAGCCCTCTGGGCTCTATTCTACTCGAAAAAAATATGCTTTTGACGTGATATAGTATTGTTTTGAACTCGGCCGCCATTACTGTCAAACCAATACCTGAGAATACGATAACATGTTATAATCAATATGGTTTTATCAACTACAATAAAGCCCCAGGTTGTTTTATTTTTATTGGAATCAAAATCAGCTGTTACCGTCCCATCTAACCAATTACAATCTTTCATGGGTTGGAAAGAGACGTGTATATCTAGATGAAATGCTGTTGTCTCCTTCACTTTAACAGTTTAAGCTACTCAATTATGTAAATGGGCGAACCGATATTTAGGCCTTTGCTTTTGAATAAATCCGCCATTAACAAGGGCCTATTTGTGATTGTTTTTAGACATTTTACGAGTAAAAGAAGAGATCGTTAAATGAACTTGCTTCAGGGTTGTCACTTACAAGTTAATAGCCGCTTATAATTTAATATACTTAAAACCCTTTGCCTACAATTTTTTCCGTAAAGGACTCTTAATTGGTATCCCCTAGGTAACTTAAATTTTCTGTAAAAAAAAAAAACAATGTCCACACCAAATTTTATTAAAATCACTTTCTATTAATCACGTAACTTATTTTAGTAGGATTAGTAACTGTGTATACGGACAATAGCTCTTGTATCATTAGTTTTGATATCTTTGTCTTTAAAATTGTTTTTAAATAAGTTTTAGTGTAATTGAAGCCTCATCCCATTCATTTTATCCGAAACAACTTTTATAGCATATGGAATGGGCGGTTGCAATTTTAGTAAGCACTGAGATGAAAAACAGAAACAACACAATACGAATACTGCTGCTATTAATCTGAACGGACCATGCACACGATTTAACCACCACATAACTAGGTTTAAAAAAATAACTATATACTATGATCGTGCAAACTTAGAACTCATTATCATTAATTGCAAACTCTGTGACAACCCTATTTTTTATTCAGTCTAAGATCGCTATCACCGTGTACGTACAACCACGCACACAGCCGCGTCGTTACGGTAGTGTGCTCTTGGCACGTAGCATGAAGCGACAGTATTTAGGTCTCTGCCCTTGAGTTGCGTAAGTCTGAAAAATCGATGCTAGGGCTCTTGTTCGAAGCCTTTGTTAATAGAAGAGTTAAAATAGTATTATTTTTTAGAAAATAAGGATTTGTTGGCAAGATCAGTGCTTAAATACTAATAAGGCAATCCCCTATTACGAAGTCCTTTCGATTTTGTATGCAAATTGACAGCTTTTCAGGGTTCCGAAGTCAAACTAGGAACCCTTAAAGTGTCACCATGTCCGTCTGTCCGGCTGTCCGTCTGCCCGCTGTCTAGCTCAGGGACTCTTAGTACTACTACAAAGCTATTATTTGGAAAAGTTATACATTACAATTACGCCGACAAAGTTGTAAAATAATAATCGTGAAAAAAGTTCCGGCTAAAGTGTTTATACCTACTGAAAATCATCTAAAATCACCAATTGGGATTGTTCAGATTTTTACGATTACTCTAATTCGAAAACAATTTCGAGGAATATGGTTTTAAAGCCGTTCTGCTTTGTTTGACTTTCCTTTTCGGCTTGAAGCCCTCCACCTAGGTGTATCGGGTTAGGCGACAACCGCTTGAAATAGTACGTTCTAATACACTATTACCGTCACTTTTTATCATAAGATATCATTTAATTGTTGTAATTTATTAGAAAATGCTAACCCAAATTTTAAATAATCATGTCATCCACAAAACGTCTGCTAAATAAATAAAGATATTTAAACAAAACTATTGGGTCAAATACAAAATTAATGAAACTAGTCTCTTAAAATTACCTTTTCTTTCGAATTAGTATGTAAAAACCGTGAGTATATTTTTTTTTGGTCTATCCCAATTAACTTTAAATTGAAAATTAGTTCATACGTGTTGTTTTTTTGAAGTAGTTTATGCGTTTGTAGGAACGGCTTCGGAACCCCTTCACTGAGCATGGTCCGACATGCTCTTGCCCGGTTTTTACCGGTTTATATGTTTATTTTACACCTTTAAGATGAAAATGAGACTGCGGGGCGAGTCCGTCTATAAATTTGTCATCATCGACATGTTTCCGCAATCGAGATAAATTCTTACTGGAATCCGCTTTGAGAGGATCTTCATCAATCATCTGTTAATGAAGAAAAGTGTGCCTTGTGATCGTCGCGGCATTTTGTATTTCGTCGGTGATCCTGCAATACCGCTTAACTACCAAACTCAATAAGTTGCAAAATGTACTTTACTGACTTATGTGCTAAGGTGTATTTTGCACCTTGTTTAATTTGTTAGTTACGCGATATTGCAGTATCACCGACGATTTCCCGATACATTTTATGTCGCATAATGTACGAGAGTACTTTAGATTGTATAGAGGGTAGGAAATGCAAATTAACCGGTTATTAACCGTTTTTGTATGAAAATAACCGGTTAAAATCGGTTAAAACTGGTTATTTGCATTCCCTAATAGAGGGTTAAATGCACGTAAAGTGGATGAATCTAGCCAGTACAAGTCTTCGGTCGATACAAATTTTTTTTCAAGTTAATAACAAAGTAGTTAAGTAGTTAAACCCTTATATGTGACGTTATTTATGAAAAGGGACCTTATTGTCGATTATTAAAGATGCTCCGATATAAATACAGCGTCGCGTGACGCAGTGCGGCGTAAGCGCCATCGACAATAAGGTCCCTTTACATAGATATTGCCACATTTATAACACATTAATTATTTTGTGTAAATATAAATAAAATTAATGACCTCTTGCATGTAGATGTAGTCGTAACACCTCTGTATAGACCGTTCGACATTCTATATTTAAAATGTGACGTAAATTCCATATTAGTTTTGTAAACAACTACATGCAAGAGGTCATTTACTTAAGTTTTTCACCTATATTTATCTTCATGTTTTTAAATTAATGTCTCTGACAGAAATTAATTTGATGGAGAATTACGTATCTGTAACAAAATACTACTAACGCCATCTGTAACCTAATCCGTGAACTAAACTAATCAACGCTAACACCCTAACGCCATCTCTAAATTGTAGAACGAATAAAACCCATCCGAATATTAACAGTGTTGCCAGGGCTCGTTGGCACGGATCCCCCATTACTGCACGGTAATGAGGGAGCTGGTTATGGCTTCATAGAAGGATAATGTTTGTTCAACACAAACAAGCCAAGCGCCTAAAGAGCATTTCAAATTTCCACAGCCAAATTTGTGCGGCCCACGGCAATTTAATCAGTCCAGACCGCCTAAAGCGGGTTTGTTCTAACATAAGAGAAATAATATTTGTTTGCACGATGACAGTGACAACTAGCAGTATCAAACGAAGCTGGCGTTGTACGTTGTCAAGAAGAACGTAAGGAAATAGAATAAAAATAACTACAAAGAAACTCAATTTTTATATTAGACGCCGCTTGATTCTTTGTTTCCTCTTCTTGTTATAAATAAATAGGCGTCGTTATTTTGAATATATATAAGTAACGGAATGCCAAGAAAGTTTCTTGGCATTCCGTTACTTATATATATTTACATACATTGCCCATGACCACCTCACTAGGCTCAGCCTGTCACGTGGGGTCCATTTGTTACAATTACCAGGTACAAGTATAAGTCCTGCGCTATTACTAATTAGAATTACAGATGGCTTAACACTAATTTACGAAAACTACTTTACGTGTGAGTGCGTGTTTGTTTGTGTACTTGGTTTTAATTAATGAAGAAAAAGATGTTTATTCAGTTTGTTGGCCGCGACTATCAAACGCAAGGAATAATTTTTACCCTAATTAAACAAATGAACATGCCTGTCATTTATATACCGAACTATACTCGTACCTTCCTTATCTGTAATCTGGTTTTGTATTACAGCGTTATGTACTACGATTCAAGTTTAACAATAATATTTAGAACGCCATAATCAACTAACTACGAGTATTGCTTCCATCAATTTTGGAAAATTACCCTACATCCTCCTAAGAGTAAAAACCACTAACCCAAAGATACTTAAAATGTAATATGCGTAAAATAGAGTGGCCTCATTGGCGGAAGCTTAACAAATTTCCGATAATATCTAACAGGCAAAGGGCAAACGGAGGGCGACCGTACCTGGATCGGATAAAGGGCGGGAAAAGGCATACTTATCTTTAAGCATTAGGTTTAACCGTAGTTTGAGGTTAGAAAATAGTTTTTGCGGTTTACTACCCTTTGATGATGCCATCACAGGCTCAAGATACGATACTGAATTTGTATTTATAGATAAATAAATAAATAAGCATCAGAGGGCTCAGACAAGATGCACTACGCTAACTTACGTTTCTATTCGATTCGTTTTTAAACCAATCGCGTCACTGGTAGACCACGTGACTTTTCGTATCACGTCATCTTCCAGTGACGCGATTGGTTTAAAAACGAATCGAATAGAAACGTTAGTTAGCGTAGTGCATCTTGTCTGAGCCCTCAGGGGACAATGCCACACCAATTGACGTAGTCCCAAACTAAGCTCTAGGCTTGCACTAAGGGTACTAGACAACGATATAAATACTTATATAGAGAAATATATACTTAAATACATAGAAAACATCCATGAATCAGAAACAAATATTCGCGCTCATCACTTAAATATCTGCCCTTACCGGGATTTGAACCCAGGACCGCCAGCTTCGTAAGCAGGGTCACTACCAACTAGGCCAGCGCTTCGTCGATAAAAAGTACCTATTCGATAACATATCATCTTTTGGGTAGACATAAATATTTTCATGAAATTTTTAATTTTTTTTTTTTTAATTTATTTATCACAAAAAACTTAAATGGTATGTACATATTTATATTCCGCCAAACTGAGGACAGTTTGTTGGCGGATAAAGCGCTCATTATGCACTTGTGTTCTATCCACTTATAGTATAGCTACTTTACATCCTCATAAGTTATACACTACTTAACTAGAGCTACCGGTATACTTCAGTTATGCCATACAATCAATATATTATAATAGGTATTAATTAAAATAGGTTGTTAAAATTATTGTTAACGGATTTATTATTGCGTAGTGTTGGTTTATCGAATACTAATTCAGTTTGACTGCAACTTAATGATTTGGATGAAAATTCCAAAACGAATGAATGACGCCTGTTGGCAATGGTTTTTGATGGCAACTAGAGCGGTGCACATTACTTTGTCTACAAAACATAGATGGCGATGTTCCCAATTTCTTTGTTTCCGCGCGTATTGTTCTATTTCCTTAATGCTCGCTGACCTAGATGCCTGCTCATACGCAGCCCTTCCCAGAATTTAGTGCATACCACCTACGCTATTGTATAGCTTAAGTGAAATATAGTGGATTAGATTTAGTTCGCGATTTCGTCCGTGTAAAACTCGTTTATGGTTAACAGGAACAAGCAAATTTTCGAGGATAAAGGAGTGTCCTGGCCTTTTCTAGTTCAAGCTAGTACACACCATCATCAGGCTGCTTCAATTCACTGTTGGATATAGGCTTCTTCCGTTGCTCACCACTTAGCTCGATCTTCGAACGAACCTCGAAAAAGAATCGAACTTCCGTTACGTTACGTTCAAAGTTACGGATAGCTCCATCCCTTTCTCTCGATTTAGACTCGAATGACGAGTAAAAGAGATAGGGCACCGTTTTGCGAACTGCTTGTGTGGGATGCAATTTCATTTGCGATTTCTATTTTTAAATGCGTACGGTACGTATAGCTATATCTTAACAAGGGGGTACGGACGTCGGCGGCGACTTCAAACGAAGCCGCTTGACTTTTCCATACTGATCGACAAGTTATACTTCATAATGTTATGAAAAATATCGTTATTATAACGATATATTTCGTTAGCTGGTGATTCTTATGTTTCATATTAGATGGGCGGTAATGAAGGCTATCGCGGTATGCACCAGTGAAGTTAAGTGCAGTAATAAGGCAGTAATATAGATGTGACGTATAACGTTATTATATCGATATGAAGGTCATCATTAGTTATGACGAATACCACTATGAATCCGAGTTTTATAATGTTGTAATAATAACGTTATAGCGTCTGAATAACGAAAATTATAACCTTATCATCGTTAAAGGTGTAATTTAAAGGTTAGGGGGCCTAATATGGCTGCGTTTATCGCGTGACAAAATGTGGATATCCGTCACTTTCTGACACATAGGTATATGTATATGTACGAGAGTGACGGATGCTTTATCCAAATTTTTTCACGCGATAAACGCAAATACTAAGCCCGCTGGAGTCGAAAAACTGTTAGGCGATGTTAAAAAGAAACTCAATCAACATAGGATGTCTTCAACCCCCAAAATTGTACTTCAGTGGAAAATGTGTTTCCTGTTAACGCCCAAACCTTGGGTAAAATGTACACAACCGACAAATTTTAACGATTATTTAAATTTCAAACAAATTTTAATGATTATTTAAATTTAAAATTCAACCTAATTATTTGGTGCTTGGATCCGGGTCAGCCTAAAACGTAGTCTGACTAATTCGCGTTATGACAAAACTTCATTTGAAATTCGCTATTCGTCTAAGTCGCTATTGACCTATTACTAATATTACCTATTTCGTAATATGACCCAAACGCAGTAAGCCTAAGTAGCTGTTTGTCCATTTCGCGATACGCCTAATTAGCAGTTAGGCTAAAACACGTACGTTACACCTGTAGACAAAAGTATCACAAATGAGGTAGGTTTAGGTTATGTTAGTTTTGCAGCAGGCCCGGATGGCCAAATCTACTCAGAAATAGGAGCTACGCGCAAGCGGAGCTCCGTCGACTCTGTTAAATTTAATTTTGGGGAAGAAGGGGAAATTCGCATTTGGACAAAAAAAAAATTTTTTTTTATTCCAAGTTAAGAGTAACAAATCGAACAGATTATCCGTTGGTCCCACACTAGGCCATGCCTGTCACGTGGTAACCGGATTCGGATTAACACTTTAAAAAAGAGTACAGTTCGAGAGAAAAGAAAAAATAAGATTAGTTTAAGAGAAAATCGCATTAAGTTCAAGTCTCACTCAGCTGAATTCGCTTTTGGACAAAATCGTAATAAGTTCAAGTCTCACTCTGCCAAATTCGCATTTGGACAAAAACGCAAGATCTTAATGCGGCTACCTATCGACTGGTCTAGGCATAACGCGAATTAGTCAGACTACGTTTTAGGCAGACCCGGACAAAAGCTTATTTGGTTACGTACGTACAGGTTATATTTGCGTCAATTTAACATGGTCATAATTGCTTGTGTGCGCAAGCACATTCGGAAGCATCATGAAACCACAAAACAATCAAAATCCCTTTAAAAATTAATGTTCGTTGACAAATTAAGCCGTCTCCAGAGAGGCATCTCTTAGCCGCGTCCACACTAATCGGACAGGTTATGACCACCGACAGGGAATAGCTGTCGCTGTGTCTACCGCTAAATTAAATCTTACTTACCATTTGATGCTGGCTTTATCTACATTTTAGCTAAGAGTCGTGTTGGCGTCTCTTTCTTTGACACAAATAATGAAACACAAACTAACGAACGTTAGCTGAATCCCTTTAATGTGGCTCGGGCATGAAAAGTACAGGGCCCGTGTTATGGTTGCCTTTATTGCGGTGGATAAAACATCCCCGTCACTCTCGCACACACGCGTGACAGATTTTTATCCACTACATCTATAAAAACGAACATTATAGACCCGCAGAAGAAACTTTAATCAATAACTAATTGTTCGTACCCGGCGTCACCTGGATGATTTTTTCTTTCATAGCAAACTTGTCCTAACAATTACAAAAACTATAGATAGATTTGAACTCAGTTGAGAACCCAACTTACGTGAAATACTTACTTTCATACATTTTCTTCTTTGAACCGGACATGGTTTTCTATAGTCATTGTTAGACTAAAAATTAATAGTTGTCAAAAACTGATTAAAATACGGTTTTGCTGAAAAGGCAAGCTGCCGTATTGTATTGACCAAAAGAGAGAATTCTAAAGAAACTTAAAAAAAAAACGCTGGTACGGCCTGCACACAAAATATAATGTTATTTATCCTAACAAACGAGTCATGCCCGCGGCTACACACTCTAAGGCGGTTGGTGTGGACGGTTATGTAAATTGCGAGCGAATTTTTTAATTACCGTCGCTAACATCGAGGTGCTTGGAATAAACACGTCATAAATAAACATTTGCGAATGTGCGCCGGGGCAACCCGTTTATTGTACGGGAAAACGCGGTTTTAGTGTGGTTTCTACGTTTCTACTCAGAGTTGAGCGGAAAACACGACCAATCAGATAGGGCTATATCCAAGAATCTCATTATAGCTAAATTTCGAACGCAAGAAGCAAACGCTATAACGTTTTTCTTTTCTATTACTCAAAATGTATGGGATGACATTCTCGTGTTGCGATAAACCACGTGGTCTACTGTCATCCCACAATTTGAGTGATGGAGAAGAAAAACGTTTGTAGCGTTTGCATCTTAGTTACGGCCCCTGATATGCACTTTGTTTAAAAGTTTATCAAAGTGAAAAGGAAGTCATTAGTGTTATAGTAACTACAGCTGCTTAGAATGCGTAACAGTTACGATTAAAAAAAACGTGTCTTTAATAATGTATTGAATATAGAGCATCCAATATCGGAGCATTTTTCCAATACCGGTATTTTTTCGATATTGAAATTTTAAATACCGGTTTTCCGGTATTTCGATATTTTTTCGATATTCATACAAAAAAGTTACAAATGTTAAAAATCGAATGATTTTTGAATTGACCTAGATTGCCACTTTAGGTGGGCGAAGTTTGAGGCCTTAAAAATAATGAATCAGCTCATGCGTAGCAAATCTATGTACGTATATTTATTTGTTATAAAACTTCAAATTATTTTTGCACATGCGAGTATCTTAATTTAATAATCAAAAGTATCAAATTAATCTTCTTACTCGTAAAACACCCAAATAACAAGAGAAATGTAAATATTAAAAAAAAAAGCCTTGCTTTAAGCTATCACAGGTATGATTTTAACTGTAAAGTCTAAATCAAGATATTTTTCTTGTAGGTAATCATAATCTGTTATAAGAATACTTAGTGATAAGTTCAAATAAGTTCAACGTTTCATCGCTAATATTTACCTCTAGATTCTCCTCTATGAGAAATATGTAGTGCATTCTTAAATTACTATACTTACTGTTATTATAAGTTTAATTTCATGCAACAAATGGTCAGGAACTCGGGAATAATGCATCATATAGCTAGTAAAAAACGACATGCTTGGATGCCCCCATCCAAATATAAACATGTAACGTTATTTGATTGGAAATTAATAATGATATTAAATTAATGTAATATCGAAATACCGGTATTTTGCGAGCTCGAATATCGGTTTTATAATATCGGAATTTTAGTCCGATATTCCGGTTTTTCGATAGTATCGAATACCGGTATTCATGCTCTAATTGATTAGGCCAGTCTCGCAGAATTCAGCACATCGCACTGCTAGATCAAAGCAGTATCAACTCAAAATCCTTGCAATTTTTATTTCAAGTTCATAGAAGTTATATTAAAGTTGATTTTTAAATACAGTTGTATTTTGAGTTACTACTGTTTTGATCTAGCAGTGCGACATGACTCAGGCATGAAACTACGGATTAAGTAGCCAGATAGATATATGCCATTATTTTAAGTATTATGAATTCATGATTTAGTTAATCTTTAACACGATTCCACCTAAGTGTAATTCAAACATTATTAATGAACATGAGACATGTTAAACTTGTAAACCAATTGCCATTTTACTGTAATTTCAGTATTTTTAGTACTTTTTTTTTAATTAATGGCTTTCACTCCTTGTGTTTAACAAGGTGTATTTCGCCAGTATCGAGTTTTAGACAATCTCCATGGACTTATTAGAGAAACAAGTCCATGGATATCACACGCGAGGACAATAGGGTATTTACTTATTTTTTTATTAGTATTTAAATTGAATCTTTTTTACCTTCCGAATAGCCTAGTATAAATAGTTTTTTAATATCTTTAAAAATAAGAAAGATATAAATGTTTAAAACTTGCTTTTAGGCAGAGAGACAAATACAGGAATATGACGTCATACGACTCAACCGCCATATGAATTACACGCAAAACATCGTTTCGTGAGAAAGAGATAGACAAAAAAATTTAAAAGGCTATAACTTTTTTATTTTATTACCAATTTCAAATTTGATTTCGAAATATTTTATCATACTACGTATATTGATATATCATCCAAATAAATATATGAAATTTAATATCAGGCAAATACCCTATTGTTCGGTTAAAGAGATTTACTCTGGTGGACTAAACAGAAGCACATGGGGTTAGCTCCACGCGCTTCTGTCAAGTCTTTTAGTACTTAATATCGATATCTTATCTGAGGTTTCTATTCGATTCGTTTTTAAAACAATCGCGTCACTGGAAGATGACGTGATTCGAAAAGTCACGTGGTCTACCAGTGACGCGATTGGTTTAAAAACGAATCGAATAGAAACGTTAGTTAGCGTAGTGCATCTTGTCTGAGCCCTCTGAACTGATCAAATTGACAGATATAAATGCTAGTTTAAAACAGGAACGCTTGAACCACAAAATAGATAAGTACAGAAGTCAATCTACATACAAACTGCGATCGAGCAACGCACACATAGACACTGCTCACGGACACGATATCTCGGACCGGTTGGGACCAGTGCGAGCGCGAGTGACATCCGCTTGAGACACGCGTCTGTACATTTTTGTGCAATTATGGAACAAAATTAGGTCTAAAACGGATGGGGCAATGGAAATTGTGTAACTAGGGGTCATCCTTTAGAAGTTATTAGGGAATTTCCATGGTGAACATTGACAAACGTAAAATTTTGTACGTTTCTGCTCTGTAAACTTTTTGTATTGTAATAGTAGGTAGGTTTATTGTTTTGTTACAACTAGATACGAGTGCCACTACCACGATATTGTTTTGTGCATAAGCCATAGTTGACAACCCTAGAGCGACGGCCGAGCGTTGGTATGAAAAGTGAAGTACATACATGTGATTTACTTCTGTACCTATCTGTTTTGTGCTTGAACGTTTATCTTCAAAGGGGTGGTCTGTCCTCCCTGGTATCTACATGAGCGATCTCCGTAAACTGCTTTATTCGAAGGTTTTAACAGTTAAAACCATTTAAGTGCTTTCACCCTGAGCCTTATTAGGGCGTGTGTACACGCAGTTTCGTTTGTTTAGGGCCGTCACCCTTTTACTGCTGGATTTTGACGTTTATGTTACATCCTAATCGCATACGATTTAATTCGTGCTTAGTGAAAGGCTTGATTTATTGTTCAGTGTTAGGTACCTTTTATTAAATTCAAAAGTTGGACCGTTTTAGAAAGAAAAGTGACACACGAATCGGAGACTAAAGTAAATAACTTAAGACTTATGTTTTTTCTACATAGCCTGTTGTTACAATAAAAAAGATAAATAATTTACTTTGCAGATTTATGGCCACTACCTACTTTGCTTTTACTTACTTTCTAATAACCGCCGTACGCAGACACATTTTATAGGTAATAAACTCGTTCTTTTTTTCAAATTTGTGTATAAAAAATCTTTGCAAAGGAACGACTTTTAATTACGAGAAAAAAAGAGATTTTTTTATTGTAACGTTCTCGGTAATGTTCTCCGTAACGGTAATTATCAAGAAAGTAGTCTAAGTTTCTCGAGAACTTTCGGTAATTTACGGTAATTGCGTAATTTCTCGGCAGCATCACTAATCGTCATTAAATGAATCTGCTCGTAGCCGTTAGTCTGACAAAACACGACTTTAGCGTGCCTTCATAACGATACTAATTACACTTTTATGTTCAGCATAATAATAACAATACTATAAAAACATTTAAAACCAACGCTCCATCCTTCTCAAAGACTAACTTCTTATTTACTCGGCCCCGGCTGCCCGAGGGGTGTTTACCAAACTTCGGTGAGTCTTCATTACCCCTTTATCTTCAATTTTATCATAAAGAAACAAGCTTGGAAATTATACTGTGTTTAAAACAAGGAAAATATTATCTCAATGAATATATTTTATATTTTCAGTGGTAAAAACGTTACTGTTAAAGCAAATTTAAACTTGATGATGGCAGTCAACAAAACAATTATTTATATAAGTAAACAATTATTTGTACTCACCAGCAACAATAAATTTTCCATTTGACAGTGGCACCCCAATATTTTTTTACTCTTGCCACACCAGAATGTCACACTATAACCTCCAACAAAATTAGCGCTCATTTTATCAGAATGACAGCTGTCAAAGTCGAGTTGTTAGTTCCCAGCAACAGATGTCGCTGTCGCTCAATCCCCGTTGTTCATTTGGTTTAGACTTATACCCTCTTGTGGTATAGCTATACGATGTTATGTCCTTATCTGTCATTGTGGCATTTGAATTTGACAGATAAGGACAAAACGTTGTATAGCTATACAACGATACTCAACGTTTATTAGTAAGGCGGTTAGAGTTTTAGACGACATGTATGTAACGTCGTCACGCGAGATGGGAATGCCAGCGCACGTCAAAGGGGAATTAACTGTCAATCGTATGGAATATTATAAATAGAGAAACGGGAAAATCAAAAACTCGTGATAATCAAGTCACTCTGAACACAGGTGACCAACAAATCACGTCAAATAAAGACGTTGCCTTAGCATTCGAAGATTATTTTTCTAACATAGCCATTAATACTACGAAATGTCTTAAATCATCCGCGGTTGAAGCTCAATCATTACTTAGCACTAATGTCAGTAAATGTAATATAAACTTTGATTTCAGCCCTGTAAATTCAGATTCAATAGTCAAGATATTTAAATCACTTAGTTTAAAAAAGACTGAAGATTTGTGGGGCACATCAGTTAAGGTACTCTTTCATATCATAGATGTAATTGCACCCCATCTAGCATTAATCTACAATAATTGCATATCAGAGGGGGTCTTTCCAGATCTCATGAAATATAGTAAAGTAATACCTCTTTTTAAATCGGGCGAGATGAGTGATATAACGAACTTCCGTCCCATTTCCATACTACCAGTTTTAAGTAAAGTCTTTGAGAAAGTAATGCTAAAGGATATGTTAGGTCACTTTAACAGAAATGAACTACTTAACAATAACCAGTTTGGCTTTACCAGAGGTCGATCAACAATTGATGCGGCATCTGTACTCATTAAACATATATATAACAGTTGGGAGAAATCTTGCGATGCAGTAGGAATATTTTGTGATCTTTCTAAAGCTTTTGATTGCGTGGATCATACGACCCTTATTTTAAAATTAGAACATTATGGATTGTCCAATAAAGCTTTAAGCCTTATGTCTTCTTATCTAAGTGATAGAACTCAAACAGTTGTTGTAAACAAAACGCAATCTGTTGGAGCTACAGTGAAAATAGGTGATGCCTCAAGGCTCTATTTTAGGTCCTTTTTTATTTTTGGTTTACATAAATGACTTGCCACCAACAGTAGATAAACTTTGTGATATTGTACTTTTTGCTGATGATACTTCACTAATTTTCAAGGTAGATAGAATATCCGTAGACTACAGTAGGATTAACACCACACTAGTTAAAGTACTTAATTGGTTTACTAGCAACAATTTGCTACTAAATGCTAAGAAAACGAAATGTGTTAGGTTCGCTTTGCCTAATGTTAAACCGGTACATTCTAGTATTTTTCTAAATGACGAGTGTTTGCAAATGGTAGATAAGGCAATTTTCTTAGGCATAACATTAGATAAATATTTGCAATGGAGTCCCCATATAGCAGTACTGGCAGGTAAACTAAGTTCGGCAGCTTACGCCGTTAGGAAAATTAGACAACTAACCAATGTTGAGACAGCTCGCTTAGTCTATTATAGTTATTTCCATAGTGTCATGTCGTACGGTATTCTGGTTTGGGGTAAGGCAGCTGACATACAAACTATATTTGTGTTACAAAAAAGGGCCATTCGTTCTATTTACAACTTAAACTCCCGTGACTCTTTAAGAGAACTTTTTAAAGAAATTAATATCTTGACTGTAGCGTCTCAATTTATTTATGAGAATATTATTTACGTTATTAGAAATTTAGATTCTTTCACCAAAAATTCTGATATACATAATTTAAATACCAGAAATAAAAATAAAATCGCTATCCGAAAATTCCGCGTCCGTAAAGTATATAAATCATTTGTTGGTCAATGCATTCATTTCTATAATAAATTACCTGACGAAGTTTCAAAGTTACCCTTTCCAGCACTTAAAAGTTACTTGAAAAGGTCGTTAATGTCTAAAGCGTATTATAGGATCGAGGACTATCTAACAGACAAAAATGCATGGCCTAAATCCGAAACTTAGTCAATAATAATTTATTCAAATGCAAAATCTTTATCTTGTCTAGGGGACACCGTTGATGTAGGAAAACATATCGAAACTTTTATGTGGTCGTCTCGCACCATCTTATATACACATAAGTATGTGTTTTTTTTTTCTCTATCTCTCCCGTAAGATTCTTAATTGGCATGTTTTCCTGCTGAACTACGCATGTTATTTGATACTATATTTAATTTAATATTTATAGCTTTATATAATGCTAGACTAAGTAGTACCATTGTAATAAGAAATATGTTTAAAAAATGACTGACTGCTGAGTTTCTTGCGGCGTTTCTTCTCGGCAGTGGTCTTCTCTTGGGAAGCGCTGGTAGATTCTTGACGTGTAAAAGTGCCCGTGCGGCCTACTTGCTGAATAAATTTCTTTTATCTTTTATCTTTATCTTTAATCAAATTTAATACTTTTTGCGAAATGTGACATAGAAATAGGTAGTTAACTAAGTTTCCAGGACTTACTCCAACTGAGTTTCGTAATTTGAATAATAGGTAAAATATAAAGTAATCTTTAACATCTCAGGGGCCTGTTTTATAAAGCTACAAATTACAATTTACAGCTTACAAGTTTCCATTTGACACAACCTCGACCAATGACCAGCCATTTGAGCAGTGTTCCCAGTTTAGACCCGTAAAATTGTAACTTGTAGCTTTATAAAACGTGCCCCAGGCAGCTTAGGATTACCTACACGCCACAAGAAAAAAATACTTATGTAAAACACTAAACTTGAATAAAAAAACAGAAAATAACAACATCGAAAATAAACATTAACACAAAAGTACTAGAAGGTATGTACATAACGCTAACTTATCCCTTTAAGGAAAATTATCTTCGCCGCTGTTTCCTTTTTGACGCTATTCTCCGACAATGTTCTCAGTTAATTAATCAATTAGGTAATTAATTAGTGATCTAATCTATGGGTGTAAAGGTAAACGTTACAGAACACCGTATTTGCCTACCCAATATTACAGCGTCTCCATTTGATATTTATGACGTATTAGGAATTCAGCGTTAAGTGGAACGTGAAATCCGCTAAAATCTCTTCAATGTATCGCACGCGAAAGGAATAAACACTGAGTAAACAAAATAACGAGTACTCAGTATTTTTACCTGTTATTTTCAACGTGCGAGAATCCATACGCGTATTTTGTTTGTGTTTGTTATGTATTTGTGATTTGCGATTCAATGGATAAGTACAGAAATGTGTGATAAAAGCGAACGTTGAAATTATTTTTTGTTTGAAATATTGGATTTGCATTGCCAAATATGATTTCGATTGAGGTTTTTCATGCTTCTTTTCAACATTTTCTTTGGAAATTTTCAAAAGTATTTAGATCTCTTGAACTGAACGCCTCTCCGACATGTTTACTCTACATGTGGACGTATTTTTCACAAGGCATTCAGCTTTAAAATTGACGATATCTAAATACGTTTGAAAGCGTCCAAGGAACCTGTTAAAAAGTAGCGTAAAGAGTATTCTCGTACTACTATAAAGCAGCATTAGGTTATTTTTTAATACCAATCGCCTTTCAATTAGATTAATAACAATAACATTTTAGTGCGTCTATTTTGCTAGCACAAGTGGTCTGTGACGTATTTGTAACTCGGATCTCCCTTCCTAACTAAACTATAATAATAGAGACCCACTGACCGACGCGACAAACAAGCATATTATAAACGCGTTTATCGCTGCGGATAAAACATCCGTCACTTTCTGACAAATATGAAAGTGCGAGAGTTCTACCTCCGTGTGAAACCAGTATAATTGGTAGGTTGGTACCTAACCAAACTACCCCAGTCTTACCTATGAACGCACGAGGCAACTAAAGGGCCAGCCACACCGCTTGCTTGACGTGCACGTGCACGTGCTCGTTCGCTTTCCACTGCGTTGTATAGTATGAATTCTCATTACGACATGTCACTATACAACGCAGTGGAAAGCGAATGCGCACGTGCACGTGCACGTCACGCAACCGGTGTGGCTAAGCCTTTAAACTCTACCAATAAAAAATCCTCAACGTAGCGATGGCAAGTTGCTTTAGAAAATAAATAACTCCCTTGTTATGTACACGCTCTTTCTAATACTTAAGAAACAGCAGTTTCCCCGCCAACTGATCCCAGATTAGGGGTTTTCTTACACATTGCTAGTTCAAATTAATTGCTTATACAGGGTGCCTCTGACCTTGGGGCTTTAAATGCAACCATCGATTCTACTCGCTAAACTGAACTACTTTTGTACTGCAAAATTAAAAAATAACTTAAATTTAGATAACTAATTGATGTTAAAGTCTAGTTGTAAAATCAGTGTATTACATCATGGCCACATAATCACTATCTCATGGTACGGGGCGACATTTCCTTGGTACGAGGGCTAAAGGAAAATGGAGAATTGGATCGCGTCGACATTGAGAATTACATTTAACTTGTTTGAAAAAAATAAAATTTAAGTTGGACATATTTTTAACAACTTACAGAACAAAAGAAGTTCAGTTTTAGGAGTAGAAACGATCCAAAAAGCACCAAGGTCAGAGGCACCCTGTATATTTTTAAATGGATATGGATACGTTGCTTTTCCTGAATGTACGGTTCGTAAATCCCCTAATTAGTGGTCCTTATACAAAAGCAGATATATTTCCTGCGACATTTGGCCAAATAATTTATTGAGATCTGTTGCCCTAGTCTAGAATGTACTATTTGCCCTATGGATTCCTGACCCACCATAGAACCGTGTCACAGTGACATTATAAAACAATTTTTCACAACACTGCTCGGAAATATGGCCATAGATGGTCTTGATTGGGGCCACAGTCAAAACGTCCTTATGGACAGACCAAGAATGTTTTTGCCGGCGTGTTTGGTGATTGGTCGAGAACAATGTTGTCCAACTTTAAGAACCAATGAAAATCAATCAATAAATTTTTGTGTCATAGCTCCTTAAAATGAAAAAATTAAATCGACCAATCAGAACACACCGTTTTGTGTCGTAAAATATTAGGCGTATTTTTGCTAAAAGATACACAGGCTAAAAACTATGTCACTGTTTTTTTTTTTAAATGTATTTCAAACTTGGCTTCTAATCTCGAACCACTAGATTTGAAATTACACGGGAGATATGGCGTAACAAATACAATTTTATATGGAGTTGACATCTTCATCTCGCATGTTAGTTTATTAATCTCGAGTGCCACGAGAATAGGGATCCAGATTAAAATAAAGTTATCTATGGTAAAATTGGCGGTGATGTCACATTAACATGAATGAAAATTTGAGTTTTGAATATGAATTTTTATTTTATTTCCTCTCAGTTGTTGTGAACAGCACTATGTCTGCCTCGGTAGAAAGTGCAATTTATGGACTCGTACACTAGAGGGCCACGCCAAAAATCCAAAAATCGCGTACTTTCTATCCTCTGCAACAATGTACTAATAATAATAATAATAATAATAATACGTTTATTCACAGATCTTGCTTACAACTAAATACATATATTCTTCTGCCAAACCACAGGGTGGTTTGTTGGCAGACGAGGCTCCTTTACATTTATGTAAGCTAGGCTGGTATTAGCTTAAATGTGTAACTTAACTCTTTACCGCGTACGCAGCCGTATTTGGCAGTTATAGTTTACAACTCTATTGATAGCTATTAAAGTTCATTTTTAAACAATAACTTTTTATTTGTCATGAAGTAAGGGGTTAACTTTAGAATCTGAGCGTCTTAGTACAGGATTGACGTAAGCTGCCAGACGGTCGCGTCGAGCGCTTAAATATCATTTTCGTACATTTTGACAGATTTCGATAATCGTTTACGTTAGCGTTAAGATTCTTGTCTGGAACCCCAGCACGGTTAGCACGAGTCTTATTTTCTCGCTTATCGCTCAGTGCGTCTCCATCGTAAAAGACTAGTTAGAATGGGAGATCCAAGAAACAAACAAGTCGCGGACAACATGTGCTAGCCGTGCAGCAGAGACCAAATTGTCGCATTCGCTACCGTCGTACAGGTAAAGACCTGGGTTGCGATTCTCTCAACAAGCACAGGTGATCGTTCGCTCGGGTGAAGGTCCAAGTGGCGAGTTTAAGTAGTCCCGACTTAGCGAACAAAACACATTTTAGCGCGTGTATTCAATTTGGCAGCATGACTTCTCGAACGTATAAGGCTCCCTAATTGACAATGCACGCGCTAAAATGTGTTTTGTTCGGTCGGACGGGACTACTTAAACTCGCCGCTTTTATTCGCTCGTCCGTTCGACCGGCCGCCGTTTTTTGAGAGAATAACACACATGTTGTTACTTTTTCTCTTAAATCACGACCTAATGAAACCAATAGCGATCGAATTGATGTGCGAATGAGCCTGTCACTTGGACACACACATGAAATTATCTCGATAAGATGACGTTTGACAACCAATTCTGCCCTCCTAATGCAATAACTAAATTCAATAGCCAAAGCAGATTCAACTCTCTTCTGTTTGTAACTAGGTTGCAATTTCTACAGATGTTTTGTCTGAGATATCGCCATGATGCTTAGTAGGGCAGAATTCTTTCCCTAGGGCTGCATCTTTTCTTTGATACATAGCTCGTATTATGTAACGTTTCTGTAAAAACACACATGTTCAAAACATTTAATGGAAGACATGAAAATGCTTATGGTAGCAATCATGATGCTTGTATGAATAAAAACCTTTTATTGTTTCAGGTGTAACGCAGAAGGAATGTTAAACAAAGGTGAGTTGATCTACGCATGCATCGTCAAACAGTTGTCTAAGCTATCTCTAAGTATTTATTTAATCTTTGCTACAGCTAAAAGAAAAAAGCGTACCCTCAAAAAAATGTGAGCCAACCAAGAGAGATTTTCTCTTAGTTGATATAAAATGAATACAATTGTTATGATATTAGTTATATCAACCAAAGCTTATAGTATCAGCAGCAAGTTCTCTAGTGATTCAACTAACATCTAAGTTGGTGTATCAAACGTCTTGTAAGGCTCATATGGAATCAAGACGCCTATGCACGGTAATCACAATCTTGTTAGAAACGACCAATTATTTTTTTCAGTAACTATTAGAACCTTGTAACAATGCGATGACGTATGAAGCGCACATACATAATAATTAGTTAATGTCGGTAGTGTTCTGCGATCTGGATCTCAATAAACATTCCTATTTGTTTGTTCTTTGGATATTTTAAATTAAGTTTTTTTTTATTGTTAAACGTGAGAACACGTTATAGTGGTGTCAGGGTCCGTCCAGATCGCTATCACCATCTTATCCTTTAGCAGTGTTCGCGTTGTTGTGTTCCGGTGAGAGGTTTTTTTTTATTAGGGGATAAGTCAACCGGTGAAAGAACTAGCATAGAGGCAATCCATCTTAGACAGGATTGGCATCGCATTTGCGGTCTTTAGATTGCAGTATTAAGATTATAGTTTTGAGAATGCAAATGTCTCTGGGTCACAGATCCCACTTACCATCAGCCCCCTATTTCAGAACCCTGACAATGACAGGTGACAGGTGTCATATCATAGGTACATGGCGTAGCCTATTTGAATCCCAGTGATGTGAATACTTGTTAACTTTGCGATGTAAACCGAATTGTCACCTGTCATCTGTCATCGTCTAGATAGTGAAATAGGGGGCAGGCGGGTCGTCTGCTCGTTTTTGTCTTCTCTGTGTCATAAAAATCTACTTCTACCGAAGACTTCTACCGTTCCGTTATTCTAAATTCAAAAATTGTTATCGTTTAAGATGACACTCCAAGTATTATTATTAATTAATATTGTACACACTTAAAACATTGTGACTGTCTAATGCCATGCCTAAATAAATTTAAAGAAAGTTCGCTTACGTCAATCCTACATATTTTGTCAGTTTTCGAAAATCGATGACATTTCCTTTATACATCTTGGTTATGCTGCTGTCATTTATAACTTTTCTCACTTAAAGATTTTAACCCTCAAGGGTAAACTGAAACATAAAATTAAACTCTGGAAATTCTATACAATCTCTTTACAATTTGATTCCCTGTAGCAACTTTTGTGCTGTTTTTTCTCTCAATCTCATTGTTTCGTTTCAAAGAACAACTTTGCTGCTAAAACAAGTTACATTTCTTTCGTCTTAATTAGTATACGTTTTATAAATAAATTGTACTTCAGAAACATTTCTCGTATTTACACAACAAACTTTTGTGTTCAGTTTCTATACCCTTGTTAAAGTTACGAGAAAATAAATATTTGCAGCAATGCTCGCTTTGTTGTGTTCAGATGTGAGAATAGGACAGCCTGTGAAGATACCAGCTATATAGGCATTCTATCTTAGTTCTCATGGTTGGCAACGCATTCGAAGTCTTAGGATTTCAGTCTTACGATTGTAATCTTGATGATTCAAATGTCTATGGGTATCAGATCCCACTTATCTTCAGCTTGACTGTATGCTCGTGTTCCTTCTCCTTGGCGATAAAAAATAAATACCGTAAAACGGGGGTAGTAGGGATGGGTTGGTCTTGGACTGTCTAGAACACAATTTGACTACATTTGATTTTTGCCTAGAGCTTAAAGTGACTACTGCATATTGGGTCGAACACTCAAATCCACTAAAACACAAATTGACTAGTGCATATGGGGTGAGTAGCGACACAACCTAAAACAAGTCATAACTTGTTACAAATAAGAGCAATTATTAAATGGACCATAACGTTGGTGCATCCGCATGAGTCAACCTACAGCTTACTCTTAGAGAAGGTCCAAAAAACCTTTCTAAGAATGCTCTATCGTAAAATGTTTGGTTATTACCCTTTCTTATATCCCACAAAGTTCCTACTTGGAACTTTGGGATTTAATTCACTGGAGGTGAGGCGCAAATTCAGCTTGCTGACTTTTGTGTGTCGTGTTCTCCGCGGAGAGTCCGAGTGTTTGGAGCTGGTGGAGCAGCTTGTGAGACTGCGTGTTCCTCAGGTACTGTGGCGCACCGAAACTCACCGTGTCTTCGTGCCCTAAAACAGCTTAATGCGCTCTTGGTGTCAGCACCGGAATGGGATGTTTTTGCGTGGCGCTGGAAGGCTGTGTGTCGGGAGTGCTTAAAGTTTTGCGAGAAGACGGACGACAGGCCTTCTAGTGTTCCTCTATGAGGTATACCTCTAACTCTAGTTTTAGTTTTATATTATATTAGTTTCACAGTGTAAAACTGTAATGCTATGTAAATATACTTTTCAATAAATAAATAAATAAATAAATAAACGTTACGTCTATTGGAAACCATTTCAGTGTTATAATTATTGACATATGCTTCATTTTAGGTTGTGTCTCTACTCACCCCTTAATCCCTACTTACCACATTTTACGGTATTTTAAAGTATAAGTCAGCGATACATTCGTGTATTGCCTGAGTCATTACGTAGTCATTAATGTCAGCAACTAATAACGATTGAATTGATAGTATCGAGTAAGTTCTAGGTATCTATCGGCTTTTGACGTACATTTATCGACCGCCGTTATCACGAGTATTAAAACCCATGAACCCACTCACTGGCTAAATCATTATCCATGACTTTAATTTCATGAAGAAAATAGAGGACGCCCGCGACTTCGTACGCGTAGAATTAGTTTCCCGCTACTCCCCCTATTTCTTCCCGTTGGGGGTTGATTTTCGGAAAATCCTTTCTTAGTGCTCACTTGCATCATGAAAGGAACCCCTGTACCAAATTTCAAGTTTCTAGGTACATTAGTTTCGGCTGTGCGTTGATATCTAAGTCAGTGAGTCAGGTTTGCTTTTTATATATATAGATAAATGTCTACATTACTTACCCAAGTTGTTAACCTTTCATACCTTCAAATCGTATATTAAACGCACTCGATCAGTCGTAAATAATAAAAATTGCCACTCCTGGATACACCAATGTCCTATGGACAGAGAGCCAGCGCCTACTTAATTCCTCGTCTCATAAATGACCTTGACGTTAAATTTAAGGCCTGTTCATCCTTACTTGTCTTATATAGTAAACAACTTTCTAACCTCAAAATGAACCTTTTCTGGCTAAAGCAGCTCTTTTGTCGTAAATAAAGTAAACCGAGTGAACATTTTGGACATCACTTGGCCAATGTAGTGTCTGTGATTGCTTTATTTTGTTTAAAATAGCTGTTTTAGCCAAAACAGGTTCATTTTGAGGTTAGAAAGTTGTTTACTATATAAGACAAGTAAGGATGAACAGACCTTAGACATAGCTTAACTGCTAATAATATTAAGTATAAACTAAAATCGTACCTACTTTGTCAATAAGATGTAATTTTTGTGGGTAGAAGTGTACTTGTGTTGTAATTGTTAGACATATATATATTGTAATTTAGAGCGTTCTATCCTCGCACAAACCCGTAAGTGGCTTATGAGGTGTTTATTTAATAGTAAAATATATTTTGGTGTTGAAAGATAAATAAATTAAAAAAAAAATTATAAGAGACGGGGTTTAGTCAAGATACATAACACAGTTAGCGATTTTCTATAGGTAATCGATAAAATATATATGATTAACGTAAGCAATTGGCACTAGCCAGACCTCGTCGACCGTTATGTCAACTCCATACATTTCCAGTTGACAGAAAACTCTAAATAGAGAATTAAATACTTATACATGTACGTAGAAAAACGTCCAAAACTTAACAAATACTCACGCAAATATTTTCCCTTACCGTTTATCGAACCGAGGACCGCTAGCTTCGTAGGCCGGGTCACTACCGACTGAGCTAACTATGTCGTGACATATAGATTGTTAAAAAAAGGTTGTTTGGTTCAGCTCTTTGTTCACAAAGTATTTGTAAAATAACTTCGCCTGGGTGACCTTTCCATTTTTGACCTTTAGGAGTGAACCTTTGTGAACGTTAATTAGGTGAGGGGGGAGCTAGGGTGCTGTGCAAACATTAGTAGTATAAGGGGTGTTACTATACTCGAACAGCGTACTGTGGGGCAACGAGAATATACCGACCACCAGGTTGGGTTATTTGTATACCAGCAGATTTCAGTGTTGAAAAATAAAAATAATTTATTTTAATTATTGTATTATACATTGTTGTATTTATTTATGTAAGTACATTTATTGATTTTTTAGTACTTTTTGCGTAAAGTATTATTACGTAGTTTGTAAATATGATCTTTGCTTTGTTTTCTGTCTTTATTTTTCTGGGCTCCTCTTGTTAGAGAGTTCTGTATGATTATTTGATTAACTGGTAGAGAATGCCATTGGGCATTAAGCCCGCCATTTGAGTTTTTTGTGCTATAAAAGTTAAATATATTAATTAATTAATTAACAACAATAAAGTTTTCCACGTAATAAATTTGTGCAGTTTACATTTTTAGCTTAAATTTTAGATTTAAATTTGAGAAATAAATTGATTGAAACCCCGCGTAAGAGCCCGTTTATTATATCTAAATGAGTGGTAAAAAAATACAACCTCTACATTTTGCTGTGGGGTATGTTCAAGTATTATACAGGCTGAGGTTAGGTTTATTGTTCGGTATTTTTTTTTTAAGAACTTTACACCTCCTACGGCCCAGCATACAACGAAATTTGTCAATGGAATATGAATCTATTACGAATGACATAAAGTCAATTTTCCAATTTCATCTTATGTCATAAAAAGAAAAGAAATTACACTTTACTCTTTACTTTCTTTGCACTAGATCTTTATGTGAATGGCCGTATTTTGTACTAGTTTTAGTACAAGGAACCTCAGGAGGTTAAGTTTCTGGCCTGGGCTAAAACTGTTACAAAATTCCTAGAACGTCAGTTAAACTAGTTTTCTACCACAAACGTGTCCTGATCTGTCCATCTGTTTCGGAGCAAAGATGCCAAACTTACGTAAGATTTCCCCTAGTTAAAAATTGTGTCCTTTCTGTAACACCCTTACATAATCCAGATAAAGTTCCTCTTGAATCATTCTATCTATTCTTGAAAACTGCATTAAAATCCGATGCGTAGTTTTGAAAGATGTAAGCGTAGGTACATATCGTCGGTGAAACTGCAAAACCGCGTAAGTAACATTTTTATTGAGGAGCAAAATGTACCTTTTTTTAAGACATTAAGATTTATTTTGCTCTATAATAAATTTGTTGGTTACGCGGTTTTGCAGTTTCACCGACTATATAGAAGGACGGACGGCATTAAGTGACTTCGTTTGATATTATCTACGAGTATGTAATAGTAGTTTACGTGACGGTTGCGTAATGACAGGCATTACAACATGAGCGTGGTTTATGAAACGAGCCGCAAGGCGAGTTTCATAATAGATCACATTAGTGTTGTAATGCTTATTATGCAAAGTCGCGTACAATACTTTATCTACACACATATTATAAGTACTCGAAGATGGGTTCAGAAGCTGTAGATAAATAAGATATGTAGTACCTCAAAAGTTTTTTTTTAAATCCAAAATGTGTTTGCGTTTGACTTCAGTCTCACCTGATGTTAAGTGACGACGTGGTTGAGGGTGGTACACGCTAACCCAGAAAAAAAGCCTATTCACGCTTGCCTTGAAAACACCTATAGGATTATAGCTATGGGATTTCGGGAATACAGACGCAGGGAAAGCTTTCCACTCTTGGCAGTGCAAATAAGAAATTAATTGGTTGGTTAATTAGAAGTACAGTCAAGGACTTTAATTGTTATGCCACTATGGAACCCTGTCGCATATCGTTAATCATTCATTTAAGCGTCATTTCTGTCATGTGGTTTGACGCTGTCATTATGACAGGGTTCCATACCTTGAGTGTACCAAAATAATATCATAACAAATATTCTCGTATTTTTAATGCAAAAGAAGTGACATAATGTCATTAGTCTCTTCCCCTGTTGAATAGCAATGACGAGCGGCGCCGGCGTCGTAATGAGGGCTTAAGGAGCTCAGACTGTGACGTCATATGCTGTGGCTGTACTGGGTATGACGTCAATATTGTGGCCACACTTGCGGTGATGCTGAGATTGCAACCAATTAAAATTATATCATAATAATATTAATTGAAAGTTTGCATGGATTTTTATGAGCGGTGCCAACGTCGTAATGGAGCTTAAGGGGCTCAGACTGTGACGTCATATGCTGTGGCTGTACTGGGTATGACGTCATTATTGTGGCCACACGGTGATGCTGAGATTGCAACCAATTAAAATTATATCATACTAATATTATAAATTGAAAGTTCGCATGGATTTTGATGAGCGGTGCCAACGTCGTAATGGAGCTTAAGGGGCTCAGACTGTGACGTCATATGCTGTGGCTGTACTGGGTATGACGTCATTATTGTGGCCACACGGTGATGCTGAGATTGCAACCAATTTAAATTATATCACACTAATATTATAAATGCTAATTTGCATGGATTTGGACGAGCGGCCCTGACGTCGTATTAAGAGCTTAAGGAGCTCAGACTGTGACTTCATATGCTGTAGTTATACTGAGTATGACGTCATTGTTAAGGCTCAGTTTCATTGGTCGGTAGTAGTAGATACATTGCGCCGCTGCAATAGCTCTTGGCTCAATGAGGTCTAAACAACTGGTCAATGGAACTCGGCCTTTATGGTCACACACTTGCGGTGGTGACGCTGGAGTTACAACCATTTCAAATTGTGATCCTACTTACATTAGAAAGATGAAGAAATGGATGTTTGGATCTTTGTCTTACAACACAACGGTTAAACGAATTTATAGCTAAAGACAGCGATCCCAGGTTCGATTACTGGTTAGGGCAAATATAAATGTAATGAGCGCAAATAGTTGTTCCTGAGGGGTTCCCTCTATGTGGCATAAAATGTATTGTCCGAAACTGTTTTAGCATAACAGACTTGGCATAATCGGTTTTCGCCGAATGGTAATGTGGCAGAAACCTTATTTAGCATAACACAACACAAACATCCCGAAAATTAGTTAGTCCGAAACTTTTTACGCCGAATGTATAGTTACCCCGAATTTTGTTATCGCATATTTTTTCTCCAGATTAAACGAACAATATTTTTTTAAATGTTTTGTGTAATCCTGGCAGGATAGAGTAGGTTAGGTTAGGTTTAATTTATAACTTTTCAAAAAAGTCAAAGGTTTCAGTAGAATAACAATTATGCCAAATTAGTATTCTATTACAATTTATGTATTAGGACTAACGAAATTCTGCGTAATCAAACTTTGCGAATGTAGATTCTGCGACACCAGATTATGCGTAAAGCCTAATATGGCTATATAGATTATGCCACAAAGAATTATTACTTACAAAATTATGTCACAACAGGGTGAACCGTTCCTGAGTCCTGGATGTTTTATATATGTATTTCTCTATACTAGTATGTTTGTCGTTGTCTATTACCTATAGTACAAGCCTATAGCTTAGGCTGGAACTAGGTCAACTTGTTTGTGACTCGCTGATATTCATTATTTGACCACTTTACCACCAATGACCATAGACCTTCCATTTCCCGCCAAAATCTTCGGCTATTAAAACCGAATCTTTCCCAAATTTAATTAAACTGCCTACGAGACTCGCGAATTCCATTATCACCTTTAATAATAGCAATCGAAATGGACACTTAAGTTGTACGCAGCAAGATATAATTTCAATTTATGCAAGTTAATAGGCACGTAGAAGCGTCAAGCCTTTGCCTCGTCAATTAAAGGACAGTAATGTAGGGTTGTCACTGTCTACCCCGACAGCCCAAAAAGGAGTTAATATATACAACGTGTTACAAAAATACCCAAAAAAAGAAATTGAACAATAATTTATACAACCTCTATGACTGAAATGTTATTTTAATAAGTTCTTTGTTTTGGTATTTTTGTAATACGTCGTATACAGAACTTAATAAAAACGATGCTAAATCTTGAAAAATTACCCCTAGCACACGATCAAAACATTTTTTTTTTAATGGAAAAAAGCACTCTTTTAAACCTACACACTACATCAAAAAAAGGCTTTTATGGTTTATCCATTTACATTGTGCTCATCTGCTATCATTCCCCTAGGGTTCACTAATGTTTTACCGAATCATCATTTGACAAACTATATCATGTTCACTTTCAATAAGCCCATGTAACCTATGTAATATGTAATGGTTTAAGAACATGAAAGATTGTAAAATGATACGTTTGTCAAACGTACTTTTGATCACATGAACAGACCGCCTAGACTATTATCAGAGTTCGAAGTTACGTTAGCTCTATCCCTTTCTATCTAGTCTGTAACGATAACGCACTGAGTGACAAGCGAGAGAATACAACTTGTGCTTCCCGTGCAGAGTTTCTTTCTCTATCATAGAAAGGATCTCTACTTTGTACGCTGAGTAGTGATTTAAAAAATATTCAACTCTTAAAAGATAAAACGTACTCGCACCCATTAAAAAAATGTTTTGTAAAAATATGGTCCTTGCCAACCCTGCCCAGGAACTGTAGTTATTTAATGAATTTCAAAAGAATAGTCGACAGCTCTCAACGGTAATTATGGCGCCATTTGCAAAATAGGCCCCTTCATCGCTCACTAAACGGTAAATTACATAATATTATTATTTCCAAGCGAAACAAAAGGAGTTTTTTCATTTTTAATTAAATATTACCCTAGAAATGTTTGCCCGGTCGTAAATTTTGTTAAAAAGCTAGGCTTTTGTGAAAGCAACGTTAATTTACTCGGTTACGTTTTGAAAAGGAATGCGAAACGCTCTAATGTGATTGGCGTCTCTGAAATGTATTTTAATGAATTGAATTCTTGGATTGTTGACGTTTAGCGGATGTGTTTTTCTTTAAAATAGTTGTAGCTGTGTATAATTCAGACATTTTACGAGTAGAAAAGGATTAGTATGATCCCTGTCATAGCCGTATTTCGTGATTTATTGAAACGCCTCTATACTCGCAAGCAAGGCATATTAAATAGGTGATTAATCAACTGTTGAATGTCGTCGAAAGTTTTGTGGCAATGTAGTATTTTGAGAAATCAAGGAAACAGGTGAAATACGTGTATGTGTAGGTACCTAAGTATATGAATTGTTACGGGGACCATAAAAGATTGATCCAACTACAGTGGTGTTTGAACTTTACTTTTTATTAATTAAGTTCTCGTGATTAGAAACAATTGTAACATGTGTAGCCGATCGCATACATTGTAGCATTAAAAAATCTTAAAACGTAAAAGGACAAAAAATTAACAACCTAAGTTTTTTTTTTTGGTAATCGCCTGAGGGGCCAATGACAAAAAAGTCCTTGCTTTTGTTTGCTTTTGACTTGAATTACTTTAAGAAAAAGGGGCAGAGGTGAAAATCCCTTCCGGAGACCTGGGTATGGAGGGCCCAGGTACTGCCGTGCTCGCACCGGCTAAAAACACCAATGCCCCTATTACCAACTAGAATTTAGACTCCCGCGGATACTACCCGCGCCAGTGCTGAAAGAACGGAGGAGAAACTCCTTCCTCCGTTTACTTATCCGCGGGGTTTTTCCAAAAAAGGGGGATAGGAATGGGGGTTGGGATGGGTATATTTATTAATGACCAATCAGTATTACAGATGACGGAATTTGCAGATAAGTACCAATTTCACCAAACGATGTTAACCACTCAACAGACGATTAGAGTGTAACAGCTGTCAAAATGTATGAACTAACAGTCGATTAACATTCTGATCGTCTGTTAAGTTCTCGGTTAAATTTGACAAAGAACATTCTGACTCCCATGTATGTTTCTATATGTTGTGTAATGTTTCTATTGAATATTGAATACATTTATACAGTTTGTTATGACAAGGAGAAGGCATACGAGCACAAACGCCACCTGGCTCCTGTTTTATAAAGCTAAAAACTACTATTTACTTTCCAAGTTTCCATTTGCAAAACCTCGACCAATTACGACCAGCCATTTGAGCAGTGTTGCCAGTTTAGACCTGTAAAATTGTAACTTGTAGTTTTATAAAACGTGCCCCTGATGTAGCATGTGTAACCCATAGAGACATTCCCAAGACCAGAATCACGAGACTGCAATCCTAAGGACCGCCCGTCACAAGATACGTCAAAGCCATAGAAAACTGTCATTTTCGACGCATCTCGAGACGAGCATTATAGTCGAGATCAGAGGCGCTAGACAAGATGCATTCGGCGTTCGTTATCGTTATCCAAAGTGTATAGGATTGACGTAAGCTGTCAGACGGTCGCGTCGAGCGCTTACGTCAATTCCAAACATTTTGTCAGTTTTCGAATATCGTTTACGTTAGCGTTAAGCAACTTGTCTACCCTCACACTTTACTAATACGGCCTTATAACTGCAAATGAATCGTTGCTAACCCTCAGGGTTAAGGTAGAATGGTTCTATGCTAGTTGCTTACCTATAAACTTCGGTGGAGTGCCTTGCATAGTAAATCATTCCAAAAGCAACATTGCTGCATGGCCCGCGGCATTTGGGTTAAAACCATTCATCTCACTCTACCGTTTGTTACGCATTTATTCCGAACGGTCCCATATCGGCGGGGCAATAAAAACGTGGCATAAATCCTACATTAGGAAAACGCTGGTAGCACCGTGCCAGGCCTTGCCGGCGGGGCCACGAATTTAGCGTGTTTGGTTTCTAATACCAGTCGCGAGCAGAGGAGTGTTCCTATTCATATTCATCTTACTAATACTATAGTCTTATCTTATGTTATCTTATCTTACTTATTCGAATATTATAAATGCGAAAGTTTAGATGTTCATACGCAATCACACTAGACGGCTGAACGGATCTGGATAAGACTTGGCACATAGATAGATTATAGCACATAGGCTACTGTATATCTCAGAAAATTGTACGGTTCCCGATGGAATAGCGATTACCGACTTCCTTCATTTATTCTCTTCCATAAAAATCACACGTTACTTACAAACTATTTGTCTCTCTCTGGTCGTTTCTTCATGGCTGAAGATCGTGATTATTGGACGTCCTAAATTTGGAAAAAACTACTACATACACTATACGATTACGACAAAAATGTAGGTACATACCAATAGGCAAGTTATAAGCATATGAAACCCTATTGGGCACAACAATAGGTTGTAGAGACACTGCAGAGGTTTACACAGTGGTATCTTCAAAAGTCATATCGGTTATTATAGATTCTTTAGTTTTGACGCGGCTTTTTTTATTAAAAATCTCGTTTATCGGTTGGTCTTAGCTAGGATTCATGATAATCGGTTGGACCTTTAAGAGTATACCTACTCTAAAGTAGGAGTCGACATTGTGTTTGCGGAATATCTATTTAATATTGTGACTCATTTGTTCATTCATCAATAGAATTTTGTCTCAAAAATGAATTCTATGACAGAAACTTATTTTTGGATATAATCGTGTGTAAAGGAAACTTAATATATCTTCTCGCGTTAAGAAGTTTAGTGATTATCTTATTTCTTTTCTCGTCAAACTAATGTATTATTTACAGTATTGACCTACTAGTGGAGAACACGCTCGCGAGCCGCGTACACATCATGATGTTACGTGCAACAGTAACAGTTATAAGCGTTTTATTTTGTGCCCACAAGTAGGTAAAGACATTACTCTTACGTCCTAGTGCATTAATAAGATTAAATGTTAGAACGCAACTTAAGTATTTAATGCTACGCAAAGGCTAATCCTTACGTGTGACCATGACTTCCTTATCCCGGTACCTACCTAGTTATTTTGAAAGATTGGCGTTAGCAAATGTTTCTCTTGAGTCGTTAAGCCGAATGATGATGTATATATTAATAACCAACATAAATACGTAAGTACACTTAAATAACCCCCCTACTTTCAGAGTTAATAACTCTTGAACGGCTCACCTATATTCCATTAATCCTATAGTTCATAAACATAACGATTTCACTAGCACCTAATTAAAAAAAACCTGCAATGTGTGATTTGGACTCTGTAGGTATGTAAATAGTTCGTCCAATTAAGCTATGAAAGCACCGAACATTTCTCTAACAAGAAGATAATCTGGATTGAGGTACAAACTTAACTTTGTCGTTGGTTTTTTTTTGTCCCATATGGGATAGGGCCCAGCATCTCTGTCTTGCGCCTACCTCACAAGAGATAAATAGAGGTGGACTCTCGTACTTACAAGATGGTGAGAAAGTGACAGACATTTTATCCACGTTTATCCACATCGGTAAACATGACCATTATAACTTGAATTGGTATTAAATTACATATAATTTTATCGAATTTCACTTCATCGATTATTTCATTTCATAGAATTTAATTTCATCGAACAATGTTTTCTGCTGAAACCATGATGTTTTTAGGATATCTTAAACATTAATTACGTATGTTAGGTTAGGTTAGTCTTGTGACTACCGAAAAAAAAAACTACCGCAGCGAGAAATGCCTTTCGATGAAATGAAAATTCTGAATAATGAGTCGTTTGTTCAAAGGAGTTTCGATAAAATTATAGATACCCAAATTAAGCATGTCAAACGCTGTTTTCGTGGCCCCACGTAGTGCTGTATCGATCGCGAAGTTTGGCAGCGGCTGCGGTGTCGTGAGGCACGTCACTACTGGATTCGGAACTAGCTGGCGGCTTACGTATGCGAACCCAGCCGATGGAGTTACTGGATTTAGTATTTAAAAAGGTCGCCTGATGTCTGGGGGCCCAGTAAATATGCAAATCGCTAAGTTAGCGATTTTCGAATATCCACAAAATAGGACTAAGCTGATACACATACATTTTTTATACATTGTTTACATATTAATCTCAAGCATCTAATTACAAACTATATCAAAATATTTTTTCTAATTCGAGTAAAACTTATTAGAGGCAGACGCATTCAAAGAAGAACCAAAAATTACTTTTGGGTCGCGAAAACACATATTAATTATTTCTGGCGAAATCTGCTGCCGCACTGCCATCGCTTTTTGAGGGTAGCCTATGCATATGAGCGGCAGTCACGCATACAAATACGAACGCTTCAGCATGTTGGATAGTCGAGATATGACCACTGTACGAATGCTCCCATTGTACGAAGCCACCCCATCTTCCCCTACAGGCAACCAATTTGATTTCTAGGCCACTATGGAGTTTGTCAACGTGACGTTGTAAACCAAAAGATACTGAAAAATTTAATCTATTCTTTATAAGGTTTCATTAAAACCAGCACCTTTAGATTTCTAAGAGTTATCAGAACATGAAATTTTTGATTATAGTTATTCACTTTATTTACTGTCTGCTAGTCTTAATAATTTTGTAATTTAGAAAAGGGATCTTAACAGACGGACGGACAGAAGGACAGTCAGACGGAAAACAGTTCCGTGTTTCAGTATTTGGTACGGAACCCTAAAAACTAACCATACTAACATTTCCGTGCCGTATCGTCTTTAGAATTATGCTGAACCATTATTATGTTAATTAGGAATTGTAATATGACTTCATTCTTGCGAATAAATAAATATTTATATTCTAATTCTAAGTGGTAATTCTGGTGGGGGCGATTCGTTTTACCGAGGATAAATGGCGTTAAAACTGCCACTTATTTACTGTCGTTGTAAAAATCATTTTGTTTCGAGTAGGTAATTAGACTTGCTGTATTGGTGTTACATGCGCAGTTATCGAATATTATTTGAGATTTCAAAAAACCTTGTTTACTGTACACCTACTGCTGTAAGTTGATAAGTTAAGGTAATCCTCAGAATTGTAAATCTCGAGATTGCATATCTCCTTTGATCTCGGAAGCTATAATTCCCTCAATTCTATAATATCTATGCCATAATACAGGGTGTATTATGGCATAGGTGGAGTGATGATTTGTGAAATGTCGCTGGCAGATGCTGGATGCGACAGGCCGAAGACAGGGTGAATTGGCTAGTATTGAGGGAGGCCTACGTCCAGCAGTGGACTGATACAGGCCGATGATGATGACGACGATGCCATTAAAACGAATAACAGAGACTCCATTAAGTTATTGACAGTGTTGATTACGTTTTGATAGTCGTGATGTTATTGTCGATGTTAAATTTTAAATGGTGTTATTGTTCCAGTGCCAGCGCGGGTGCAGGCGTGACCGTGGCGGCGACATGAGCGCGGGCGCGCTGCGCGCGGACGCCGCTGGCGACTCCACGCCCGGCTCCGACGGCGGCGAGCGCATCACGCGCCTCTTCCCCAAGTGTCGGCCTAGGAGCATGCATCAGCACGACAGGTACCAACCTAGTAGGCAACCAGGTAGACGGGTCAGGAAGAGAGTGGGGAGGAAGGACAAGCATATCTGGCGTTTCTTGCCTAAGTGCCGGCCCAGGAGCATGCATCAGCACGACAGGTACCAACCTTGTATAAAACCAGGTAGACGGATCAGGAAGAGAGTGTGGAAGAGGGACAAGCACATAACGTGCCTCTTCCTTAACTGCCGGCCTCGGGGAATGCATCAGCACGACAGGTACCAACCTAGCAGATAAACAGGTAGATGGATCAGGAAGAGAGTGGGGAGGAGGGACAAGCACATCATGTGACTCTTCCATAAGTGCCGGTCTAGGAGCATACATCAGCACGACAGGTACAATTTAGATAATACCAGGGAGATGGGCGAGTGTATGTTGACAAAGTATGCATGCACGACATGCCCGCAGCAGCGAGGAAGAGGGAAAAGCTCATTACCCCTTTAGCCAGAACGTACAATCAGCAAAACAGGTTGGTTCTAGTATAATTAGTTTAAATAGTTGCTTAACCAGACGATGAATTGATGACCAGGTGATGATTAAATAGCATTATTCATTCGATTCTTTATCATAACACGAGTATATGATGTTACTTAAGGGTCGTTTTTGCTGAAATCATTTTCCTCTCGCTCCAGGTTAAACTCGGGTCTGGAGGGCCGCGAGCTGAACCTTAACAACGCCTCCTCGGACGAGGAGCGGGAAAGCCAGCTCGTCATACTCAACTCAAAGGGCGGCGCCTACAAACTTAGAGACTCTAGGTAAGAATAGATTGTAGAAGAAACTTAGAGACTCTAGGTGGGAATAGACTAGAACAAACTTACATATTCTAGGTAAGAATAGACGGTAGTGACAAATTAGAGACTCGAGGTAAAAATAGACTGGAATAAACTTACAGACTCTAGGTAAGAATAGGCTATAATTACAAATCAAAGAGCAGGTTAGAATAGACTGGAACAAACTCACAGATTCTAGTTAAGAATAGTCTGTAGGTAGTGACAAATTAGAGACTCTATGTAAGAATAAACTATAGAACAGACTTAGAAAAGAGTAAAACTCAATATAAGAGTATGTCAATCTCTTAGATTGGCATATTACAAAAAACAACCTACCAATACCGCCGGCAAGAAGACAAAAAAAAAAGTTGTAATTAACCTATGAATGCCGTAAGAAACGTAGCAACGTAGTAAAGTTTAGTCATTGATAAAAGTAAAAGCTATTGGTCACTCATTAACTATTGGAGAGATGGTTTGATTATGTAAAAAAAATTGCTGGCTATTATAGACCAGACTTACCAAAAATAAGAGAAATTGGATGCTGCAGAAAAATAAAAGTTAGAAGAGTCAGTAGAATTTAAATAAGGAGATCGGGTTAAAATACTCAACATGATTGGGCCTTAGCAGAAATTAATGCTGAATTACGACTTAGTCAATAATTACAGACTTTAATAAGTAACAAACGTACTTGTAACTAATAGCTTTTAATCGTACACGACTTAAATGAGACTCGTGCAACAAACTCAGCTATATTCGACCGCATGGCAATGTGCCCAAACCGGCGGTATTACCGTTAACCAAAATGAAATTAATAATTTGCAGACCTGGTGGTTGCCGTCGAAGTTGAAACAAAACTCATTACGGTCCTGTTTCTAAAATATTGGCTTACTGCTGGAATTTTCTGCACAATAACAAATATTAACTTATTAGCTCTCGGTTTTTTGAGGAGAAATCTAGGAAAATCTTTTGCGGTTCGTTTATCCCTTGTCTATATCGAACTTCCTTATCAACCCTCGACGCAAAAAGACGGGTGTTATTTGTTAAACGAGTGTATCAGGCTATTTGCGTGTATCTGTGTATATGTGTGCCTGTCTTTGGCATCGTTGCTCTCAAACCGATGGAAATGGGTACTCAATAAGAAATTAACGATGCAAAATGTATAATATATACCACGACAAAAGCGTCAATTAGGATCGGAGCGTTTTCCAACTTTAAATATCTATAATCAGGTGGCCTGTGTGCTCACTTGCATTCTCTGTGGAATAAAAATATATTAAAAATAAAGAGAACACTGTTCCGACTTGGCCCCAATATTAAAATTGTAAGCTAGTGGTTCAATGTGCACTTAGTTGGATTATACCTACAAGTAACTCTCTGAAGTAAATAATTCCATGCAATATTTCTTAGTGAATATTTTATACGATTTGCAACTGGAGTGTTACGAAAACTTGATATAAATTGTATGGTATACAAGAATGCTTGAATTTTTTTATAATGTTTTTTTAGATACTAAATATTTTGCTAAAGTGTAACTAACGATTTTTCTAACTGTCTTCCACCGCGCCTTCTAGCAATCAACGCTCCTGAGGGGCTATTACCTAACGCACTCGCAATCGCAATCGTTTTCATTTTGAACATCGAAGCCTTGTCTGCATACAAAATGAAAACAATTGTCCCATTTTGAAGCCGATTGCGATTGCGAGTGCGTTAGACAATAGCGACGCTGGTTTTTAAAATGGAATCACAACTAATGTTCAATATTTAAGCAACCAGCTGTCCATTTTTAGTGTCTTCGCTTTGGAACTGGTTTATTTTCATCAAGATAATCATGATAACAATTTTACCATCTTGAGGAAAGTGGGTGATCTTAGTAGGACAATTATGAATATTTCCTCCTTAGTTACCAATATAGTAAAAATTAGGAGGTACCATCGTTGCGCGGTAGTGATATTGATTTTATTGTTATCAGGATAATAGAAATAGCAGGAGGTCGAGAGTTGTACTCGCAGAGCCGGACCAAGGCGGTGCGGAAGCTCCGGCACAACAACACACACAAGCACAACTTGAGGAACAAAGTGCGGTCGCTGGGGAAAGACACCATCGAGTATTCGGACAACCTTAGCAATGAGGTAAAACTACTAATTACTTTCAACCAGTTGGCATTTGAATCGAGGGTCGTGTTTGAAACGGGACCTCTAATTAGAATGAGATGGCTATGTGGTGCCTACCCGACTGCGGAAGAGGACGTAAAAATCGAGCATTTTTATACGTAAAAAAACTGTTTTGTTATCGGTCCGCGAAGAATATTCCGCTCAGTGTATAGTGTGCCATGAGTCTTCAAGATGCGAGCCTACTCCCTTTTAAAAGGCTGGCAGCGCATTCGTGATTCCTGCGATGTTTTGGGGTTCGTAATTCGTGGTGATCACTTACCATCGAAAACAATAAAATTTCGTTTCTTTTTCATTTCCTTCTATTCCATAATACCGTGAAACGTTCAACGCAGTCGGGTCGTTTTATCTTTAAATAACTTTGTTTCCTGTTAGATTTCTTGGCAAGCTCCGCTAACAGATATGATTTATTCCACAAGAAATCTAGCACGAAAATACTTTTAGAGAATGTGTTCAATAGTTTCCCCAGCATTTTGAGTAGTCTTGTATTAATCAGCCCATTATGCACGTTGCCTGTCCTGAATCTCTTTGACTTATCCTGTTTTTGGTACTGTCAGCTGTGGCGACTTACCCTTGGCATATTAAATATTTCGTATCACATCGCTACACCAAGCATCCCAATGCGGTAATTTAAGAAGGTCAAATTGCCACGGTTGATGGTACATATCATTTTACCATTGGGCTGATGGTCTGCTGTTATTTGTTGTACGATTTGAGCTTGACGCTAACATTATCTTCATCAGGCCCTTGTCTAAGTTTACTTATTGGATTTTCAACAACATCAGTACCTTACTAGTATAATACTACTGAATAGCCTGCAATTTTGTTCCATATATTGGAAGATTTTGTCCAAGTGGTGGCCAAATGTATGTCAAAAGTACATAATTAATTTTTGAAAACGCTAGCGTCATGCTCACATTTAGCAATAGCTATAAAACTAGAACTCTTTCCAGATATCATTGCACAGGATAAGCAATGAGCCGAAAAAAATGATATCACGGCACACGTCGCCAACTTACACGAATGGAGTCCAAGAGCCGATGTTAGAAGGAAACATGGGCATACCTAAAAACAGTTCCCCTATTCTGGACCCCCATAAAACCAATGACGTCAGCTCAAAGAGCAGCCCCATCGCTGTGGTGGCGGACGGGGAAGTTGTTGTATTTGATGACAATGAGGATTGGAAAGGTGATTATAGAAATTTATTTATTCATGCTAGCTCTTCAAACGTTACTCTTTCGGAATCTTTCTGATCAACAAATAGTACAGTGAAATATAGATCTACTAACATCTTGGAGTGATATAGATTTGATGCGGTTGCTCAAGTTTTTCGAAGTGAGAAACATTTTAAGGGCTCGCTTTATTAAGCTTTTATTCCCTGTTCTTTGTCCTAGTGCTCGTTCTTAATAAGTACTTTAAATGATCAATCTGTTTTAGATTTCAAACTCATCTTATCGTTCATCGTCTTATCTATCGTCTGTTGTATCGTAGATGCATTGTCTGTGACTTCTAGATTCTAGTTTTTCTTTTCTTTTAGTGATTTTAAATCAGTAATAAGTTACTAACTTCAATTATTTTATCCTGTTCCTTTGCGTTAATATTTTTCGACCTTCCTGATCCAAAATTATTCACATTTTGTTTTCTCTCATTTATTTTCAGTGATATTGAATTCTGTGTCCTTAGGTCTTCGGATGGACCCAGACGCAAGTGATAACGAGATTGATTTGAATGTAAAAAGGACTTTAGACAATATGAAAAACGGTGACAGTGATGTTATGAACAATAAGAGTGAGTTGAGTGAAAGTGAGTCAAGTCCGGGAGAAGAGAGAAGCGACGCGAGTCCCTCAGGGGTGTGGATGTCCGGGGACGAAGATAAGGGGAGAGTGGCTCGAGTGCTTGGGGAGTTGCCTATTGCTGAGTACGAAGGGTCGCCCAGGAGATACGGGATTGGCAGTCAAAAGGCTCACACTAACAGATCGCCGAGGCCTGGATTTCCACAGGTGAGTAAAATCAACCATCATTAATAAGTCAAATACAATTTGAGTTCTTGGGCTCGTTATGCTCGCGCTCAATGAAATTTTAAGTTCGTTTAGAATATAACTAATAACGTAACAGAAGAGCACGGAAACGTTTACATTATACGGTTTACTTCAAACTAAGCTTTCACTTACACTTTGATACTGTAGTTTCTTTCTTCTTAAACTTGGAAACCATAAAACTCCAAAAACTTCAGTGTCTATAAGTTAATGTCAACTAGATACCATCTTCAATGATTGCATCTCTATCCTTCCAGCGCATAGTGACAGAGAGTAGAGACGTGACTCCTCCGTCAGGATCGGCAGCGTTCGACTACCTGTACGAGTTCTCGGAGACGCGGAAGGTCCTGGAGGAGTTCTTCAGGTGTCCGGCCGTAGCGGGACACACGCAGCTCAACAGCAACGACGAGATCGTTAATTTTCAGGTAAGAAACATACACTCGGCAAAATGTAACCCTCATCCTACATAGAACTGTGTCACATTGACGTTATAAATCAGCATGCTTGGTGTTTGCCACAAACTCAGCAGGACGCAATTATACGTTAGAGTGAAATGGAAATACATCTTGCTCACATAGTTGCGTCCCGCAAGGTTTGCGGCAAACTCCAAGCATATGGATCCGGTTTATGAATTATAAAAACAAAATTGGGACTTGATAGAAGCGCGTGGAGCTAACCCCTGTGCTTCTGTTTAGTCCATTAGAGTAAATACTCTTTATCCGAACAATTGTCCTCGCGTGTGTTATCCTTTTTATTTATTAAGTCCATGGTGATTGTCTAAAACTTGACATTTGGCGAAAAACACCTTGTTAAAACATGGAGTGAAAACCATTAATAAAGAAAAAAAACTAGTGGTTCAACGCTCGTAGCTTACTAAAATCATATTGTTAACATTATATTATGATGCCATGCCCAAAGATGGCCTTAAAAAATCAGAATAGAGCCCCAGTTCTACTTGCCTCTGATTTGGATACAAGTTTCTTGTACTAGGACTTTTCTTGGAAGTATTTGCCAAATACTATGTCTTGTATCTTTCTCACATAGCATACCGAATGAATGAGATGCAACAAGAATTATTGACAAATATTGGCCAAATGTTCCGCCATTAGGATAACATAATCGTTACTGATCACCAGTTCTATCTCCTCCTTTCGAGTAAGAAGTGTACTTGATCATCACTAGTGTTAATGCATCCTTCGCAGGAGTTAGACTACGAGCTTCGTAGGCAGACGCAGGAGTGTCCCTCAGAGAACGGCGTGGAGGGCAGCGACGCGGAGTGGCCCCACGCTGACACTCTGGACTCTCCCCACACAGCTCACAATCATACCAACTTCTTGGGGCTACAGGTAAATTCTTAGGAATGAATGTATCCTAAAATATCAACCCAACGTAGTTTGTGTCACGAGGGAGCAGGATGAGGGGGTTATAAGAAGTAAGAAGCGAAGAAGTATTTATAATAGAGTAGCGAGGCATTCATGGGACACCACCCGAGATAAAAACAGTTTTGCTACCAGGTGATAAAAACTGCTTTTAGCTCCACATATGAGGCAACTAGCTCTGCCAGCTCCGGCAACCACTAACGGAGATTAACGCTGGCGGTGCCATCCATACAACTATATAATGGAGTTTGGCCACTTTAATACAGCTTTTGAGGAATTATGTTTATGTTTTTCGAATAGCTGGAGTGAACCATATCTTAGGTACTCTGAGGTCTGAGGACTATTGTTACAGTCTAGTACATTACTCCAGAGACTAGGAAGAAAGCTGTTGCAGGACGAGTATGAATATGGCGTTATGAGAGATGTAGTGTACGTACTTAAAAAAATAAGGCAGAAAAATAAACATTTTACTGAAGGCATTTTTTTAGGCTGTATAAATTATGTTGTTTTACGAAGATAAGAAAATAAAATTTCCTCGTATCGTTAGAAAAAAAAACACTTTAAAAACCTCGGCCGTGAAGAGCGATAGTAGGATTCGTATCTACCGCGGCCTTGACTGTATTTCGGCCGCGCTAACTCGTACTCGTCCTGCAACCGCTTGCTTTCCGGTCTCAGCAGTAATGTACTATTATTAAACGTCCTAGGACCCTAACATAACCATTGTCCCCAGCAACGCGCGTGCTACCCGGAGCCTAACGTGGCGGAGCTGCACGTGGGCGCGGCGTGGAGCGGCTCGGCCTCGCCCGCCGCGCCGCCCCCTCGCCGCCCGCGCGCGCTCTCGCCCGGCACCAGCGAGGGCAGCGACCTCTCGCTCATCATCATGGAGAACGAGCTCAGCGAGATGAAAGGTAACAATTCAGGACTTTAACTAGAGTTATCCAAGCACAAGACCTCAGTTCAGGCGATATTTCCATCATATACTGGGGTCCTAGTGAAAAAGAAGTATAAGACTTCTGAAGATCGAGTGAAAAAGGGTTTAAGTCTAGTATACTCCGTTCATGTATATAACCTTTTTTATTACGAGTTAAGTCGACTTGTACCCTTTTTCACTTCCCAGCATTTAGAGCGCTTTCACAAAGGCGGTTTAGTCACGCGTCTTTTGCACTGGAACTCTATTCTGCTCGGTAAAACCGTATTCCTTTTGACATGTCATCGAATTGTCAACGTTATATGGGCGGTTTTCAAAAAAAGTGTACATAGTTAAGGACTAAAATTAAGAAATTCTAATTTATGACAGGTGAGTCACGAAAATTAATTATTCATTTAAATACTGCCCTCATAAGCCAATTGGAGGTATCTCAAATTCAATAAACGAAGTAGATTCAAGCTTCAACCGGTAGTAATACGGGGTCGCACTTGCTACAGGAGTTTTGCCTGAGATACCACCATTTGTTTTACAACGGTATAGTTAATTTTCGTGACACACTTGACCAAAATTAACGGCCCCTTAATTTTAGCCCTTAACTATGTACATTTTTTTTGAAAACCGCCCATAATAGGTGTTATTTACTTGACAGTAAAGGCCGAGTTAAAAACGGTAAACGTGTCAAAGGCAACCTTTTTTGCACGGGGTCCTACTGCGTAGTTCTCCTGACCAATGATTTCTATTTGAAAATCAAATTAACGTGGTCGACGGCGCTCCGCTAACGCGGCGCTCCTATTCCGGTTGGTTTGGCCCTCCGGGCCTGCTACAAAACTAAAATGACCTAAACCTACCTCGTATTTATGATACTAATTTAATTTTGGTCAGTAGGACTACGCAGTAGGAACACGGGCAAAAAAGGTAATACGGTTGTATCAAGTACGACCCAGAGTACCAAGTAGAATAAAATATCTACTTATTCGCGAGACTAGAGGCCAAACGGCTCTTTTATAAAGATGCAAGTGCGTTGAGCTTGGTTAGATGCTGTTCCCTACTATTACATTTCCACTGCCATATCCACATACCAAACCATCATCAGATGCGATCCTTTATACCTTTTTTTTAATACAAACAATTGTTTTGTTGTTGGTTCTAGTGCAAATGGACACGAGTCGCGTGGTGGTGACGCACCTGCCCATCGTGGAGGACGGGCTGTCGTCCGGACACGCGTCCGACACCGACAATAACAACCAAATACCAACTTTACAGGTAAATAAGGACTGACGCCCTTTTATCAAACGCTTGTCACTTGTATTACAAGCGGAAATCTCTTTCCAAAAATATGTATTAAAAAGAGACTTCCACTTGTATTACAAGTTACTAGCTTTTGATAAACACGCTTATAAACACGTTTTGAGGATTCCGTACCCAAAGGGCGCCAACAGGACCCTATTACTAAGCCTTTGCTGTCCGTCTGTCCGTTTGACTCTCTGTCAGCGGGTGTCTCATGAACCGTAGACGGTTGAAACTTTCACAGAGTGTGAATTTCTATTGCGGGTTTAACAACAAATAATAAAAATAAACAATTCATAGGCACCTAAAACAAAAAACGTAATTACTCTCGGCATATTTTTCTCGATTATTTCAATCACTATATCTCTATAGGTAGAAACACGAAATTTAGTACGTTATTTAATAACTGATATAAAAGCAAGTAATAATAAAAAGGGGGCCCCCATTAAAATGATTTTCAAATAATTTGTTTTTTTTTAAATACATACATACATACAATAACGCCTCCTTCCCGTCGGGGTAGGCAAAGACCACTTCCTTCCACTTCCTACGATCCAGAAAAACTTCCCTCGCTTCCTCCACACTCATAAGTCTCTTCATACACGTGCGTCGGTTTATGGTCTCCTGACCTGGCCCTTTCTTAATACGTCCCCGATCTGATCGTGGAACGTTCGTTTTTGTTATAATTATAAAAAACCTAACCTAACTTAACTAAGCTACACAACAGATAATTTATAAAATTCTGTATTTTCAGCCTAAAATTCATTTGACACAACAATTTTATACGTTTGAAAGGGACACCTATTGACACGGCTAATATTGAATTTGTTTGCAGACTCACTCATCAGTGATAATCGAAGAGATCGTTGAGAACGGCACTAGTACCGACGCCCACGTGTTGTCTGATGCCGATCTGCACTCCTTGGACCCACTAGGTACAGTAAAGTTATACTTATACTTAATGATGGTGATAATAATTTACTTGTAAGGCCAATTTACAATTCATTTGTCATAACATATAGTAAAATAAAAACTATATATTACAATCGTATTTCAAATATTAACAAATCCAACTAATAAAACTTATGAGGAACCATGTCAATTACTATAGTGATTAGGTATTAAATAAAGAAAAAAATTTCGTCATTGGCCGACTCTGAGTGCGGCCGTAAGACACATTATTCATTCGAAAGCTGGACGCAGACGAAGCGGTGATGAAGTGTGGACGCCTTTTTTGTGATATAATGTCTTATGATGAATGCGTTAAAGGAATGAGACAAAGCTAAGTCCTTTGCTTTCCAAAGACCTCGGTTGTCTTGTGCCCACTTAGACTATACAGTAAATAACAGCGCATTGTACTATACTTCATTGGTTTTGGAACTAAAATTAATGTAAATACGAAACCACGTCAGCCAATCAAGAATGTTTTCTAGAGCTTTGAAGTATCAGTGTGTTCCATTGGCTGACGTGGTTATTTTGTAGACATTTAGTTAAGAGAACTAAACAAATGAAGAATAATATTCCAGTCCATATTACATCTGTCTACAGTACATGTTTGTTCCTTAGCGTGCAGCGAAGTATCGCCACCACCGCCGGCGCCGGCGCCGCACCGGCCGCCGGACGAGCCGCCGCCGGACCGCACCCCGCACGCCACGCACACAACACATGTGACGCATCAACCGCACGTCACGCACGCGCCTCACGTGACGCATGATGACGTGTATCCCAATAAGTGAGTTATCATGACTGCGATATTTTTGCAAGCAGCTGGAGTTATGAGGCGATGGATGACCGTCCGTATTCAGTAAATTTTCCTAAATGCTAATGTTTTTATCTGCTGTGCTGTGTTTTACTTAGTGTTTGTGTTTTGTTACATTGAATGAATTTCCCAGCGCCTTGGTGTCCAACTGTAATACTGTGTAATTGTTTAATTTAAATAAATAAATAAATCAAAGACATGTAAGTTCAATGCCTTTAACTCTTTACAGATTTCATTACAGCTACTTACATGAGGACATTTCAGCCCTATAAAATTACAAATAATGTTTTATTTTAGCAGGAAAAGGCCATCGTCGGCTCAAAGTGCAGACTCCGTCGAAATCAAACCGGCGAGCGGAGATGAAGGTAAATTCATCATCATTTAACTTAGGAACTAATCTTTTGTCGGTAGAGTAATTACAACTTTTCTCTGTTCTCTGCCAACTTTTTCACCTCCTGATACAACACGACGTTGACCTGTCTTATTTGGCTAAATTAAGTAAGCCTAGTTCTGCCTCTGCATCTTTGTCCCTCGATGTTGCTCTCCAAAAATGTTCAAAAAGAAACTGTCGTGCCGTATCAGGTCCCATCATCATTCAACTTCTACATTCTATAGTTTTTAAAATATGTCTTCTCTTTTTACAATTTTTAAAACCTCTTCGTTGGTTTTCTTGTCCGTGCAGTCAATTACACAGCACAATTTCACCCAAATTAATAAGAATAAGGAAGAGAAGAGAATAAAAGTCATAACCCAGATGCTTGTTGGTCGTTGATTGTTTTTGAAAAATTAAAATGATATTTTTTTAGCTAAAATTTAGATAAGATAGGTCTTTTAGAGAAACGCTCACAAAGCACAAATATAAATAGCAAAGGGAGTTTTCGTTAACGCCAAAACTACACACGGTCTTTATCAGATTCTCTATTCCCGAACTAACATCACGTTTCTTTTTATTACAGCATTTTTTTTCTTTACCCTTTACTAATTACGTTTATGTTACAGACGAAGCGGACACGGATCTGGAAACCGATAGACTACTGGGGCAGCAGAGGACTGATGACCAAGGATTCTTCGATGACAAAGTAAGTTGATCAATACTTAACAGCACTACACAGCAGCAGCTGCAGCTGCTTACTTGCAGTTTTGAGATTGTAGTCTTGAGATTTCAAATGTCTATGGGTCTCAGATCCTGCTTACCATCAGGTGGCCTGAGTGCTCGCGTGCGTTCAACTTGCCATTAAAAAAAAAACTCTCACTCACTTGACATAGCCAAGATGAATACGCTAGTAGTTTTTCTTTTCTGTCGCTCAAAAGTATGGGATGACATTCTCGTGCGTCACGATAAACCACGTGGTCCACTTCCCATACGTTATGAGCGAAAGAAAACAAAAACTTTACTGGCGTTTGCGTCTTGGCTACGGCCCAAGGATCGAAAGATCTTACGATAATGAGAGTCGCATTACTTTGTAAAATTTTACATTTAATTATTAAACACCATTACGATCGGTTCAAAAGAAAAAATGAAAACGTATATATTGTTATAAAAATAATAACTTATCCGTAGCTTTTACTGGCAAGGCAAATAATAATTATTATATTTACTTACTTCTAGCCGTTTCTATCTTACAGCTGTGCAAAAGCCTCCCTCAGGCCTCCACGATTCCCTATCCAGTGACTCTTGAGCCCAGTCTTTAGTCTTTAGAACTGATGCAGTTCGTCCTGCCATCTCTTAAATAATATTTATTTAAAAAAAAACAAATTAAAATGTTAATTGATATGTAACAAAAGGGCTAAAATAAACTTAACAAACAAAACATAATGAAAGACCATCCTTAATATTCACAAATTGTGTATTGCCGCTACAACAAAAAAATTAATTAAAATTAAATAGTAGTTTACGTGACGGTTGCGTAATGCTAATTACGCAGAGTCACATACAATACTTTATCTATACACGTCATATTATAAGTACTCTAAGATATTTTCAGAAGCCGAAGGACAAATGACCAGCATTTCCTTACCTGTGGTAGTAGGTGACAGCGATGACAGCTGTAACGTAATTTTGAAATTACGTTATCGAATATTGTAAGGTAATGAGATCCAAATTTGGAACATCTTCCAAAATTAACAGCTGTCATCGCTGTCGCCTACTACCACAGGTAATGCTGGTCATTGCCTACGGGTTTAGAACGCATAATAGAGGACTTATGATATGAGTGTAGATAAAATAATGAATGGTACTGAAACGTCTGTATACGAGTCGGACTCGCACTTGATCGGTTTTAATTTCAATAATAAAATTTAGCTTTTTGTTTATGGAGCGAAACAGTACAATCGACTATTACAATACTGGAATAATCAAGAGTTATATAAGAGCTTGTATTGTATCAACATAATTACCTATATCTGTTATGGGCCTTATGAAATATGCCCAATATGAGAGGGCAATTTGATAATAATTATTCAAATAATCAAATTGACTGGGCATTATACATAATGCCCATTAACAGCTGATTACCTTTTGGGCAGAGTAATACAAACATATTTTTATTTTTCATAGTTTTCGGGCGCTATCAATTTCTGGGGTTTTATTACCCCTATGGTTAAGAAGATATCCATGGTTAAAGCAATATGTCGACGGGTCCCCGCTACGCGGGCCTACTTCTGGGCGGTATGCCCTTCGGGCGTATATAAAAACTAACCTCACCTACCTTATTTATCAAATTGCCCATTCGTCACGTGGCAATATAATAATGACCAGGCAATATGATAAATAATGACGGTTAGATTGCAATTAATCATTTTGCCCGATAGAGCTAGACATTATGCCCGGGCATTATCAATAATGCTCGCATTAATGACTTGGTCCATGGCATATCTACTATACTACTATATACTCGTATATTATACAAATCTACACTTTTGTGCAGTCGAAAAATAAGTTAATTAAGCCTTGTTAAGCTAGCTGTTTTTGGAATTTGGCCTGGGACTCATTTTACTTGATAAAACGATGCTGCTATTGACATGTCATCGAATTTTCAACGTTATGCTCTTATTTACTTGATAGTAAAAGGCGGGTTAAGAACAATACCATAACATGTCAAAATATATCGTTTTACCAATTAGAATAGAACCCCATGGTCGCATTACATGTTATAGCCAGTACAAATGACTACGCCGGTTAAATCCATGGTCGCCAACTTCCATTACTAATACTGCACCTGATTAACCTAATAAATATCTCCGCTAGGTCAACCGGTCATTTTTTTTTAACTTGACGCAGGTTTAAACTACCGGTATGCAGGGTTAACAAAAAACACCACGATTTTAAATTATTTTTGATTGACTGTTTTTGATTTTATATACTTTTAGTAAGTACCTAATATAGGTCTATATTGACTGACATAATTATTTTAGTCATATTGTGCTTTAGGTCATAATCATCGCAAGTCATAACGTGTTTTTTAAAGAAACTGTTACTTTTTCAGGATTTTTATAAATCAAACCTAACCTAACCTAGCCTTGTCTACACGTTAGATATTTCAGAACTTCTGAAAAGATTACAGTTTCAGGGATATAAAATATTATGACTATCAAAAATTATGTCAACAATTACATTATGACCAATAATATTATGGGAAACAAAGCGCTCCCACCTAATATATAGATAAGCACCAAAAAGTTGGGCACGCTAACTCACTCAATTAAATTTTCTATGAAAGATTTCCGTTGTGGCACGACAATTAGCCATGCGAGTACAATTCTGCCCTACCAAGCATAATGGCGATATCTCAGACAAAACATCTGTAGAAATTGCAACCTAGTTACGAACAGAAGACAGTTGAATCTGCTTTGGCTATTGTATTTAGTTATTGCATTTTGCATTTGCTTAGGAGGGCAGAATTGTAGGGATACTTTTCGTGGCACAACAGAACTTTTTTCGACTTCGTTGTTTGTATGGTGAACTGCGCTTAACTCTGCCCTCCTAAGCAAAAATGCAATAACTAAATTCAATAGCCAAAGCAGATTCAACTCTCTTCTGTTTGTAACTAGGTTGCAATTTCTACAGATGTTTTGTTTGAGATAACGCCATTATGCTTAGTAGGGCAGAACTGTGGTCCAACTTTCTGGTCCTTACCCATATAATGTTTATTTTACTACGCGATTAAGCCCCAATTTTTAGTTTAAGTATAAAGAATAAGAATATGTTGATAGGTAGGTATTCATAAAATAACAGATTAATTACTTAGGTACTTTACACCTTTGATGCAGACGAGCGACGGGCTTAATACAAAAATATATTTTGCCTTTAATTCGCAAAATTATTACCGTGACGTCCAATGTTATATACTTTATTTGTCAAATTAAGATAAAGTTTATTTACTTAAATGACCATAGATAAACAAACGTTATCATAGTCTTAATTATGTGCTCCCAGCGAGAAGTATGAGGTCACCGCCGCGCGCGCATACGATTTAGAGCAAGCGACCTTGCTACAGTATTATACGTGCAAAGAGTATCGATGGCGTGGGAGTATAGTGTTGTGCCTACGAGGTTAAGTTCTCTGTGAGGTTCTTATTGTTATCGTTTCTTTCTCTGTGGATGAAAGCATTATGACGAATTTGCTTATAAGTGGGAAACACTTAATCAACAGTTTTAATATAAAAAATAATAATAGAATGATGTATTTAATTTATTTGTTTATATGTGAGCTGATTATCATTATGTAATATTTCGTTTGAGAAATGTTCTTTTTTCTTTTCGGCGCACCACTAGTGTTAAAAAGTGTAGGTAATTAATAAGTAACTATTTAAGTGAGTAACTTAATTGTACCAAAAGAAAATCGTTTCATAAAAACACTTAAATGAAAATAAATTATGTACAAGGGCGAACTTATCCCTTTACTAATTATGTTACTTTGGCTGAATTAAAACATTTTTACGTTATCCATAGTTACGAAGTAACTACACACTTATATTTTGTATTTTTTTGTATTAACCGGCTCGATTCAGCTGTCACTGCCACAGTATTCTTTGTTGTATTTTCATTATCTTTGCCCACCCATGTGTTTACTCATCATAACACAGCGGCCAGTATGAATGCCGCTAGTGTGCGGCTCACTCGTGTGCGTGTTTGCTTACCGATACGATATCGCGGGAAATGACCAAGTGATAACGACTTATTGATGCATCATTTCCAACGCGTTCCAAGCGATTCAACATGAGTGACGACGAAAAAGAACCTTGCTTGATTGCTAAAGAAATGGACGATAGTTTGACAGATCGTAAGGAGAATTCTGAGGTTGTTTATGGTGTTGATAAGGAAACTAATAATAATGAAATTGTGAAGCAAATCGAAAGTGAAACTGGCCAGTTAGGAAATGAATCTAGTGATAAAGAACAAAGTGTGTGTAAGGAAAGTGAAGTAAACGTTAAAAGTAACGAAAGTGAAGAAACAATATGTGACTCAAAAGGTGTCGTAACTGATACGTCGGGAAGTGAGAGTGAGTCGGACAACAGGGAAATAACAAATGCAAAGAATTCGAGGAAAAAGGTTCGTTGCTTACAAGAATAAAACGGGTTTATACATGTAATTCCATTCATGATATTATTTCGCTAAATATGTTTACTTGTGCTGGAGTTTTTACGATTGTTAGAACGTGAAATTAGTAAGAGAAAATGATATACTTAGGTAGAATGTAAATCCAGGGCGGAAATTTTCAAAATGTTTTCTCGTTTTTATCTAACCAATCTAACCATGAAGGTACTTTTGAAGATTGATCATCCTGTTAACTTTTATACATTATACTATTTATTAACAGGACTTCAAAAAAGGATCTCTTTTCATGGAGGAGGCTCTTTTCATGTTCATCTTAAGTTTAAACAACTATTAATCACTTCCTTAAATACTTTTTTTTTTAATAAAACAATTAGATCGATACATAATTTGGGTAAAAAATCCTAGTCAGTCAGTTAAGTTGTTTATATCTTTAGCCATTTGCATTGATTAGTTCTTTAGATTGATTTATCAACGTATCAATGTAAAATCAAACAAATTTCAGTAATATCACAGTTATGTTTTTCCTATGTATGTTCTTAATACAGTGACGATAAATTGACTTCATGCTGTATATAAACAAATGAAAAAATCACAGCATATTTGGGTAAGTAGGTACTTTTTATGGCAAAAAATACTTTTGTTGCCGTTTTGAAACTGAATCAGTAACACAATAGGTACCTATATAACATCAAATAAAAACGTTCCATATACGGATAGAGTTTACGCGTTTAAAGTACGTCCAAAAAGTTAATGACTAACCTTATTAGAACTAACCGCCAATTTAAATGGTCGTTAAAGACTAATATACAGCATATTTTCACTATGAACATTATACTTACTCGAGTCGTTGTAAAAGGCCCAATTTGAAGTGTCAACGCGGTAAAAAATATGTGTTTCAGGCATGTTTGAGGTTATATTATGTACTGCATTGACAGCTGTCAATTAGAGAATATTCATGACTTTTTTTCACAGCTTTATTAAAATCTGATTCATGTAAAAAACAGTTGAGTAAAAAAGTTTATCTACACTCATATCATAAGTCCTCTATTAAGTACGCGTTCAAAACCCGTAGGTAATGACCAGCATTACCTGTGGTAGTAGGTGACAGCGATAACAGCTGTTAATTTTGGTAGGTGTTCCAAATTTGGATCTCATTACCTTACAATATTCGATAACGTAATTTCAAAATTACGTTAAAGCTGTCATCGCTGTCACCTATTACCACAGGTAAGGTAATGCTGGTCATTTGCCTTTCGGCTTCTGAACCAATCTTAGAGTACTTATAATATTTGTATAGATAAAGTATTGTACGAGACTCTGCGTAATTAGCATTACGCAACCGTCACGTAAACTACTTTAATATAACACCAAAGTGTACGACATGTGGAGTTCATTAAACCACTGCGTAACATGTGTTGGTTTTCCAATGGGTAAAACCTAAATAACATGGCGTAATAATCTAATAATAATACAAGGTGAAGTCCTAAACTAGGATTATTATTGCAACGTAGATAATTGAAATAGAGAAGTACAGGTCGATTCACAAGAGCTGGCATGAATGGATTGAATGAGTGAACGAAAGTATACAAGTGTGTAAAATAGTAACAGGTTTTTGGTTTGAAATTCGAACATCGGTTCAAAGGACGGCACTCACAGTGATAAGTGACATTAAAACATTGACATTTTTTAATTAATTAAATAAATAAATAAATAAATTACTTTTGTTCATTCCATTCGTGCCAGCTCTAGGTGAATCTGCCTATACATAGTTATTATTTAAACTTATGTATGAAATAACGGTAACGGATAGGAGTGACCTGTCTTTTTTATGTGTGGTGTATTTTTTCGATTTTTAAGTTATTTGCATTGTTTTAAGAAATAAAAAAAAACATTGATTGCTGTGAACCGTATCGGAACAAAGTGAAATATCTCGCCTCATATGAGGTCTATTGAGATGGGATAAACGGGTTTTTAATCCCAGAGTATTTCCCGTGTCATCCAAATAACATAAAAATACGCCAAACACAAAAAACGGGTTTCAAAACAATGTGTTTTTCTTTTGTATTTTTTTTTGAGATGTTTCACTTTGTTCCAATAGGATTCACACAGCAATAAACGTTTTTTTTTAAATCTTAAAAAAAAGACAGCATTTTTTTTATTGTTGGTGAAATTGCATTTAGTTTCATCCCTATTCGTTTGTTTACTTTATTCACGGACATACTGTATAATACCCGCGTGTTCGCTTCCAGGGATGGCGCAAGCCAAAGTCGCGCACAAAAAGAAAAAAAGAATGATGTATTTAATTAATTTATTTATTTGTTAGCTGATTATCATTATGTAATATCGTTTGAGAAATGTTCTTTTTTCTTTTCGGCGCACCACTAGTGTTAAAAAGTGTAGGTAATTAATAAGTAACTATTTGAGTCAGTAACTTAATTGCACCAAAAGAAAATCGTTTCATAAAAACACTTGTATGAAAATAAATTATGTACAAGGGCGAACTTATCCCTTTAATAATTATGTTATTTTGGCTTCGGCCTTATTCAGGGACACAGTGTATAATACCAGCGTGTTCGTTTCCAGGGATGGCGCAAGCCCAAGTCGCGCACGGTGATGCCGGCCGGCAGCGTGTCGGGCTCCGCGCGCTCGCCGCCGCACGAGCCCGACGCGCAGGACGACGTGCAACTCAACGGGAAAGTACGTCTTTATTTATTTATTGGGGATTTCCAACAGATAATACACCTGACTTCTGCTTATCTCTATTTTAAAATTGTATTTTAAAATTGGTTCTTACCCAACTATAGGAAACCACATCTTACGCCAGTAAATATACGAATTGAAATACGGCCTGCATTAAAAACTAGCTCATAACAACGGGAACACCTTAAAATTCCGAATTACTTTGTTCCGAACATGAATTTGTCCGAATTTTCATTTTTCCGAAAGCTATGTTACGCTGGAGCTATTTTAGACTAAATGCATAATTTAATTGTCATACGTAGGTTAGGTTAGGTTTGATTTATAAGCGATAACAAAAAGTTAAGTTTAGTCAAAAAATTGCGTTCGGAATTATGACACTAACTAACTAAGTGCGAAAACAGTGTGAGATTATAGTTACTTACAAGGTTTTAAAAGATTTTACAATGTAATTAATACCAAAGTTGAAATTTACTACTTCACAAATTGTCTCCATACTCGTATATCTATCTATGTTTATATGCATACTAGCGTCTCACCCTCGCTTTGCGCCGGTTTAAACAAATAAAAAATAGCTATTGTCCATCCGGATTATTGCACCTTTAAAATGGTGAAAGTATTTTTCAAATAGGTTTCCAAAAACATTAATGCAGTCGAACAAAGAATCTCCTTTTTTAAGTCTGTTAAAATTTCTGACGAGCTAAGTGAACTCTTTGCCATAGACATTTGGCTGCAATTGAAATTCTAGGTTTTGATTATGCCGGCGAGTGGTTAAATCTATCCTCTTCAAGCCTCAATTTTTTTATTCGATTGTCAGTCATAAAAACAAAAGAATATCCATTTTATTTCCTCTGCAATGGATGTTTATTCCAATGACTGTATTATGTAGATTTTTTGTATGCGGGGCGTTAGGTACTAGGTTAGGTTAAATATATACATCAGTATCTGTTTGATTATGCTAATAATGGAACTGTTGTTTTTTCAGGATAAGGATGGAAAAAAGAAAAGCAAAAATAAAGAGGGTAAGCTAAAAATGTATATTTGTTTAGAGATTTATTTCAACTCCAATATTATCTATAAATCATACTCTCATATTTTTGAAGCGGTCTCATTATAACTAAATGTCTCATCATCGTTTTTTTATTTAAATAAAACCTAATGATAACTTAATTTTCTGCCGCCCTTGGACTTCTGTCGGTGAGTTCAAAGCTATAAATTCAAACCGCTTTTTAAAAAACATTTGCATCAGCTGGCAGAACTGTTTTAAATTCAAATATATTTTCAAGGTTACTTTTACCAAGTAAGTAATTTTTTCTTTCAGACTCAGTTCTCATCGAGGGAGTCTTGTTCCGGGCTAGATACCTGGGCTCCACCCAACTGGCTTGCGAAGGACAACCAACTAAAGCCACAAGAATGTTACAAGCAGAAGAAGCAGTCTCTAGAATTAAGGTAACATTGGATGTTTGACCATTCCTACCTAAGTCCTTTCTATATTAAAAAGTCCCGAGTTTTGGAGGGAAATGCACGCCATGTTGATGACCATAGACTAAATTGAAATGTCAAATTACGTTTGACAGTTTAATTTTCCTCTTGTTTTCCTACTGTTGGTTTATTTTATAGACTTGTAGGAGAATTAAGTGGTGAATTGGTGATATAATTTACTAACTAATTTATATGACTGGAACTTATTTAATTGTCATTTTTCTGTTTCATAGACAGGTACCACATTATAAATGTAAAAAAAAAACTCTTAATTAGTATGCATTCTCATAATAACTTTAAAAGTTTAAAAAATATGTGGCAAACACCACATTTGCCAGTGTGAATCGGTATAAATGTAAAATATTATTTTGTAGATTTGCATATGATTAAAACGAGCATGGAATTACTTCTATTCTTCACTGTTTCGTGCCTGTACTAAGCACTAAACAAAACATATGTTACCGGGTACACAAACATAAATGGAATAACTGTATATAAATTCAATATCCATAAAAAAACACTGGCTGTTTACAAATGACAGATAAATTACAAAATTACTGTTGTTTTCAAATCAACACTTTTTTGAAACCACGGGTACATTTAAAATAACTACCTACTTACCACACTTTGCTAAACATTGGCATGATAAACATGCAGTTACGTGTTACGAAAGTATTCGTCTCGTTCTAACCTATAACACCGTTTCTTGGTAGATGGTGCTATATGATAGGCCTTAGAAGTCCACCCATCTAATTTTCTAACGCATTTTCTCAGAATAAAGCATCCAAATGTCGACTTTATGATCGCAAATTTCTTTTAATCATTGACAAAAACGAATCAAAACATAATAATATTTGAGATCCTGACTATCTATAAATATACAATCCTGATGCTGATCAGAACTGAGGAGTAAGATCTTGAAATTCAGTGGGAAAACCTTAGCCTAATATCTTTCTAACAAATCATGTAACCCTGGGTTTTAAATAGGCAGTCCTTCCTACCAGCAACAAAAATTATGCTTCGATTCAAAATTATAATTCTCTATATACATACATAGCAAGACACTAGGATAAATACCAATCCAGCTCATTTTGAAACGTAGCCAGCACAGCTTTTGACAGTTCTTAAGTCCACATTTGAATGCCTTATCCGAGAAGCAACTAAGATAGAGGACCTATCGCACGCCTTTGTTACCTCCCTTTCTATTCATGGTCATTTGTACGTAATTTCATGCTCATTAGGTTTAGTGTTGAGAATGCTAGTGGGTTATCCTTGTTTCCTTAGTACATAACGATAGTGCCCAATTGGTATTAAAAACGACCATAATCGTTCAAGTGGTCCCAACCGTTTTTGCTCTTATTGACATGGCACTAGAGAATTTTTTTCAGTGTGCTCCTCACCCCTCGACCCGACCCAGGAAGACTATAGTCAAGGCCGGCTAACCTCCTCTGGATTGTCTATCGCTTGCCGCTTTTCGCTCTGCTTTGACCCCTTTTTTGCACATTTTGGTACAAGGTAAGGCGCTCCTAGTTTGTACCGTTGGCATGCTCACAACTGCGCTACGAAGAAATCAACCTGATGCCAAAGAACTTCTCAACTCAATGTCGTACTTTTCTATCAGTTTTTACATGCATGTTCTCTTCAGACAATACCTACAAACCTTTTTATATTTGTGTGACACGATAGAAAAGGACGGAAGGAACGCTCATTCAATAAGTTCATGCGTCTCGCTTCCACGCACCGTTTCATTCTACGCACCATGTTAGACCCGATTCACACCGGCGAAGTGGCCAACCATGGCGAACGGAATGCACTCGCGATAGCTTCAACGCCGCACAAATTGAAACCCTCTGTCTAACTGAATAAGATAAGCTTTCATACTAACCAGGGGCGCTCGCTTCTCACATCATTGTGTGTTTCATTCGAGTTGTTTTGCTTGCTTACGCGCCGAGTTTGTGTGGGTGTGCTTTTTGAAATAAGAACGATTCGATTGAAAAAAGAATAGGCGGGAGGATTCGTAGGAAAGGCAGTCGTAATAAACTAGTAACATTTTTGGGCATCATACGAAAGAGACTAGCGAGTCCGGTTCTTAAAAATGTACCTAAACAATAATACTGTGACAATTAAGTTACTAGCAGCACGGCATGGTAACGTGTGACTGAAGGTAGAAAAGTATACCTCTAAAGCATTGCATACTACTTAATATGACACAGGGAACCAAATGCAAGGTAAACTCGATGTGATCTGCATTTGGAGACGCATCTATAACATAAATGACTTATAACTTACAATTACGTTAAAATTTAACTTTCATCTGCTTAGTAAATTGCTTTAAAATTCTGCAAAATTTGAAAATGTTTTGGATAACACTGCTTCCCGATCAGACAGATCGACGTCATCAAGTGAGAGGTTCAAAAAAACTTGAAAATCCACAAAATAGACTCAATTTAGCGCTGGAGAATTGTACTGATTTTACAAAAACGTCGATACTTTATGCAATTAGAGTTAGACTGGCATCAAACTGTATTTAAGACATGCGAAAAAGAGTACCTAGTCGAAATACAATGTAACACAACTAATCTTTATTAAACACTACATGCAATAACATCGCGGAAAATAAATAAGTACAAATAAAATGTTGCAGAGTGAGTCAACAGGCGGTATTAGCACTAAATCTATTCAATCTTATTCTATTCTAGTTCCCTTCCAGACAATCTAACAAAAAAACCATGTTAAAAGATAAACAATAAAGCACTTTATTCGTTCCAAACCCAAAATTCGACAAGATTTAAGGCAAAATTCTATTCTTAGTTAGATTAGGTTAGGTTAGGTTATGTTAGGGTAGGTTAGGTTAGGTCGGTAAAAGAACTCGAATGTGAGAGCGAGCGTCTGAGGAGGCTAGCCGTCCGCAGTGGGGCTGCGATGGCCCGTACTCCGGAGTGTACGCGGCGCCCGCGGCGGTGTTCCGCCTCACCTTCCTGGGTTCCGTCGAGGTGGACGAGGACAAGCGCCGCAAGAAGCGCCTCAAGAAAAACATGGTGGAAGAAGCCGTTAATAAGATTAAGGTTTGGTTGGGACACAGATTATAGTAGTATCTTCAAGTAAAGCAAGCTTAACAGAACAACGTTTGGGTAGGAACGTGCGTGCTCTGAGTTTCCCTCTCTATCGCATAATTCGTGTTCATTCACACACTTACCAAAGGGGTACGTTGATCTACTTGTAGCTTTCGCGCGTAAAGCGCGATGAGATGTACGGTGGGCCTGGTTTGGGTTAGCACTAAAGGCTGATTTGACACTCGGTGCAATTTCAATGCAAAAAATTATAAACGATCTAAAAATATTGCGATTGTTGTGAATTCCATACCAGCCTAAAAAAACGACTTACATCTACTAAGCTGAAGTACAATCAAATCTACTTTCTGTAGTTACTCTAATAACTAGAGAAATAAAAGGATCTCAAATACCGATTTCCATATTGCCTACTTAGAAAATGTCCAAACTCCCATACAAACCTCCATCCACATTTTATCCCCTAAGCGGTAAAATTTTAATGAATGTTACTACATGATATACTACTTCAAGGTACACACTATCACAATATCAAATTTCATCAAATTAGGTTTGATAGTTTTTGCGGGACCGTGACTCAAATGAACAATATGAACATACAGACAGACAAAAATTCAAAAACCATCAAAACGTTACGGGCTGAATTTCGAAAAATCCTTTCTTATTCGTCGTCTATGTCTTAAAAACAACTTCCATGAAAACATATTAAAAAAGCAGCGTTCTAGGTCCAAGCGTTTAGGCTGGGCGTTGATGAGTCAGTGAGTCAAGCCTTCTATTTTTGCGAGATGCTTTGAAATACGTCTATTGACAGCAATATTGTGAAGAAGTTGAGTCGTCCGTCTAATAAAAAAAATATTTACGTACCTAATTGTTTATAAATCACAGATCCTTGTTCTTAAACTCTAATGAAACACAGATTGGCTATCACAATACACGATCAAGTGACGGGGTATTAGTCCTAGAATTCTTCTAATACTAATACGTTCTAATACTAATCCGTTCTTTACGTAAACAGAAAGTAAATGATCAAACGTCCTTATGAAAAGTAAGTGAGGCTGTTTTGAAACAGGAAACGTATTTGTACCGAATTTGAAATGTGTTAAATCAAGTCTGGTAGTGCTAACACCTTCCGGGAGTAAAGAAACCAGAACATTTAAGTATAGGATCTATTAGCACAAGTTTAAACTACTTCTTAATGTAAATCCTACGTAAGTAAGGTAGTTTTCAATCCATTGATGTGTAATCGTCCGAGTTAAATAATAATGCTTAAACCTTATCAGAAATAATAATTATAAACGCTACATTCAACAGCAAATAAATATTTTTTCTGGTCAGGATTAATAGTAATTTCCATCTCCATTTGTTAAAATTTCAATGTAGAATTTGGTTTAAAAGTTTGTTCTGTAGTACGCACTGACAATATACTAATAAATAAATGTTTTCCTTTCGCTCCCATGGGGTACCATCAGGCTTTGGTAAGTTCTAAATTCTAAATTGAACTCATTGCATGATTGTGTGTGCTGACTTGATATAAAAAACGGGTCGTCAACGTAAGTTGTGAAACCCCCTTAACGTTTGCGAATTAACGCGAAATGACTCAGAAAATTGCTGTATTTTAAAAAGTCTTACACGCAATCATGTCTGCATTTGTAGTCCTTGTTATAAAAAAGAAGCTGTGCTGTGATGTGTTTGTAGTGTAGCTACTATTACAAGCTAAATGCTCCTTGTATTTCATTTGTAAAATTCATGCTCTTTTAAAAAGGTAGTTCTTACTGACCTAATCAGCTTTCCAAAATCACGCGGCATCTTAACATTATTAAAGTCAAAGTTGGTGGTTGCACCTGAACGCATATTTATCAAGTGAACTTACGTATAAGAACGTATAAGAATGAGTATAAAACATACGAAAACTGTCCATAATACGTCGCAAAAACAAAGTACAACCTTTCTTTTTATTTGCCCTCAGGCACCTGAGGGAGAAAACCAGCCAAGTACCGAAGTGGACCTGTTCATCTCAACGGAGAAAATAATGGTACTCAACACGGAACTGAAGGAAATCATGATGGATCACGCGCTGAGAACCATATCATACATCGCGGACATAGGGGACCTTGTGGTGCTTATGGCCAGGAGAAGGTTCGTGCCTCATGAGACGGACTCTGACCCCCCGAAGTTGAACCGCACGCCGAAGATGATATGCCATGTTTTTGAGAGTGAAGAGGTAAGTTAGAATTAATTTGCGAGATTATTAAATTATAATCCTGTTTGAGAAAGTGAGAAAGAGCAGAGCCGAAGTAGATATTTTTTTGCTTTGGCATGGTTCGGAGTTTTATTTTCCTTGAAACGAACATATTGATTAATACCGACTGCCGAAGCAATGGATGTTCCAATTTCGACAAAAGAGGTGTTTTTAAAGTAGTAGCAGTAGAATCAGAGTTTAGAGTGTCACTGGTTACTTTAATTAAAATAAATACCAAAAGGGCTATTGAACATCAAAGACGACCATTTCAAAGCCGGGTTTTTAAAGTTTGCGTTTTATTGGACTTATTAATTTAACATTAAACAGGTACAGAACTTGAATATTATACAACGCATTTGATGTTCCTGAACCGACTTTCCCACAACTTTACTTAACCGTAACAAATTATTCCAGGCGCAATTCATAGCCCAATCAATAGGCCAAGCCTTCCAAGTAGCCTACATGGAGTTCCTCAAGGCCAACGGGATAGAAGATCACAGCTTCGTCAAGGAGATGGACTACCAAGAGGTTTTGAACAGCCAGGAGATTTTCGGAGATGAGCTGCAGATGTTTGCGAAGAAGGAGTTGCAGAAGGAAGTGGTGGTGCCGAAAACCAAGGGAGAGATTCTGGGAGTGGTGGTGGTGGAGTCCGGCTGGGGGTCCATGCTGCCGACGGTTGTCATCGCGAATCTGGCCCCGGCGGGCGCCGCGGCGCGTTGCGGACAGCTTAATATAGGTAAGGGGTCATGGGTTTTGGGTGATAATAATTACTTTGTTGACATAGTTATTGGTAGTCATATTTTTTATATCGCTGGAACCGTAAACTTTTTAAACATCTTACGTGTAGATAAGGAGGTTAGTAAAGATTTTATTTGTAACAAGCCTCTTTATATATATAGATAAAACTGAAAATGTAACAGTTTATCAAAAAAATACGTTATCAAACCTCCCCCATCCTTCCATCACTATTGTCACCAGGTGATCAAATAATCGCCATAAACGGCGTGAGCCTGGTCGGCCTCCCGCTCTCGACGTGTCAGACATACATCAAGAACTCCAAGACCCAGACGGTGGTGAAGCTGACGGTGGTGCCCTGCGCGCCCGTCGTCGAGGTGAAGATCAAGCGGCCCGACACCAAGTACCAGCTCGGGTTTAGCGTGCAGAATGGAGTGGTGAGTACTTATGACAAGTGTCGTCGTTACTTATCTAGCCTATGGCCAGCCCTAAACGGTCAATTATACTGCACAATGGTGCCAGTTCGTGTAGAGTTAAAAAAAATTATTTAGATCTATGGACCTTTAAAATTAAATAACAAAACCAGAGTTGGACTCAAAACCACTTATTGTGGAATGATTTTGACCGTTTAGGATTAGTATTGAAAATTGCTCAATGAATGAACTAAAGTTTGAACAAGTTAAAATGGAATTATACCAACAATATTTTGTATTACACCAGTCACACCATTAGTATTGCTCAATAAGCTTAGGTAGCACCTGACACGTCAAAGTATTCGTGTAATATTACCCATTTTTCGTGTGTTATTATTTTTCGTGATAATATTGATCGTTTGAAGACGAGATTATTTATATAGATTCATTGTAGGTCTGGCTAGAGCCGGCCTTAATAAACAAGCTGTAATGCACCAGATGCACAAAAATTCAGAACCTTGTATTTTTTTTTAAATTGACGTATCATTGAACGAGCATTTCACTGAATATAGATTTATTGACTGGAGAATTGCGGATCGAAAAATCAAACAAGGAGGCTTGAATTTAAATACGATTTAATTCAATTAAGCTTTAGTTTTATTATAAAGTATTACGTTTTAACCTCGTAAGACCCACCATACTACAAACAGGGAGTTTTTTGTGAGTGGGACTTTGAATCTACCATCAGCACAATAAAGTTCAATTACGTTTGTCCGATAATGCTATTTTCAGATTATGAAGATGGGAAAATAAACCTTATTCTTATTGCAACACAGTTCAAATTAAATTGCCTTTATTAAATATACATGCGACTTTTTAAACCAACTCACCTTTTATAAGAATCCTCATAATTATAAATGAAGTTGACGTGATAGTGTTGTGCGTCAGATCTGCAGCCTGCTGCGCGGCGGCATCGCGGAGCGCGGCGGCGTGCGCGTGGGGCACCGCATCATCGAGATCAACGCGCAGAGCGTCGTGGCCGTGCCGCACGAGCGCATCGTCAACCTGCTCGCCACCTCCGTGGGCGAGGTACCATCCATTGCTCATTCAATCAATCGGGAGCCCTTTGTTTCCCATAATTTTATTGGTCATATTGTAATTGTTGACATAATTTTTGATAGTCATCATTTTTTATATCGCTGAAACTGTAAACTTTTCAAAGGTTCTGAAATATCTAACGTGTAGACAAGGCTAGGTTAGGTTAGGTTTGATTTATAAAAATCCCGAAAAAGTAACAGTTTCTTTAAAAAAACACGTTATGACTTGCGATGATTATGACCTAAAGCACATTATGACTAAAAATAATTATGTCAGTCAATATGGACCCCAATAAATCACTTACCAAACAACATTTACAAACTGGGCAATTCCATAGCAGAGAGTAACGTAAGTTACCAATTTCTAGCATTCTGATTGTGTTTTTTAGTTATATTTCAAAACAGAAGAACTCATTTATGTCTATATACTTGTTTAAATTTATATCTAGAAAAATATAAGCATTATAAGTTTAAAAAAACACGCTTGAAATTGTAACTTTCGTTACATTATCGTGGAATTACCCAACTGATTAATTTCACAATCTTTTTGCAAAATGCTTTTTCCGACACTGTAAATACGTTAGTTTAATAAAACGATCCTGAAATATAAAGCGTTTTGCAAAATGATACATTTGTAAAATGAATCGGTTTGTGAAACGATTGTTAGCAATTGATGGTAAACCAAAAATTTAACCTAAAAATTAACAAAACTGGAGGCAACGGATCACGAGCCTCTATTTAAAAACGTGATAACGTCATAGGTACGGTCACGAGCGTTAATTAGGAACCCATTTCAAGCAAAATATGCTTGAAGTCGTCAATGTCATTAGAGATGTCAAGTCATTAGTAACTTTTAGGAAACTACACCTTATTGTTGTAGAATGTCAGATTGACTTTGGACCTAAGGTGGGTACCAAATTTAATCTCGTGACTGTACAGTGTAATAGTTCTTATAATGTAAACCTTAGGTGTCAATCTATACTTGTCTTTCACTCGGTTAATACGCTCTTATGCAAGCCTAACAGAGTTTACCCGAAACCAAAAGACTTTTTAAGAACCATTGCAACTCGCTACATTTTAGCGTTAATTTAAAGGCCCGCTTGCACATAAATTAAACCTAGGTTAACTCAGGTTAAATAATTCAAGAATGTCAGATTCACATAAAAACTAGGTTTTAACGAAGTAATTTGTTGACCTGGTGTTATCCTAGGGTTAACGTTTGCGTAAGACTTCTTCCTCAGTTATTACTCCGGTTAAAACTACCCGCAGTTACAGAATCTATATGCATTCCTAATATTGGGCCTCAGATAATTACTTAGGTTAAAATTACCCGCAGTTACAGAATCTATATGCATTCCTAATATTGGGCCTCAGATAATTACTTAGGTTAAAATTACCCGCAGTTACAGAGTCTATGCGCGTTCCTAATATTGGGCCTCAGTTAATTACTTAGGTTAAAATTACCCGCAGTTACAGAGTCTATACGCGTTCCTAATATTGGGCCTCAGTTAATTACTTAGGTTAAAATTACCCGCAGTTACAGAGTCTATACGCGTTCTTAATATTGGGCCTCAGTTAATTACTTATGTTAAAATTACCCGCAGTAACAGAATCTATACGCGTTCTTAATATTGGGCTTCAGTTAATTACTTAGGTTAAAATTACCCGCAGTAACAGTATCTATACGCGTTCTTAATATTGGGCCTCAGTTAATTACTTAGGTTAAAATTACCCGCAGTAACAGAATCTATACGCGTTCTTAATATTGGGCCTCGGTTAATTACTTAGGTTATAATTACCCGCAGTTATAGAGTCTATACGCGTTCTTAATATTGGGCCTCAGTTAATTACTCAGGTTAAAATTACCCGCAGTTACAGAATCTATATTCGCGTTCTTAATAATGGGCCTCAGTTAATTACTTAGATTGAAATTACCCGCAGTTACAGAATCTATATTCGCGTTCTTAATATTGGGCCTCAGTTAATTACTTAGATTGAAATTACCAGCAGTTACAGAATCTATATACGCGTTCTAAATATGGGGCCTCAGGTAATTACTCAGGTTTAAATTACCCACAGTTACAGAATCTATACGCGTTCTTAATATTGGGCCTCAGTTAAAATTACCCGCAGTAACAGAATTTATACGCGTTCTTAATATAGGGAACAAACTTCAGTCTTTAACGCCATCTATCGACAATCGTCAACATACTTCGTCCGACATAATTTTCCGACACCCATTAGGCATCGTCCTAATAGAACGCGAATGCGCGATCATTGTAGCTTCGCGCGAATTTTACTCGTACGAACGCGCGAACAAATATATTGAACTCGAATAAGTGTCCTAACTGACAATCGCACGACGCGGTCGCGCGATTAAAATGTTTGTAAATCTATTCGCGCGAACTTAGTTCGTCCGAACGCGCGATCAAACATATTGAATTCGAATAGGTGTCCTAATTGAAATTCGCGCGATGCCACTGCCCTAGTCCACGGTCGCTCGCTCGCGTCGTCAATTCGCGCGATGATATAAAGGACACCCAGTTTTTGCCATCGCGCGAACACGCGATAGTCGCATCGCTTTCTATTAGGACGATGCCTTATGAAACTTTTTAATTCCAGATATTAATGAAAACAATGCCGACGTCGATGTTCCGGTTGCTGACCGGCCAGGAAAACCCCGTGTTCATATGAGCGCCACACAAGTGCCTGCTTAAGATATTACACCGCTCTACGTGCCCTGGCTTCGCTATAACACAAACACATATAGACATACAGACACCATAAGGGTTCCCTTTTTATCATTTTGGTACGGAACCCTAATGGTTGAAATTATGGGAATAGGAAAGCGTCACGGTCATAATAGAGATGATGACTGACCGGTCAAATCTATTTAATCGGTTTGTATGAAGTGTCAAAATGATAGCTTGGATTGAGATTTTTATGTAAGACCTGTGACGTCTCAAGCTTGTATTGTCATTTTTTTTAAACATTAATCACAAATAATCTTGTTTTGAAATGTTCTTGTATTAGAGCACAGTGTCAACACCCTTATTAGATTTAGGAAAACAAAATAATAAAATGCAGGCAACACATTCGTTTTGAAAACTAAAAAACGTTCTGCCTCAGAACACTCGATTTATGGAATTTGGGCCCTCGACACTCATTAATCACAGTTGTGTCCAGATTCTAGGTACCTACCTAAAAATGTGTAAAATTACCAGCAAACGGATCAAGATAAAATTGCCGTCAAAACTCGAGCAGATTGTAAAATATCGCTTTTGTTAATTTGACACTTTATCACGAAATTGGAGGTGATTATTATTCTTGGTAAAATAATGGTGATTTCAAATGCCTGAAACTGACACTTTATATTTACCATAGACAATGTTGTGTTGCCATACTGATAAAAGAATCTCAATTTAAAAAATGTTTTTTTAATGAATAAAAGCGAGGACAGGGCCAGAAAACTAGCTTAGCTCTCAAAATACTCATCTCCCGCAAAGTGATGAAAGAAAGTCGGGAGGCTTATAGCTTTTGTGGCCGAATAAAGTATTTAGGGTAAGTTGTGTATCTCTCTAAAACTTGCGTTCTTTCACGAAATATTTTAGTCGTAAATCGTGAACGTTTTTCGTAAAAGGACGCAAGTGTCGGTTCTTCGATTTTCAAGAAAATGTGTATTTGTACTCCATTTAATGTATAAAATGTCGGTAGACTGAATAAAGTAATTGCTGAATAAATAAACAAGAGATTTGCTTAGCGGTTATATGGATGTTTTGACCATTGAGGACGTTTAAAGCTGCAAGATATCTTGTAGTTTTTATTTGTTTTTAAATACCGTTGTTTTCAAGAATAATAGGGATTTTTGGTACCTACTCCTATACGACCAGCGATATTAAATTATTATTTAGCTATGATTTGATTAGGTATAAAGATAACGCTTTATTTCTAGTGTAACATTAATTTATATTAGAGTTATTTTTTATGTCATTACGGCAGAAAATTAACCTTTAAATTGCCTAGTATTTTTCATATGACATATCTGTGTTGCCAGCTAGACAAAGTTACACAAACCTGTGTACCTACTTACTTCTTTCTAATCACTAAAATTGTAGAATATCTTGCAAAATAATTCTTAACACATTGGTAATAAATTATTTGAAGGATGATTGCCTACCTGAACCGCTGTTTACTTTATTCAGTTTACCATAAACTATAGATTGAATATCACATACCCACTCATATCTGCTTAGTTAATAAATATTTTTTAACAAATGCCGTGACATGTACACATTATTAATTAGTTACAGAATACTTAACGTTTAATTAAATAATATATTTACGCCATCTTTACAATAGACTTTTTGTGTTGCCATACTAAGTCGAGATTTTTCCATATTTTTTTAGTTAGTTTTATCGCTGTCAATTTTTTATACAAAAATATCATTCACTTCATCATTCCATCTAAAAAAATGATGAGTTTATTCTTTAGAGTTCGTTTTTATTTTGTATTTTATTTTACAAGAGAGAACGCTCCTGTATTTTATAAAAAAAGTATAGATTTTCAAATTTTGGTTTATATTACTGTGTTAGATAAAACTGGTGTAAATTCTTAGAGGAGGAATAAACTTTATCCATCTTTTGAAAGGAATATCGATGTGTTTTATGCGCATTTTATGAAAATTGTTACAACTCGTATAAAAAGTAATCTGAATTGTAACAATTTTAATAACAAGCGATTCACAGTGATTATATTAAAAATGAATTGATTAGTGGATATAGTATTGGATAAAAGCATTATTTCGTGTAGCATTTCAAAAGATATATCATATTTTGTAAATTTTATAGTGTCGCTATAGCCTATGACTGTATAACCTATTGTATAATGTATGTCCTATGTTCTTAGCTAAGCTTAGCGCTCTGAGGACGAGTCAAGATGACGACTTACTGCCGGTGATATACTAGCTGTCCTTTTCTATTTATTCTTTCTCTAAAAGGACAGCTACAAACATACGAGGCTAGCAAGTTAGCATCTCTAATATTTATTTATGTATAAACATTTACTTACTTGACTTTATCGTCACAGTATGACCATAAGGACCCTTAACCTATTGCTTGTGTAACCCCCACGATATTTTTAAAGAATTATATCCTCCAGTATCATTAATTTCACCTATCAGCTGGCGTCCATTAAACATTTTTTATTGCCAACTTCATCTCAAAGCTGTATTTATTTTTCATTATCTTCATATTTCAAGGTTCTAGTGAAAACAATAAGTACAAATTATTTGTGTTTTCACTAAAAACACTTTCCCTGGGATTTTAAATAATTTTGGACGCTGGCAACACCATTCAAACATTATTGATGTTAATATTATATATCACAATCCGGAGTCTTTGGATGTCAGTGTCAAGTAAGGGTCTTTTTAAACTAGATGAAAAGAAAGGATGGACGTTATTTGGCAAATGGCATGCTAGGGCTTCTGATGTAATTTTATATTGCTAGCTGTTGTGAATAAGATTTATTTACATTGACACAGATCTATAGCTTGAGGGAGGAAAGGTAGCTACACTGTAACATGTGAAATAACTATTGTTGTTTTCATTTCTAAGAGTATTATTCTAGTCTGCATTAAAGTTAAGAATAAACTGGACAAACTGGTAGTTGTTGTTTTTTTTTAAATATATTTCAAACTTTGCCACCATTCCGAGGGTAACGTATTAAATCAGCAACAAACAATTGAAAACAATAAACACTAGCATGGTAATCTTAATTTAAGCTGGGCATTCACGGACGCGCCGTTTGTCTCGGCGATAGATGGAGTGTATACAACTGGAGGGAGTTAGAAGGGCGTAGTACTTTGACCACATTCACGGGCGCGCCTCGCCACGCCCGTGAATGTGGCGACATCACGGAGCAAGCTAGTTAGAAAATAGCAGCCAGACAACACATTCATGGCGACGCCATTTGGCATGCCGCAGAGGCGTAGCGTGTTCCCACGTTGAATTTCGACATTCACGATAGTTCCATTCGGATTACGCGTTGGCGCGTCGCGCTTGCTTTCCGTTCATTTGTAAACCAACGCTACAGTTTTGACATTCACGGATATATTTTGGCGCGGCGCTGCGCTATTCGGCTTGTTGGAGCGGTCGCGAATGCCCAGCTTAAACTTTCATGTTTTTCACATATTACGCTGAACAAAAAGGTCAATATTAAGGCCAATGATACCTTTTTTATACTTGTTGCCGTGTTAAGACCTGTAAATTTTTTGATAGGTTTGATGTCAAATCAATAGGGGAATTTTCCATTTTTTTTTCTATCGGCCTGTCCCATCTTAAGGAACGTGTAAAGTCACATCCCAGAATGTAGTTTAATAGAATATATATTTACACATTCGCTGATTAGGCAATTGTAAAGTATTTAATTTTTTTTTAAACAGCAAAATGGTCCCGGTTACAACAGATTCCATTATTTACATATTAAAATAATGGTTTAGGTTAAGGTGACAGAGTTCAAATTAAATTAACTATGGAATTGATTTTTAAATAATAAAAATCTCGGAAATTATGCGTTATTGGACTACATGTTATACCACACTATATACTCCAAATAGGGTCTAGAATCGATGGTTAAACTCCTCACGGTCACGGGCACGGTGTATATATTATTATGATATGAATAAAGGTTATATGAATATAACGTATGATTGTATGTATGTATGTTGTGTGAAAAATGAGTACAGCTAGCACCATCTATATTCAAAAAGCTAAATTAAATGTTGTAGCTACTTGACTATAGATGGCGTTAGTTGTACACGATTTTAAACAAAAAAACACTACCTAATACAAAAAAAAATTATAAACTAAAACCCGACTACAAAGAAGTAATGAAACGAGTATCGACCTTCGTAATATTTTACACGAGATATTTATTGCCAGAGTTAGAGAATAGTAATCTGATTCAGAATAAAACCACTTCTACTTTTCATAATATTTTATTTAATATTTGATTTGATTTGAATATTTGATGACGCACAGTAGGTATAAATTTAGTAGAATCCAAGACATTGACAGCAGGAATCATCTGCGAATGGAACTCCATCTATTAGGGCGCGTACATATAGAACATCCGTTTTTACAGGTTCCGTTTTACCGGATCTTTTCACCTTGTAATCTTTTTTTTACTGAATCCAGAAAACTGTTTTGGGTGTGAACTCGCTCATACAACTACACACGCCATCAAATAACGGACCTGTAAAACGGATCGCTATGTGTACGCGCCCTTACGATCGCCATCCCACCTCCTCGTAAGCTATTCAAAATATTATTCGTTGTCGAACGCCAGTTAATTATTACAGCAACGTGCATTGCAGATTGCAGTTTGGCCTTCGACTTCGAACAATATTTTGATGCATGTCTTTCAGTGCGGTTATATCTAACCAGTTATTATAACAAAGGGATCCACTGAGAGTTAACTATAACTTGTGTAAGGGGTGCTATGTTATATTTTGTACAGTTATCCTACTCGCTGTATGTAAACATTAAGAACATCGACTCTTGTAACGAGCCCATTGTTGAATAACATTATTAATGCCGGTCACTATGTATGTATAAATATCGGTCAGTAGGTAGTAGGTGCCTACCTATGAAGTAGTTATTTTGTATTGCAATGACGAATATAATAACTACTTACCCTACCATTTTCCTTGTACGATTATGTTAATTATTATAATATTTAAACCATAGATTTCTGTGTTTGGGTCATAGGATTACACCATTCTACCAAATGTCATCTGATTTGGTCCAGTAGATTCGGAGCAAATTGGCTGTGACAGACGGACGGACAGACAGACGCATGAGTGATCCTATAAGGGATCCCTTTTTTTTTACGGAACCCTAAAAAGTAAACTATGGTTTACAAATTATGTCGGAAACTAAAATTAAGGATTTTTATTACCTTTTGTTCCGCGTAAAGGAAGTAAGTAGGTACGCTTAGAATAATACAACAGTGAGCGACGGGCAGTTGAAACTGCATAAAAAGCGTCTCATGGCCGCCGCGGCCACTAGGCAGGCTCATGTCATGCTTCATAACATTTCTATGCATTATTTGGTCGTTGCACAGACGTGAACAGGCCATCCGGCCGCAAGGGACGTAACCTTGAATGTAATTTCTGGGACAAAATGCAAATTGAACCACTTCCATTTTTTTATTGCAAGTTGAAGGTAGACAGGCCACCTGATGGTAAGATGGGATCTGAGACCCATAGACATTTGAATTCTCAAGACTACAATCTCTAGACTTCAATACTAAGACTCCAAATGCGTGCAAACCCTGACTGAGTACCAAGATGGAATGCCTCTGCTAGTGATGGGGAATATGCATCGATTTTTTAAATCACATTTCTCAACAAAATATGAAAATACCGTAAAAGAGATCACCAAAAGTGAAATTAAAATTAAGAGGCCGGATACTAAATTTTGCCGGTTTTGCTTATTTTTGTGATTTCACAGCAATACATTGTTAATTTTTCATACCGTTAAGACGTCAAAACGATTCATGAATATGTGACATTCTAAACCTATTGCATCAAAATTCACATAACAGCCGGTGTCAGGTCGATTAATCAAAATAAAATAATAAAAACAAAAAAGTAGCTCATACATTCGTTAAAATTAGAAATTATCTTTCGTGTTGTGCATTAAAACTTGTAGAAATACAGTATTTCAACTGTAAAATCACGTAAATCAGCGAAATCGGCAAAATTTCGTATACAGCCTCTTAAAATCGGTTAAGAAATACGGAAGATACAAGCATTTTAAACTGCTAATTAGACAGACAGATCCGATGTGCACCGGTGACGTCAGTTCGGCCATATAAACTCCACGTAAAATTCTGTTTTGCTAGAAACAGATAATCACAAATCTTTGTTGGCTTATATCTTGGTTATTTTTATAGCTATTCAAAAAATGTTTTTTCTCACCTGTTTGTTACATGAATCAGCTTTTATTGAAGGGTAAAAAAAAACATGAATATTCCCTGTACCTACCCACACACCACACACCGGAACACAACAATGAGAACACTGCAGTTGCTTGGTGGTAGGTTAAGGAACAAAGGCAATAGGCATGCTCATGAAATGAAATGCTTGTGCTCAAAATACTGGTAATTATTAGGTATATTGAAAAAATATAGCTAAAACCAATGATATAATATAAAAAGAGGTAGATATGTTACCTATACGGTATTCCGCGTGTAAAAATGGCCAGGCTTACGCACACATAATCAGTAAACATTGCAATTACACAATAATTCATAAATGACAAGTGAAAGCAGGATGGTATGCTAATTTCCGGAAGCGAAACAAAACGAGTGTATGTTGCTCTGCAGACTAGTTCACGGTTCCATTGACGGCGCAAGACTAAGTAAAGGTGTACCAATTAGCTTGGTTTTAGGGTGCCACTATCGAAGTGCATATAACATATCTACCTCTTTTTATTATATTATATCATTGGCTACAACAGTCACAATTTTATGGTTGGATTTCCAAAATATTATACGTAGTTATGGACGTTGAGTTGAGACAACATTAACTTTCTTCCATTGTATCGATAGTCTTAGAACCATAATTAAAAAAAAATACATATAAAGGAAAAAATACCTTTTTAATTAAGTCCTTAACTACGCACACTTTTGAAATTCACCCTTTTAGTAAAAAAAAAAAATCCTTACACTTGCAGTTCGGTAGGTTCGCACGCATTCAGCATAAAGAACCCAACGTAGACTCAATTACGTATCAGAATTGAAGATCCCGGCACTGTAACTGCGGTCAATGCGCAAATTGTTGCCCTAGTTTCGGTCATTCACTGCCGTCGTTATCGGACACTGCAGGTACCTATCTGGTTTAAGCTAGCTTAAACCAAATCAGTCTGAGATCAGCCTTATCAGATAAGGGAAGGTCGCAAGATTAGGAGCAAAATATTATGACGGCGTCAGTGCAAGAAGTAAACACATGCATTATTATTAGATGTTTTATGGAAACGAAGTCGGATGATCAGGGGCATTATTCTAATCGGGCTGATAATAATTGCTTTTTAGATGTTATTACATACATACATACATAATCTCACGCCTTCGTTCCCAGAGTGGGGTAGGCAGAGCTACAGAATTACAAACATCTCTAAAAACTTGTTGATAATTCTATAACCACAATTTGCACAATTAGGCTAAGATGTTTACCAGCGTATTGGTGACAGGTTGCAAGCCCATCGCCTAACAGTACTACAAGCCTTTATTCCCTTAGTCGTCTCTTACGACATCCACGGGAAGACATGGAGTGGCACTATTCTAACTCGGCAACCACACGAGGATGATATTGTATTGTTAGATGTTATTGTATTGTTTTAAACTCGGCCGCCATTACTGTCAAGTCAAGTATAGTAGATTATACGTCGAAGGGATAAAGCACTGTTTTATGTCACGGGCGCGATATTGAATCTAGAGCAAATGATCTCCAGATTTAACTCCTGAGCGTAGCGAGGGTGTTACGAGTTAATTCCTGAGCGAAGCGAGCGAGTGAGTGCAGGGAGGGATTCAAGCTCGCCCAAGACGAAAACAGCTTTATCCCAAAGGAGAATAGTCTTCTTTACGCACCTTTTGTTTTATTTTCTTTATTTTGCGTATATGGCTTTTATGGCCCGTTCAATTTTCGAATAAGTTCTGTTTGCTGTAGGTTTCTATGCAACAATTTTTCATACGAATTCATATCTCATTATAACCCGCTGTTTAGCCGATGGCTATACCTAATCACTTACTTTAGGTGAGGTTTGCATGATATATAATTGGGCAAATTCGAGCATGTGGTGTGAAAAGTAAATAAGAGCTAACATAACGTTGACAATGTCAAAAACAATTAAAGGCCGAGTTCACCAACAATTAAACGGACGCTAATTAAGACTTAATCGTCCGTTTAATTGTTGGTGAACTCGGCCCTGAGTGTATGTCGAATTTCATCAACAACTTAACTGATGATTAGAGTTAACAGCTGACAAAATGTATGAAATAACATTGATTAACATTTATCATCGTTTGGTGAAATTGGTACTCAGCCTGAGTCGAAGACCTAATAGGTATCTCTACTTTAAATATCTTGTCACTTCAATGGCATAGGTATTTAAAATGTCATCATTATGACATATTCGGAGATGTCACAGCGACAAAGTACCTCCCAAATTGTTTTTAACAATAAGCAGATTGAAACTGCATTTCATAAATTATAATTACTAATGGCCTGTTGTTTGATCAGTATAGTTAACTCAACTTAAAAAAAACGAAATATGAAAAAGGAATTGAAAATCTGACACATTTCCTTGAGATTTAACCATTAGTTAGGGTTTTTGACGATTAGTTAGTTTAACTACCCATCAAACAACAGGCCATTAGTCACCATGTTAGTAGGTAGGTACCTAAAGGAACGTGTCGAATGAACATCTCTTCCATTCCAGAACTTCCGAATGTTCAAATCGGTTCGTTTTAATTAGGCAGTGCGATTTTTTGTAATTGAGAACTTTTTATCTTGACAGAAGTGTTTAATTATCTGCCGAGAATAGAAAAAGGGCAAAACAATTAACCCAACGGCAAGGGTTAAAGGTACCAGTAGGCAGCTATCTTCTTTTATGATAACCTTTAGGTACTACGATAACTGCCACCAACTATGAATCACATGTAATTTTACCACGTCAGGAGTGTCACTGGCGCTGATTGCGGTGCCTACTTAGTATCGAATCAATAACATAATGCACACATACCTACTTACTTGGGGCTTGTGCCACATCAGGACCAACAATTTGTCCAAAAAATATTTTTGAGACGAGCTTTTCTTGCCGACTGTAGGTAGTTTTTTTGTACAGACATCTTCTGTTTATCGAGTCCGATAACGAATCCTAATTCGGTGGTTCTTAGACGTTAAATAACTTTTTTATTATCAAATCAGCTCGAGTTAGGTGCCATAATATTGCTTTGTCATCGGTTTTTTGATGTATTCCAAATTTTTTCCCATTTCAAAAACCGGAACTGGTTTAAAATTGACTTTCAAGATTAAACTGAGCATTATACCGCCAAACTTAAAGCTTAAGAAATAAATTCTAGTTAAAAAATGGTCGCAGTCAAAGTGCACCAAGTAAAACCCCGTAGGTACGGTCAGCTGCAAAATTGCATGGACACCTTAACGTCTATAATGCTGTGAACACGTGATGCCACGTTCGTAAGAAACAACCTAGATGGCGTTGTTAATTGAACAAGTTATATTGTTGTTTGCTTCAACTATATGACGTTTTAGTATTAGAATCGATAATTTCACCACTTAACTAGAAGGGCCGTTGGCTTAGTTAGTTGGCACTTCGATTTCGCGGAGTCAGTCCGTGGGTCGGGAGATCGATTCTGCTTACAATATCTTTTTTAATTTATCTTGTTTCACATAGTAATTAATAAACGAATGTATTATCTTTTGAAATAATAGTTTCAAGAAATGATACAACTTTTGTTATTTGAAATGAAAAATCTTTATTCCTTGTATAACATTTTAATTCAGTGAACTGTTTAGATAGTTTTTTTTTACAAATTACCTTTGTAACAATGAAACGACTACCTACTACTTAACTTTTATTACTGAGGTAATAGCTTAAGTTTCGTTTCCGAAATCAGAAAGAAGATTGAAGCTATTAAACCACAATAACATATAGTAATTATTAACATATTTAGAGACCGGGTTACCTTAACTGTCAAATGCATTATGTTTAACTATGTTATACAGTTAGGATCACTTATATAAGGATAATAACTGAAATTTCGTGTATAAATGGTGTGTGATTTGTTTGACTTTAAATATTTAAAATAAGATAATTATTAACTGCTATAAAATAGTATAGACACGTAAAAAAAGCGAAAATAATTGTCACTTTTGTATTAATTACTTACGTTAACCCGATCTCCACTTGACCACTGTATTACTATATACTAAACTTTAATACCTAGTATAACCCCCCCTCTGTTCGATTACCGCTTGCATTCGGGAACGCATTGAATCGATAAGATTCTGACACAGATTGGAACCTCGAATACTATCCCAAATTTTTGAACAATGTTCTTCCAAGGCGTTCGGAGTTCGCTCATTCTGGTGATCCCAACGTTGGACAATAATACCCCATAAATTTTCGATAGGATTTAAATCCGGTGACCTGGAAGGCCAGGGAATAACCCTTATATTATTGTGCTGACTAAACCACTCCCGCACACTACGTGAACGGTGTATTGGGCAGTTATCTTGCACAAACGTTATCACCGGCAACTCCTCCTCTGGATACACATTGCGAACGGTGGGCAACATGGTGTCCTCCAGCATTTCCACATAATGAACACTGTTCGCTCGACTGGGAAGTTTAACCAGTTTTCCTGGGTCAGCCGCACTCATCCATCCCCACATATTTACGGTTATTCGACCAGATTCCATGTTGGGCACTACATGGTTGTCATTATACCGGGTATTGTTTCGGAGCCACAAGCTTAATCGTCCGTGTTGGCTGGATTTAAAAGTCTTTTCATCCGTAAAGATGACATTGCTCCAGTCGAAATCTAGATACTCCAAAGCGAACTCTAACCTTGCTCTTTTATGGCTTTCTGTTAGCAAGGGTTTGACAGCGTGCCTACGATGATGCAGACCCTCACTATGTAAAACACGGCGAATAGTATCCGCACTTGTATTGAATAAACCAGCGTAGTTGGTTGTTGGTTTGAATCCGTCTTCCTCATAATCCCTCACCATGGCTTGACGCTGGGGTGTGCTTATGAGTAGTGGTCTTCCCGTTCTTTGCCGGGGGCAAAGATCCCTCCTCTTCGAACCGCCGTACCCATAAAACAACAGTTTTCCTCTGTAAAAAAAACGGAAACTTATAATAACCATTAAAGATATAAAAAAGATGAAATAGAAAATATTTTTGTAAAAATCTGAGTACTTAAATAAATTACTACTTACGTTCACACCGGTTTCTCTTGCAATTTCTGACAAATTTCTGCCTTCACTGTGCAAGGCAATTATTTGCGATCTTTTGACCAGGTCAATATTGCAACGAGAAGTCATTTTTTAAGAAAAATTTAACGAAAGTAAAATCTACACTAAAAAGGCAATCGATTAAGCAGCTAACGAACGAACGAGCAAAGTCTTTGTAATAATCAGTGTGGTATTTATAAATCTTTAGTCTACCCTCCTTATAGTAATATTAACCGTGTTTCTATTTCATTGAATGCGAAAATAACCAAATCATAATAAACTATTAATTTCAACTTCATATTCAAATGTGTGATGGTCCAATGGCGTATAACGCCGCTCTCACTCACGACTCCGAGTATCGCGGGTTCGATTCCACGCAATGGAAAAAGTGTTTTTGGTAATTTAACCTCTTAGTTTGGAATTGACTAACATTTCATACTTCTAAAATCTTCTCTATACTAAAATATAATAAACGATAAAATAAAGAAAAAGTGTTTGGCTCTGGTGTCAGTATGAGGAATAAAATATTTTTTAATTTTGTTTTTTTACAACAACGCCATCTAGTACGATCTTATTGAACCACTACGAGCGTGAGGCGTCAGTTTGCACCTCAAAGCATTATCTTTATGAACTGTCCATGCACTTTTGCAGCCCACTGTACCTACCTATTGACTACGCGGATATTACAGGCATATTGGCCAGAAGCAAAAATATAAACAGTAGTTCGTCTTCAAACAAAGGTATATCACGAGCTTTGTATGTGTGCGTGCCTCGTCCGTACGCGCCGCGAGCCACTACAAACAAACTCAACAGGACGGACCGAGCCGAATGCCAGCCGCCCCGTCAACGCGTTTGGTTGCGTGCTTATTAACTATCGAGGGCCATCGACGCAACCCTAGCACCCGAGTTCGACACTTTAAGCTGACATGCGCCAATAATCGACACTTAACTCTTAATTCAAAGACCATACGGTCATAAATTGAGTGTCACAAAACAAATGAATAACCCTTATCTTCTGTAAAATAAGAATCAGTGTCGATCATTGGTTCTTGTCGATTACTGGTTCCATTACGTTACTAAAGACCTACTTTTCAATTTATACTTTGCCTGAAGTTTTACTGTGGGTTAATGTGCGGTCCTGAAATGCAGTGCAGTGACGTAGGTAAGTACTTAGCTGCAGCGAACAGAGAGCGGAGGCGGTGCGTTTCCAAAGTGTTTTCCTATAGGAAAGCGCCGCTTACGCTATACATATACCTACGTGTGGGGCTTAAAACCAATTGTAAGACTTCTTAAGCCTATCTTTTTATCACTTTGACATTTATAATAGTGTAGTGTAGTGTAGTTCCATGGTCTAGAATCCGTGTCGACACGATGGCTGCGCCGAACGTCCAGTGGCGTTCGCTTTCTTCTTCGTCGTTTCCTCATGATTGAGAGTGGTTTCCCAGTAATCGGATGATATGATGATATATGAGGAAACACCAATAGATGTTAAAAGCCTCATATGAAATGTATTGCCACTAGAACACCCAATATTTTGTCAGATCCGACACCCAACAAGTGGGAATCCACTCTGAGGGTTGTGACCATGACCACCATATATGGCTCTGTTAGATAGAGGACTTCAGGCTGCTCTTTGTTGAGCCTGATGTAGTTCTAATTGTGTGTTACAATTTAGGACTTCCAGTAAGGAATCAGACCAGCACTTACATAACAGGTCCAGAACTAATTTTATGGGCGAGGGGCGCTATAACTTCCAAACCTGGCAAGTCCTGTCACATTAGTTAAAAAAGCTTTAGCCTATTATCCAACTACTAATTCTCAAGCGTTTGTTTGCTCTGTTGTCATAGCTCAATACTTTAACGGATTGATGTTCGACATGGTACCAAGATAGTTTTAAGAATAAATAACAATTCTTTAGGGAAAAGAAAATAATTTGTAGATAACACTCCGCTACTAATTCAAATGGAAGCTTCATCAATCAAAATATCATTCTTGATAATTTATTCATTTATTTGGACTTAATAATTGCACAATAAAAAATTACAAGTGGTGCTATGTGCCTTGAGCGAGGCATTTTGAACTAGTCAACCATAGTAAAAGGATTGTTCAACATAAATGTTCCTCTTAGTTTAGTTGTTCAAACTTAAAGTTTTGCTTAAAATTATAAAAGACCACTAAGTTAAATGTTAATTTTGCAAGGAACATAACTACTGCTTGTCTCTACTCTTGTTAGGAACATAACGCAATATATTAGAATATTACATAAAGTATTAAATATAATATGAGTACACTTTGTTAAGGATTTTTCTCAGAAGCAGACAAACAAGATAGTTATTATGCATAAACTGAAAGAGGCAAGGAGTGAAAAGTGAAAATTAACATAAAATAAAATATTGGTTAATTTTGTATATTATGTATTCTGAAGTTTGCTCACAAAGCCAAATTAATTACATAAATACAATTTAATGATAACTTTTATACAAGATATAATAGTACACAAAAAATCCATAGTGAAATTATTTAGTTGCTGAATCAGTGAAAATAATGCTTACATACTCCATTGGCCTGGGAGCCAATTAAATATCAGTATCACTAGAGATCTGCAGTTGGACTAACACAGCGGTCCAAGCGGGTACATTGCACTGAGGGGCCATTAGACAAGACGCTTTACTTTGTGACGATACACACTATCTTTGTATAAAATTAACCAAATTCGATAACCATGAAATATATACATTTAAGTCTCCAAGTACATTTTATTTGATATTCTCATCCGTGACAGTAAAAAAATATGCGTACCTAGTATCAATGAAGCTACATGTGAACAGAACCCGAGGGTCCTGCGTCCACTCAAGACAAATAAGGGGCGAGGCTACATAAAATGCAAGAGGATAACCTGAGGCGGGCCTGGCGCGGTCCTGCCCGCTAATAATAAAATTTCATTGTCTCTCCACAAGTTACTGGGTCTAGGGTGTCAAACATAACTTGCACTCGTAAAACATGATATATTAGTTTCGTCCGGCCGGGGCGCGCGGGCGGGAGGCACTGGCGGCGCGGCGGCGCTTAGTTGTCCATGGCGTATCTTCGCGTCCAGTCCTTAGCGTTCCGGATGGCCTCGCTCTCGTTTACCTTCCACAGTTCGGCCACATCGTTGGCCAGCGGGTCATCAGGGTTCGGCGCTGACAGCAGTGCCTGGATCGAGAGGAGAACCGTGCGGATCTGCAGCGCCGGACTCCACTTATCCTTCAGTATATCCAGGCATATGCGGCCTAGTCGGTCTATATTCGGGTGATATATTTTCGTTATAAACCTAACCTTAGGCGCCGACATCGGGTAGTCCTCCGGCAGAAATAACTCTAATTTGAACAGTCCTCCTTCGAAGGGCGAGTCCTCTGGCCCTGTCACGATTACGTGGAAGTAGCGCGCGTTCGTGTCGCTGGGCACCGCGCTGATTCCGGGCACAGGCTCCTGCATCAGTCGCTGTGTCTCTTTGATTATTCTACGTGGTAAAGCTGCCATTTTAAATATGCGGTCTAGCGCAATTTGTCAAATGAAAGCAAGTAATCATATAATTGTATAAAATATCTAATTGTCTTTCCACTGCACGTGTTTACGACGATAATGAGGCACGTCTTTAGTATCAACTAATTATAACAGCATTTTAACCGTGATATTGCTGAAAATGCGACTACAAAAGCGATACAGATACTTCAATTTTCTTGTAGTAGACTATAGACTTTTGACCATAAAGAACACGTGCAATATAGAATTGGGTGCGTTCAGCGAGCGATTACCTTAGTGATTGAGAAAGCAAAAAAAACCGGTAAGTTATATTTCTGTCAAATAAAAAAAACAAAAGAACCACGTACTGATTATATTAATGTTTTTGAAAATAAATTACCAATAATAGGTCATCGAAGAAGCGTAAAAAAGTAGATTACAAATATTTTGTCCATGGTTAATGGTTACAAGAGCCACGCCTTGCCGTAGTTCGGTTAACATCTGCTAGATGGCAGTAAAGGTTGCTGACAAAGCAAACTTTACAAAACGCGTTTTGTAAATGAGGACACTGTTCGGTTAGTTGAGAGTGGTAATTGGCAAAAAGATTCAAAAATTTAAAACTGTTTCTTATTCGCCGGTTATCAATTAAATTTATTTTTATATTAACGTGCGTTTGGTTGGATAGGTAGGTAGGTAGTTATTTCACATTTTGTTTATGTCATGACCACTAAAACTTTTTTAAAGAGAAAATTCATTATTTTCAATTTTCATAATGCAACAAAACCATCAAATACGTTCGCTAAAAATAACCACCGATAAAACTAGGTTGTTTACATTTTCTTCCCTTGTGAAGAAAACGTAGGTACTTACGTAACCGCTTTCAAACGGCAGCGTTGTACCTATTTGTTGTTTCTTTATATTTTATAAAGCTTCGAGACAAAAATTTAATGAAGACCAGGATTTCCGCTCTGAATAATTCCGCGAATCCACTCCATTGTACTTATTTATTATTATCAGAATCCTGGAAACCGCTCGTTTACCGTGGTTATGTTTATTTCATTTTATTTTGATAAGTAAGGCTTGTTATAAGTTTTAACATTTTCTCTATTAGTTTTTACTGTTTCGTTGACATAATATTCGTTGTTAATTCATTCAATTTCAAATATTTTAATTTCAGAATTTACATAATAATATTATTACCGTACCGGATGTGAGTAGGTAAGTGATTTGGCAAATGCTGTAAACTTTCATGTGCCTAATTATTACTTCATAAAAAATATTACTTGGTGTGTTTAAGAAAATGTAACAAGATGAATAAATAGGTAATTTGTTGCTTTCTTTTATTAAAAGGGTTTTTTAACTTCACATGTAATTTTTTTGTTTGTTAATGTGTAGGTATTGTAGTACAAAATTTACAAGAAGATTCTGAACCAAATTCCGTAACTATTTGAAATTGGTTGAAATTGCAATGTTACAGTGACTTAATATTACTTAAGTAAAAAAATTGACTACCTACTGTCTCTGTATTACAAAATCGTCACTGCTCGTGCAAAAACCATGTGTTTGTTTTCAAATTTAAGTTTAAAGAATTTCAAGCTTTGAAAAAACTGTCTAAGGTTTAAATTGCTCCTTATAGAAATAAACAAACACGTCAGCGACTTTTGCATGTATACACAGCGACGAATTGCGTGCTTTTCTTATGTTTTGTCTTTTCTTTTGTTTATTTTCTAGGTAAAGAATTGAAGTGAGCTAATTTTCCGCAGCTTAACCTTAATGCTGGACCTCGCGTTCAAACTTGCTCTATTTAAGGTAAAAACGTCGAGTAAATACTCGATACCTTTAGACTCAATTGGCGTAAACGCCAAAACTCAACTTTTCAGGACAGCAAAAAAACTTTTTTTTCAAAATTATTTTTGTCATTACATTTTTGTTTTTTGAGTTATAAAGCTCAGTTTTGGACATATTAAATATAGTTTCAGGATAAAGAATATGATTAAGTAATATTTAAAGTAAACCCAGTATTTAAGAAAATGGAAGGCTTATACGCCCTAGAAAAATACTAAAAATGTTACTTACGCCCCAAAAAAATACTGTTTCTGTGATAGGTTTGGGGTGTAAAAGCCAAGAGGACTAATTTTTACCGGTAATAGGGTGTACAAAAGAAATGTTATGTAATTCCGCGAACGCTCAGGTTGTGGAATGAGCTCCCAGCGGTTGTTTTTCGAAGAGTTTACAATATGGGGTTCTTCAAAAAGGAATTAGTAAAAGGTTTTTGCAGGGTCGGCGACCTAGAAATGATGGTTCAATGATGTAAACTTTCATAGGCTACGGTAGCTATTTTCTTTCTAGCGGGCTATAATACTAATATTTTGTAACACATACTTTACATTTAACTTAAGTGTTTATAAATACATATATTATAATCTTTACGGAATATAATTATTCATTTAAATGAATAGGATGGTGAAATAAACACACGAAATATGAATTAGGTACCGAAAATCTTTATTCCAATGACATTAAAGTCAGCTAGTCTTCATTTATTTAATAATTAGTTAAGCAATTGTATTTATAATCACATGTATGCCTCTCTTACTATCGTATAACTTGTATTTATTCGCACGCGGCACGAGTATTGCTAGGGTTGTCACACGCCTAGAATACATCAATGAGGGCTAAAATGTTTTAGATCACTAGATGTCGCTCGCTCGCTTGCGGCGGTCGTTATAAGGTCACATCGACGTGTTTTTAACAGACTTCAAAATAAAGGAGGTTCTCCATTCGTAGGATTATTTCTATATGTATGTTCCGTTAACAACGTGTTTAATATAATAACAGTACCTATATATAAATATACTATAAACGATTGTAACATCGTCGAAATATCGGGCAGGACATCAAAAACCCCAAATCGTAGTTATACTAAGTATTGCAATTTCATAGTCAACGTAAAAAAAGAATATTTTACGTCCTTTTGATTATTCAAACAACCATTTACCTACACAACAGTACAATGTAACCGCTTTTCGGAGTACGTTTCATTTCGTCGTGTGTTTTACTATCAATCAACACCACATAACAAGTAAATAATAAAAAGTTTAAGGTTATTCACAAAAATATTACGGCACGCCCCGAGATCGATCGTTCAAGACGGCGGCAGGCAGATCGTGGCGCACGCGTGCTCGCTCGGACGGTGCCGGCCCCGGACTGATATCCATTCTCAGAATGGACCAGCGGGAAGGTTACTAAGGCGGCGGGACACGCCCAGTGCAATCCCTCTGGTAAGGGTCCCAGTGTTTGATAGTGCTACAACAGTTGTTGGCACCTTCAACCTTATATCATAAGAATAAATAATACCTAGACGTAGAAGCGAAACTCCTGGCATCTCCGGAAGCGCACTCGGCGCGTTAGATATCTACTGCCTGGCGGCACCTGAGGTGTTTAGTTAATATTTTAAAGGTTGTTTATGGACTCGTTTCCGTGTTTTATAGATGATTAATAGCCACATAAGCCATGTAATTGTCTGGAGATAATCTTAATATGATCAAAAAGTATTATTACCTAATTTAACGTAAATGTAAAAAACATATTTTGCAACAATGTTTCCACGTTGAAGTAAAACATAAATAACATTTCGTGACTAAACTTGTATACCACATTTATAAACCGATTAAAATATTTCGCAAGTGACAGCCATAACTTTGGGCGCGGAAGACACACGGGCGTAGCGGGGTGAAGGGAGAACTAGTTATTTAAAGCACAGCATTTGGGGCCTGGTCCAAGGAGATTCGCACCTACGTGTAGTTATTATTTATTCTTATGCTTATATCGACAGAGGTCTCAGATGAGTGTCTCTCTTATACACCCTATTACAGTTAAAAAATAGTCCACCTGGCTTTAAAACCCCAAACCTATCACAGAAACAGTATTTTTTTGGGGCGTAAGTAACATTTTTAGTATTTTTCCACGGCGTATAAGCCTTCCGTTTTCTTAAATACTGGCTTTTCTTTAAATAATACTTAATCATATTCTTTATCCCGATTTACTATATTTATTATGTTCAAAACTGAACAATTTTTTTTTTAATTGTTAGCTCTCCTGAGAAGTTGAGTTTTGGCGTTTACGCTAATTGAGCCTAAAGGTTTTCTATTTCTGATCAGGTTATAAGAGGCCAAAATGTATCCACTTTATTCGACTATTATAAAGTACGACCTTCAATTTAATTATTTGTGGCTCTTTTATGTTGGGTCGTAAAAGCCACCTATTATTTTTTGCAGAAACAATAGGGTCGTATAAGCCACGTTAGACTTACATATATCATCATACATCCTTTCATACTATAAAAACAATATCATTTACGACCTTGAAATGTAGAAAAGAAAAAAATACAGCAAATACGCCCGAACAATTACAAAAATCATGTTTTTTGGGCCAAATATTCTGGGTCGTATTCGACTTTTTTTTTGGGAATTTCTCAACTTTAACTACACAGATCGATAGAGAATGAAAAATTTCGATAACTGCATTAAAAACTCATTTTGGCCAAAATGGAGTTTACGCCAATTGAGTCTAAAGGTATCGACGTAAGCTTTTTTTATGGGATGGAGATGGCTAATGAGCATACAGGCCTCCTGATCGTAAGTGGGATCTATGACCCATATACATTTGCATTCTCAAGACTACAGTCTTAACACTGCAATCCTAAGACCGCAAATGCGTTGCGGACGGACCCTGCACCACTGCACGGGTAGCACAAGTCGTATTTTCTCGTTTGTCGCTCAGCGTGTCTCTATCGTTACTGACTAGATAGAAAGGGAGATCCGAGCGACAAACAAGTCGCAGGCAACTTGTGCTAGCCGAGCTGGAGTCACTACAAGCTTGTGAATTACTATGCAATACATATAGCTACATATGTATAATGCTTTTATATTTATTTCTTCGATTTATTACGTACCTTTCACGCAAATCGCAAAATTATTTAAGCATAATTAATTTAAAACATTCATGGTTCACTCCCTCACTTATTTATACCCTTGACATCACGATATAAGAAATTTAAACATTACGTCGACTCCACAGAGCAGAGCAGAGGTTCATTCCTGCGAAAGCACTTATTCCCGCGTTTTATTCGCGAACCGAAAATCGTTTCGCGGGAAACCTTTCCCCTTTCTATTTCGCGCGCTAACCCAAGCGTCCCTGATTGCCCTATTGTTGACTTATCTGTATATTTCGTATGTAAATCGACATGTCAAAGGCGTAATGATTTAAGCCAGTGATCCCCAAAGTGGTCTGTATCGACCCCCAGGGGTCGACGACGATCTGCAAGGGGTCCATGTGAGCGGAAAAATAAATGAGGGTCCATGAGAGGAAAATGCGGGTCCACGATAGTGGATCCCATTAAACAGCTCGTGACTTTAATTTTGGCTTTACATTCATGGAATAATCCATATTCATACACAGATAGTAGACACCTACTTACTTACGTAATACATTCTTATATAAATATATAAATATAGATACACATATCTATCTATATAATTTATGTTTTAATTTTCTCCGCGTGTAAGTTTTTAATTTGTAAAAAATATTTTTCCGCGCTAAATTTTAATTGTAGCCTTTGTCAATTTTTAGCTGACTAGACCTCCAACGTTATCCGTGCAAAAATCGCAAAGATTTCTTGCTTAGTTTTTACGTGACAAAGTAAATATTAGGTAAGAGGGGGTCCACCCAAAACCGAAAAAATTGCCAAGTGGTCCACGAGATAAAAAAGTTTGGGGACCTCTGATTTAAGCAAAGAAGTCTAACAAAAAGCAGGTTTTGCGACTGCGTTTGCAAAAAACTTTTTTTTTTTTTATACGGAGGAGGGGACTCAGGCAATCTGAAGCCTGAAGGTAACTGGGTTCTGAGGGTTATAGACATTTGAAAATCTTGGAAATGCTGATGGGTCATTCCACCGTAACACCCGAAACTTCTACTTTTTACTAGTCATTCTCTCGTTATTCTCTTACCCCCTTACTTATAAACGTGGAATAACCATGGAGTAGCTAAACCATGTTTTGTCCTTCTTTGTTATTGTGACATCTGAATTTGACAGATAAGGACAAAACATGGTTTAGCTAATCCAAGTTTATTCTACGTTTATAAGTAAGGGGGTTATACTTTTAATTATGCGTGTTAAGAAAAAGAAAATATTATACAAATGGTAGACCATTCACTAGTCATTTTCCTAGTTTCTTATTACAATATCGGAATAAACCTTAATAAAAAGTACCTGTTTCGGGTGTTACGGTGGAATGACCGTAATTCTTGGCCAATGGGTGGCCAGCCAACCCTAAAGCGCGTCTTACTACCTGCTTTTAGTTTAGTTCTAAAGCAAGAAGCCCAATTTTGCCATCTTTTTCTAACTTATAAAGGCCTACATACATGATCCGTTCTGCCTTCAGGTCTAACTGATCGCATGCAAAATAGCATCGTGTATGTGTAATTTGGCCTGAAGGCAAATCGCATCCGTCCGCCTGAACGGTTTTCCTGATCGGACAAAATTCCGTGACCGGATGCAAAAAAGCATCGTGTATGTGTAATTTGGCCTGAAGGCAAATTGCATCCGTCCGCCTGAACGATTTGCCTGACCGGACAGAACTCCATACATGATCAGTTTTACCTTCAGGTCTAACTGACCAGATGCAAAATAGCATCGTGTATGTGTAATTTGGCCTGAAGGCAAATCGCATCCGTTCGCCTGAACGATTGGCCGTTGGAAAAACTGATCGGTCTTTACATGTATGGGCACTCGATCCGGTCAGGCGGAACTGACGCAATTCGGCCTGAACCCATCGGCCTCTACATGTATGCACTCGATCCGGTCAGGCGGAACTGACGCAGTTCGGCCTGATCCGATCGGCCTGTACGCGTACATGTATGGGGGGCTTAAGAGTTGTAAGTTACAGTATAATACAGCAGTCAACATCTGTAATTTTTATTGTAAGTTTAAACCTCTCTTAAAGACTAAGATGGAATGCCTCTATGTTAGTCGTTTTATAGGTTTGTCTCGCCTCAACGCCGGAATATAAAAATACAAAAGCTGTTGCTTGGAGGCAGGTTGAAGAGTCAGATTAAGAGTTGACCCCTGCAGCATTAAGACTAAGGTGTTAGAGCTTATAATGTAATGGAAAAGTTTTCGCTTATTCTTTGCAAAAAGGAATCTTTGCTCAAATTGTTTGTCATCTGCCTTCAGAGTTTCATCGACCACTGCCTAGATAGAATTAGGAAACAAATAATAGCCACTAGGTGCAATCTTTGAACGCACCAATGCACCCAGGATTGTCTTAGGCTAATTGCCAAGTTGCCTACGCGAATAATTTACAAGTAAATTCAAAAAGAAGCCATCGGGTTTTACAACTTACTTCAGGTAACATTTCTGAGTAACTTATGTATGAATGCCACAAAACTCCTAGTCTTAAAAAGTTTACTCAAAGAGTTTGAAACATCTCGATGTCGATGTGGAACGTTCCTCGTACTTTGAGAAACTTTAGCAGAACGGCTATTAGCCTCATACATAGTAAAATTGTCCAGGTCCCCAGAATTGCTAACGACCTGCTTTGAGTTATACACGCCGCAGCGACGTGTTTTGAAGCCTTTACAATATGGTAATATGTTAGGATAATATTGCTGTTGTGTTACGATACACTGCTTGTATTTGCATTTCAAAGAGACATAATGGTACCTAACTACATACCTACCGTCAAATATACAGGATGTCCCAGAAACCGACGTCAACCCGCCTAGGGCTATAGAGTAGCTAAAAAGCTGTCGATTTAAACCCTATGTATGTTCAGCGAGTTTTACTAATTTCAGAGATATTGATCATTTAATCTGATGTTTTGTAATGTTCCCTTATCTCCGAGTCCGGGGTTAAATCAATAGCCTTTCGCACCTTCAGAACAATAGTGACCTAATTCAAAATTTCAGCTTTCAAACTTCAAGTCGTAAATTTATTATTATAGAGACCTAACTCGAAATTTAAAATTTCTGAATTAGGTCACTATTGCTCTAAAGGTGCGATTTAACCCCGGAGACAAGATTACAAGAGGCTCAATAATATCTAAGCATTTTTTACGCATTAAACCAGGTATTCTCAGTGTTTGTGGGTTATTTAAGATACCCTTTTTTTAGATAAGGAACTTAAACTAAGGTTTTGCTTTTTGAGGTGCTTCGAATAATTTAAAGGGTTGGCAAAGGTTAAAAATTATAGGAGTACAGTCAACAGCATAAATAAGTGATCATTTATGTACCTTGTCACTTTAACGTCGTGTTTGAAATGTTATACATAATTGTGAAACGATTGAAAGCGACAAGGTACATAAATGATCACTTATTTATGCTGTTGACTGTACAACTTAGTTAAGAGCCGGAGTAGGCATGAGGTGCGAGGGTGAGGTACGATAAAGCTCATATAGTCACAATTGCTCTCTCCCCGCACCTCATCATGAACACACCGTAGCGTAGAGTTTGAAAAATAAGGGCTCAGTATAAAAACCCCCGATATAATGGTAATTCCTTATTTCAGAACTAATTTATCTTAAACGGCTCCACCGATTTTCATGAAATCTAGCTAAGAACCACCGCTAGAAAACCTGCTTTCAAACAAAAGAAACTAAATCAAAATCGGTCTATCCGTTTAGGAGCTACGATGCCACAGACGGATACAGAGATACGTAGATAACTACACACGTCAAACACCCCTCTTTTTGCGACGGGAATAAAAGGGATACGAGTATGCACCATGATTTCTGCCCATGATTTGCTGATGCTTGATGTCTGGTTTTCACTAAAGATTATTGTTATTCCGCCTGTGGCACGTTTTATAAAGCTACAAGTTACAATTTTACAGGTCTAAATTGGCAACACTGCTCAAATGGCTGGTCGTTATTGGTCGAGGTTGTGTCAAATGGAAACTTGTAACCTGTAAATTGTAATTTGTAGCTTTATAAAACAGGCCCCTGTCACTACGCCAAAATCATTTTTACCTAGCTACACTTGTACAAGAAAAAATGTTACAACCTTACAACACGTAACATTTTTAACTTTGAATGTAAACAAGATACAATCAGCGCCTTTTCACGCGCCGTACAACTTACGATCTCGGCTGAGAAGACTCCAGCCTACGCTGTGTAATCTCATATTTATAAATGTTTATTGAGAATAATCATGAACGACATGGAACTTCAGAAACTTGAAAAATCACCATCACCATCATCATCAGCCGTTAGACGTCCTCTGCTGGACAAAGACCTTCCTCAAGGTTTTCCAAAACGATCGATGCTCTGCTGCTGCCATCCAGCGGTTTCCCGCGGCCTTTATCAGATCGTCGGCCACTGGAAGGCCTGCCGACACTTCGTCTCCCGGTTGGAAAACACGATCACATCGACGATGAGTACCTACCTATCTAATAGTAGTTTACGTGACGGTTGCGTAATGCTAATTACGCAGAGTCTCGTACAATACTTTATCTACACACATAATAAGTACTCTAAGATGGGTTCAGAAGCCGAAAGGCAAATGACCAGCATTACCTTACCTGTGGTAGTAGGTGACAGCGATGACAGCTGTAACGTAATTTTGAAATTACGTTATCGAATATTGTAAGGTAATGAGATCCAAATTAATTAATAATTTAATAATTAATATCAATAGAGGACTTATGATACGAGTGTAGATAAATTGGATTTTTTATTCAGGCTTACCAGTCTGTGGGGAAATGCTGTTCATATTGATATTTAGAAAACCTTACAGCTGGGGATATCAAGTTGTTGGTTGGTAATAGCCAGTATTGAACAGAAGGTAGATTAAACAGTGTACCTACATACATGTCGGGCAGGGAATATTAATGTCCTTACTAATCTACTTCGGGTTAGCTGGAAGAGACCCCATTTAGGGATAAGTTCGCCTTTGTACATTACTTTAATAACAATATTGTAATATTTATATTTTTGAGCAATAAAGAGTTTACGTTTAAGTTAAGAGGGTCAATGCCGCCCTCTATACCTACTAAGTATTGTCTTGAAATCGAAAAGTGTTTTTATGTTGTAAAAAGAAATAATTGAATAATTTGTTGTAATTTTCTAGTCAGCCAGTTTCTTATCTATCATAATATACCAATTTAATAAATTGCCGCTCGCCCAAAAAAGTGAGTTAAATAATGACAAAATCCTTTTAGGCTAAAGCTAATTTGCGTTAAAAAGTATAGAACTGTCAGTCTTAATTCTAGGTTTTAGATTAAAACTAAAATTATATTTTTTATGCAAGTGACATTAGGGTTTATCTTTATGCCACATTCACATTCATTAGTCATCCACCGCCACTAAAATGAAAATAAAATATGATTCACAAATTTGAAGCTCATTTTTTGCAAACTAAGCTAAATGAATTATGCCTACCCAACGTGGATCCCTTAGATTTAAGGAGGCTCAGTGAGATTACATTATCGCTTGCGCACTGGATGAAAAAAGCGGCCAAGTGCGAGTCGTGTTGACAACTCGGAGGGATTGTTCTAAATCCGGATTCAAAATGTAGTTAAGAGCCGACTCTTGAGCTGTGCGTTAACTGGGTCGGAATCGGAGCGTACAAAGCGGACGGATTTGCTGTACGACAGTACAAGAGTTCATAAATAAGTGTACACTTAAGTGTCTTGTCTATTTAATGTCAGGTTTCAACTGCCACATATGAATTATACATACATGCATACATAACCTCATGCCTTCATTCCCAGAGTGGGGCAGGCAGAGCTATAGAATTACCAACAACTCTAAAAACTTGTTGATAATTCTGTAACCACATTTTGCATAATCAGGCTAAGATGTTTACCATTGTATTAGTGACAGGTTGCAAGCTCATCGCCTAACAGTACTACAATCCTTTATCCCCTCTTACGACATCCACGGGAAGACATGGAGTGGCACTATTCTAACCCGGCAACCACACTGGTTGTCAACCGGGGATATATGAATTATCACAGCGATTAAATAGAAAGGTACTAAAGTGTACACATATTTATGAACCCGACTGTATGTATTGATTTCTATATACAGCACGCACTGGATTTCAATATCTGTATACATAGAAATCGATACAAAGCAACAAATCCGTCCGCTCCGTACGCCCCGATTCCAACCCAGTGGACGCGAAGCTTAAATTGTCCCGCCAGGGGCACGTTTTATAATGCTACAAGTAACAATTTTACAGGTCTAATCTGGCAACACTGCTCAAATGGCTGGTCGTCATTGGTCGAGGTTGTGTCAAATGGAAACTTGTAACCTGTAAATTGTAATTTGTAGCTTTATAAAACAGGCCCCAGGGAGTAATAACGTAGTGCGTGATTTCTTAATTTAATCGTTTCAACGACGAAGCGTTTCAGCGTGAGGGACAAGTTAAACACGTCGGTTTTAGAAAAGTTCAAACCTTCTGCACGTTCTCAACGCATCGTTTAGTCAAATCGGTTGTAAAGTTCAGGAGTCAATGTAGACCATGCACACATTCTCACATGCATACATGTACACCCACAATTATCTAGGCTCCTTTTGGTTTTTCGCAGTCAAACCTATTTACTTAACTCGAAAAGACAATGATGAATAATCATTTAGTAGTTACTAAATTGTAACAATTAGAAAGATAAAAAGTTAAAAATAAAAATATACTTACTATAGCGCGGATTACGGTCTTTAAGATTGTAGTTTTGCGGATGGAAATGTGTATGGATCCCAGATCACACTGTGCTCTTTTACCTTCTCTAAACATAAGAAAAATAAACTAGGATTTATAACTTGTAACCTCGTAAGGCCCACCATACTACAAACCGCCAGTTTTTGTCAGTGGGACTTTGAATCTACCAACAAGGCAATAAAGTTCAATTACGTTTGTTCGATAATGCCATATTCGATTTACAAAGAAAGAAAAATGAGCTTTATTCCTATTGCAATACAGTTCAAATTAAATTGCCTTGGTAATGTACATCCTACTGCACACTGGGTAAGGCCCAGTTTGCAGTAGGATGTAAAACTTACCTAAATCTAATAAGCTAATTCTAACATGGGCCTTCCGGCATTGCCCCAAAGATGATGGCAGTATTTTCTCGCTAATATGATAGGTACGTCTCTTATCTTTGGCAACTTGTACCTGCATTACGATGTTTTTACCTTTTCGTACAAGTTATCAGAATAGCCTATGAACAAAATCTCTTTCCAGACCTTGTATATTCAGATGGTCCCATATTGACACCGCTAGTGCAAGGAACCCTAAAACGCGTTTTATTAAGTAATACCCGTCGCGTCTCCGTTCTCGCTATTTTTAATTTTAGACGCATTTTCCTCCTTAAATATGACGTTTTATTTTTCAATGTTATTCTAAGGAATCTCTGATAAGTTTACGATACGGGAAACTAGGATACCTCCTGAGATGTTTCGTTGTATTCTATTACAAAGAAAATCGTGAAGGAATTATTTGTAAAGTGTAGCCCGAGCATGAACATTTCAATCAACTGTTTTGAATCGCCAGGTTAGTGTTTCATTTGTAACAGAATGTATTCGTAGCAGAAACCCCTTAAACAGACTTCTGTTTCCATACAATATTTTACGTACACACCTTTACTTCTTGCAATACAAAATGTCAACTTCAAAGTTCGTACTAGAAACTTTTACTGCTAAATACGGACACGGGGCATTGTTCCAATTACTATACTAAAGGTCACAGCACACATATCAACTCGGAAAGGGATCGTCACCCTATCAACTCGAGCCGATCAGTATCATTTGTATGAAACTCTCTACTGCAACGCTGACTAATCGGAATCGTAACGTAGTCGCCTCACCTCGGGTCAAGCTCACGATAGGGTGACGATCCCTTTCCGAGTTGATATGTGTGCTGTGACCTTTACAAGTTTTATCGATGACGATACATTAACGTTATTGTTATTATTTATTCGATAGAAGAAACTGTTAGTGCTCGAGGCAGTAAGTAAAGAGACAACATTTTGGTATGCGTATGATTTAATCTTGTTTTTCTTGCAAAAATGTTTTCCCTGTTTTTAAAAAGGATAAAAAGGAGAATGAGAAAGAACTGCCAACTTAAATTTTGAAATATCCAACCAGCGAGTGGTGACACAAGCATTTTTCTCAAATTCTTCATATGGCAACAATTTTACGTATGAAACAAGCTGTCACATTATGAGTATCTCGTCGCTATACATTTCGTGTTACCAGCTAGTGATATTTTGAATTGGCCGCCTTTTTTTGTGTCACCACTCGCTGGTTGCTCTATAGTATTCATAACTCTTAGAACCTGCTAAGTTTTAGGCAGTGATAGCTGTTACATACCCTTTCCGTACAGTTCAGTACCTGGAAATCCAGGAAAGCTGACCACTATGTCGTCCCACTCATGCTGGTGCAGCTCCCCCCCGGTGAGGAGTCTAGTACCCTCCAGCAGGTCGTCGTGCCTTTCGAATTTATTGGGTTATTTTGATCTTTATGGGGTACTTAGAACTATTTTTAATGTATTTAATTTACTTTCTCATTTTCTTAACCTAGTTTTCGAGGAAATCCTTCTCTATCACCCTAGGTAGGTAATAAAAACCACAGCTTTATTCACACTCGTATATGAAAGGTGGAGAGGAAGTCCGGCGCGCGCACGACGACGTGTTCGAAGTCCATGAAGGACAGCTTGCCGTCTCCGTCCACGTCGGCCTCGTCCAGCACGCTAGCCACTATGTCATCCCGCTCCTGCTGCTGCAGCTCCCCCCTGGTGAGGAGTCTAGTGGCCTCCAGCAGGTCTTCGCGGCCGATGAACATGTCATCGTCTAGGTCATAGATGCGGAAGGCGTACCTGGGAAGATAGATTGTGACCATGGAATTGTTGACGTTGACGATACGATAATAAGTCAAAAGCAAAATTATTTTACCGCGTAGAATAGAGGCCATGAATTAATGTTGAATAAAGTGCAATATTCATAGCCCTCGATTACTGATTTAACCTCTTTGTCCTACTAAAGGGTGTTCTGATCAAGTGCTAGTCACACATCGTTACAAAGGATGGAGGCCTCGAGTGTGTTGACAACACTCCGTATTTGTAATTTCGCAATGGCCGCTGCGGGCAGTCTCCGTTGGGTTGTGGACAATTGTGGTGCTATTCTCTAGCGGAGTAAAACTCTCCATGGCACAGAAAAACTTGACCATTTTACTGGTTTTTTGCAAAAAAACCTTTGTCTTAAGAATGTTTTCTTGCCAGAAACTTAGTAACGTGAACGACTTCGCCTAAATCAATGTCTAGTGTTGGCAATTACTTCTTAAAAAGCTTAAAATTTTGAACGGAGCCCTAGATACTTATAAGCCTGTTTGCCTCTTCAAATATACGAGTGCTAAAGGGTGTTCTGATCAAGTGCTAGTCACACATCGTTACAAAGGATGGAGGCCACAAGTGTGTCGACAACACTCCGTATTTGTAATTTCGCAATGGCCGCTGCGGGCAGTCTCCAATGGATTGTGGACATTGTGGAGCTAGCGGAGTAAAATAGAGTAGGCTTTGTCGAGCCAGAGGATAATGGTCTCTCCATGGCATAGAAAAGCGTGATAATTTGTCTCTATTTTGCTGGTTTTTGGAAAAAACCTTGTCTCGAGATTTTTTTGGCAGAAACTTAATAACGTAAATGAGTATCGCCTAAACTAATGTCTAGTGTTCTCAATTAACTTCTTAAAAAGCTTTAAATCTTTAACGGAGCAATATTATACTTATTAAACTGTTTGCCTCTTCAAATATACGATTGCTAAAGGGTGTCCTGATCAAGTGCTACTCAAACAACGTTACAGAGGGTGGAGGCCACGAGTGTGTCGACCACACTCTGTATTTGTATTTCCACAATGGCCGCTACGGGCAGTCTCGATTCGATTGTGGTGATTCTCTAACGGAGTAAAGATGTCGAACCAGTATACAATGGTCCCTCCATGTCACAGGAAACCGTGACTGTTTGGGTCAAACCACTCAACCTATTCGTGCTTCTCATTCCATCTTTCCAATCAAACGGATTGTGTGTCTGTAAAATATAATAATTTAATACAATAAACGCGAGTATTTATCAAGGAAATGTGTTGATTATTTATAAACAAACATAATCGAAATCGCAAAATGATTGGTACTATCCAATATACAGGGTGTAAGGAATGGTCTACCCAAGGGTTTTCGGTAGGGTTTTTCTAGAATTATAAGGCTATGAAAGGGGTGTTCTTAAAAGGGCATTGGGTAAGTTTGTATTTTTTTTTCAACGGCCACGGGTTATTTTTACATAGTTATTTAGAGGACCTCTAAATACACATAGATGTATACATATAATTTATGGCGTTAAATAATATTCAGTTTTTGGTACAAAAGTACGCCCAAGTATGAATATTTAAATACCTCGGCTCTGTTGCACTTAAGAGTATTACATTACATAACAAAATATGTTTATTTTTAATAATTCTATCATAATATACCTACCACTTTTACGAATGGCTGCTCTGGTCACCTCACCTTGAAAATGTATGACTTTTACAAATGACAACACTTTTATCCAAACCCCTTTACATGATACTATTATGATTGAAGATTCACAATGAAATAATGTAACACATATTGTGTTTCGGCATTAAGAATAGCCTAGTTTCAGTGTGTAGATTTAGTACTTGTGCGAGATCATTGATCCCCACTTTAACCTTTGGAAGGTGCCCTTTATTTGTGACAGGGTCGACAGGCAAAAGTTAACCCTTTTCTATATAAAATTAGGTTAACTTTAGCGTTTTATTTCGGCTTTCTACAAAAATAGATAAAATAATCATCATGTATCTCTAGAGAAATCGCTGAAACATAACATCCAAACGACTAACTGCACCAAACTGGATTATTTTTTTTGGTCTCGGCATTGTAAAGACAAGCTTTGTATGACAGAAACAAAATGTTAAATCCACGGGAAAGGTCGGGAATTTGCAATGTGGTCGAAGCCGCTGGCGGGCAGCTAGTTTGAATAAAAGAATATAGCCAATATTTGAATGTACAATTTTTGATCTAAATAGGAATACTACCTTTTTTAGGTTTATTCATTGCTCTTCCGTATTTTTTTTGTTTCCTCAATAAATTTTCCCCGATGTATTTAGTGTTGTTAAAAGTGTTGCCAGTTCTATACAACTACGATCCCTGTTATGTCTCACAGAAAACTATATTAAGGTTGTATCACACTACGCGGTATTCAGGCCCCGGTATTTAGGGAGGCCAGGGGGCCTAAGGCTGCGTTTATCGCGTGACAAAATGTGGATAAAAAATCCGTCACTGTCTGACACGTATATAATTACGAGAGTGACGGATGCTTTATTCATACTAGGCCCGCTGGCTAATTATAAGGGCGTTTCCTCCCTTTCTCTTATTATATTAACCCATGTATGTGCCTCTTAAGCATTATTCCTAGAACTTAATAAATATTAAATTTAGCTAAATATAAAAGAATCAGGCAATTTGTGGCGTCCCACACTACGCCTGCCTACGCTGTCGAAGCGCACGCCGAGATCTAGTTTAATTAGCCCGCAGCATTTCGCTCAGTTCGCGTTACCCGTATTTTCTTTGTATTAAAATTTAATTTAAAGTCTAGTGTGTAACTTTTCATAAAGGACCTGTCCTCTATTCCCCTACTCTGCACTTGGATTTTGTAAAGGTACTTAAAGGTTATTTCTATTTAACTTATATTTTTATCTGACTGCCCGTTGGGGGAGGATCATGTGTTTTTATTAAATCTTGTGTTAAACGTTAAAGCGAAAAGGTACAAAAGGTTATAACGGCTTCGGCACCCTACACTGAGCATGATCCGTTATGCTCTTGCCCGGTTTTGTGTTTACATTTTGTTTAGTACCGAAGCAAACGGAGTATAGTCCCCTTCATAGCTGCCTGGTATTTGGCAGGCTTTAACCGTTCATAATACTCTCTTTGTTGAACTGTACCAGGCCTTGATGTCCCGGGGAGCAGCCTCGCTGAACACCGACATCATGTCCAGGAACTCCTCGAACGTGAGGTTCCCGCTGCCGTCGTGAGAGAACACCTCACAGATCCGCCTCTTGAACGGGTTCTCCTGAAATAAATCGTAATGATGGCACTTCACTTATAATGAATTTGCCACATGGCTCTGTCAAACAATCGAAACTGTTTAGTCGAGCTTTGATATAACATTGTACAATCGGTCAGTAATGTGGTCTACCACCCAACGGTTGAGTTCATTTACACGACGTTATACAATAAGTTCGATTTTCCCTTGCAATAAATATTATGACAGTGACAAGTGTCAACCTTAGCAATAATTAGATCTCACATAAACTTTTGTCAAAACTGGTAGACCACTTTCTTGGCCGACCGTACAGCTTTTATCGGCTGACGAAGTTTATCACGTATTCTATTTTGTTTTTTGCTTGCGAAAGAAATGAAATATTTAACATGTTTATCAATTTTCCTTTTTGCATGTCAAAAGCAAAAAATATAGGACCGGCCTCTATTCAACTCGGTAAAAACCATAGCATTTTGACGTTTTATCGTATTGTCAATGTGACCTTGACACCAAAAATCCAAATCATATTTGACCGCCATTACTGTCAAGTAAATGAGAGCTATCGAAACGTTGACGATACGGTGTTAAAAATATTTGAACACAATGCGCATTGTTGACATTAAAAAAATCAAGTTCACATATTTTGAGCGCTTTGATGCATATTTGATGATGATTCATAAATTACATAACTGTAGGAGTTGTATACTCGTTTATTTATGTATGTATTCCAAATTTCAATTATCTTGAGATTGCATATCTGTGGGCCTACAAATGTGTGCCTTCTTCATGCCGTACAAAATCATCTAATATATTAATTCGTATGTAAACTACAAAGGTTAACACAACAAGTTAATTTAAACAGAAGCTTTTAAACGCCAAGCCCGGGTTTTTAACTAAAATTAGGGCAGGTACACAAAACCTCCCAAACGCGTCACGTTCCGAATTAATGTCCATTACGATAGTGGGAAACAGCCTTTAGATTGTGGTTCAGCCGTGTTGTTTTATCTGTGGGAGGCACCGTGATGGCGGAGAAGTTTTGCTTTGAAATGCGTAAATGTTTTAATATCAAATTGCGATCTAAAATAAAGGTGTTTTCTCTCAGTTATGAATTGTAGCGTCATTGTTATAATACTAGAGATAAATGAAGATGACTTTTAGCTAACGTTATTATTACATACATACATACATAATCTCACGCCTTCTTTCCCAGAGTGGGGTAGGCAGAGCTACAGAATTACAAACAAAGGGGTTTGGGTAAAAGTGTTGTCATTAGTAAAATTCATATATTTTCAAGGTGAGCGGCCATTCATAAAAGTGGTAAATTATGATAGAATTATTAAAAATAAACATATTTTGTTATGTAATGTAATACTCTAAAGTGCATCGGAGCCGAGATATTTAAATATGTAACATACTTGGGCGTACTTTTGTACTAAAAACTGAATACTTAAATCTTTAAAATCTCCGCTCCGATATTATTTATCGCCATAAATTATATATATCTATGTGTATTTAGAGGTCCCCTAAATAACTATGTAAAAATCATCCGTGGCCGCTGAAAAAAAAAAGACAATATTCTTCAAACAAATTTACCCAATGCTCTTTACGTTATTATTATCGTACTTATATTTATTACCTACTAAAACTGAAATCATACTTTCGATCATGAACAAAGACAGACTATTTGAAATTTGGTATGGGGATAGATTAAGTCCCAAGAAACTCTTAGGGCCGTATTGATAAACGAATCTCAACTCTAATGCTCGTCTCGAGATCCGTCAAAAATGACAGTGGTCTATGGTTTGACGTTTACTTTGACGTATCTTGTGACGGGCATCTCGGCCAAGATGTGTTTATTAATACGGCCCTTAGAGTATTTTTTAATCCGGGTGCCTAATTGGACAAATTCTGAGAGAATAGTGATATAAGTTTTCTATACACGACACGGAGTAGCTTGACACTCGAAGTTAATAATTAAATTAATTAATTCCGGCATTCAACGTATTTCATGTTTTAGTCCAGGATTTGGACTACATTGTGCCAGATTTCAGCCAAATCAGTTCAGCCGTTAGTGTGTGTGTGTGATTTAAAGACAAACATCCAAACCATCTAAACATTGTAACATTCTTACACAATTTTAAATCACCCACAGAGGTTACAAACTTTGTCCAACATTGATTGTGAGAGCCAACAATAAATACTGTTAATTTCGCTGCATCGCAGAATTGGAAACGTGCAAATTTTCCCACACTTTAATACCAATTAATCTTACGTTATTTATTTATTTACTCGTAAAAAGGAAAGAATGAAATATAATACAAATACTACAAAAATATAAATAACAACTCCGATCTTAAGTTATTATTTTGTTAGTTGTTTTAAGAAATAGTAAATTTTACAACTTAAATATTGCCCCAAACTAAGGAAAAATTGCTGATTGATATTTCATATTTTTGCCATAAAGTTTTTTAATCATAATTTTACGAAAAAGCGGCTCTAATGGTTGAACCTTGGTTAAAATGGAACTATGTCTTCCATTGAACTAGATTTTTTTTTGTTACAAGTATAAAATATCGACAAGCACAAGATGTTTAATGATTAGTTTAGGCAGTTACGTAATATTTTCTACTTCGATCTTGGACTTACTTTGAGTTCAGGTAGCTTCTCTATCTCCTCGACTGGCACGGATAGGGTATGCGCCTGATTTTCTGTCATCCGCTTCGGAATGAGGTCGGGGTTCACTTCCCGAAAGCGCTTAAAGACCCTGAAAGTCACTCAAGAAGTAAGTATTCTTTAAAATTATAAGGTCTATTTTACTTGATTTACCGCTTATGGAAACAAAACTTAGGCCAATCAACTAATTTATAAATTGTGTTGATTAACGACGCGGTAGCTTAGTTGGTACCCTGCCTACGAAGATAAAGGTCCCGGGTTCGGTTCCCGGTATGGGCAAATATTTGTGTGATGAGCACGAGTATTTGTTCAAGAGTCTTGGGTGTTTTCTATGTATTTAAGTATGTATTTATATATATAAGTATGTTTATCGTTATCTAGTGCCCATAGTACAAGCCTAGAGCTTAGTTTAGGACTAGGTCAATTGATGTAAGATTGATATTTGATATTAGATTTGACTTGATTGATCACCTACGGCAAAAAACTTTAGACCAATCAATAAAAACAATATAAAAAAGTGTGTTAATAACCTATTTTATAATAGTTATTTATGTAACTGGTACATAATGAAGCTTCTTAAGGTATGAGTGCCGAGGTTAGAGCGCGAGCTTGCGAGCAAGTCATTTTCATTATTCCAATTGGCGCTAATAATTTGTGAATTTTATTGTTAAGTAAATGTTAACAAATTTCATGCAAATTTTAAGAGTTAGGTACTAAAACAGTTCTGACAATTTATCACAAATGTTGGAATGCCAAACGAAACGCCATTTTGATGATATCCATATTGAACGTAACCATGGTAACCAAATAACAAATCGATGGATATTAATCATCTATTTTTAGTAATTGAATAAACATGCAATTTTATACATATAATTAGTCTCTAAATTAATTTTGTTTTGAATATACGTAATTGTAATTGGTATTAAAATATTTATAACGGTTTATTATACAAATAAGGATCTCAAGTGTTCACTAAACGCTAAGACTGATATCCGGAATGACCGTAACCATGGTAATAACAATGCTATAATAATTATTATAGAACTGTTATTACCATGGCAACGCTCATTATATAATTGTTTTCCCGCTTCGGTTACACTGTAAGTGGCATTCTGATACCGTTAACGATAGCTATAATTATTAGCGGTTTATAGTACGCGAGTAGAAAAATTGTTTTTAGAATCTCTCTCTGGATTCTAATGCCTATTTTATAAGTTGATAAAATTTAAATAATCAATACGGTGGCCTTTACTGCCAAATTAAATCATTTCTACCGTAATGTTAAAATATGATAACGATATGGTTTAAGGCAAATTGGAAAATAATCCCTTTAATTATATGTATTAAGGCGTAAGGCGCGTAGCGACCAAGCTTTACATGCCGTATTTTGATGCCAAATTGTGTGTTTATCCAATAATCCCCCTTCTTGTTCCGTTCGAAATTCAAACACAAACGGCACTGGCACAAATAAAAACTCAAAAAAAGAACGTGTCGTCGTAACATACAATCCGATTACCGTACGTTTACCCGAGTGTACTGTTGGGGAAAAAACCAACACAGTGGTTAGACTGAAATAAAACTTAGTGTGTAGGCAATAGAGTCGGTGACAATTCTTTCTTTCTTTCCTCAGCTGTATCATAGAAAATTGTTGGTCGTGAAGCCTTTTTATCGAATTAAATGCCAATTAATGCGTCATTCCGCGAATCCGCTTTATCGTCGGCGAAAAAGGTATTAAAATTGTGCGTAGTATCGCCTAGAGAGACATTTTGACGCATTTATATCCATTAAAGCTCTATTTTAGCGCTAAAAGTGTCCTGTAATTTATGAAGAATGGTGAAAATTTGCTTGTTGTTTTTTCCCTTGAGTAAAGTCAAATTTTCCAGCATAAAGTTGTCTATAAAGTCGTATTTTTAATTAGACGAAGTAAATCAATAATGTGTCAATATCCCCGTAATGGGCGTAGACCTAAATTAAGCTCTAGCCTTGTACAGTCAAGGACTAGGGTCACTACTAACTAGACTTACCACGTCGTCAAAATAATAAAAAGTGACATAATAAAAATTTATTATGACACTATTACATAATAATTATATTATAACACAGCATCAGATGTCTTAATATCATACCTTAAAATTTCCTTCCTGGTAAAAAACGTACAGTCCTGTTTTGGAAATCATAAATTAATAAAAGAGAAAACTCATTGCTTCTGGAGCTCATGCTATTTTGGCTCGAGTTTTTCAATTCGGCCGTTGAAGCTGAAGTAGGGCCTGCCCACATCACCACAACGATGGGAAGAGTTAACTAATAGCGGAATATCTCATCAACCAATTAAGGGCCTGTTGTTTGATCAGTAGTTAAACTAACTAACTGCCGCACTCAGAGACGTTAATTAAATTTGATGCTTATTTAGTGACATGTTGTCTTATTCTATTGCTATGACAAAGAAAGTGACAGCAGCAACTTAAATCAATCATTAAATTTAATTGATGTCTCTGAGTGCGGCAGTTAATGTTAAAAATTGTAACTAATCGTTAAATCTCAAGGAAATGTGTCAAATTTTCGATTCTTTTTTCGTATTTTTACAATTAGTTGAGTTAACTACTGATCAAACAATAGGCCCTAAACAATGATATTTTATATTAAGATACGTCATCTGCGCACAAAAGCGTTCCTCGAAAAGGAAGGTAATTACCTTACTATCGTTCAGTAGCGCCGTGGCCGCTGACACGCACGCGTCAATAACAGTAAAGTTTTATTACCGAAATGCAACAAATATAAGTCATAAAAAATGCCGTCTTGTGTTATTAGAGGCTGCCGAAATTATACTGTAACTATAAAAGGACGAAAGGATGTCTCATTTCATTCGTAACTAGCGTAAATATTTTTTACATTTTTTGTTTACATCGCCATATTTTGTGGCGGCCATCACGCGGCCATGGCGGGCATGTCACGTCATTCGGGTACGCAATTTGAAACAACTATTTATCTCTTTCTAAAAATAGCGTTCGCTACGAATTGCCGTCTTTGTCTGAAGAAATCTAGCCACTGTCAGTAATTGGCGACGGATTTTATGTACGTTTAGTATGAGCATAACGTATCTAAATATAAAATATCATTGGCCCTAAATGACTACTATAATTATAATATAGCCGAGAGGTCCCCAAACTTGTTTGTCTCATAGACCACTTGGCATTTGTTTCGGTTTTGGATGGACCCCCTGCTTACCTAATTAGTAGTTATCACGTAAAAACTAAGCGAAAAAATCTTCGGGATTCTTCGGGCTAAAAATAGACACAGGCTAAAATGTAAATTTTAAGCGGAAAAATATTTTTTACAAAGTAAAAAACTAAACAGAGAAAATTTAAACATAAATTATATAGATAAGATAATATTTCTTTATTTATTTATTTATAAGATAGTATTACAAGTAAGTAGGTACCTACTATCTGTGTATGAATATGGATTATTCCATTAATGGAAAGCCAAAATTAAAGTCACGACCTGCTTAAATGGGATACACTATCGTGAACCCCCATTTTCATCTCGTGGACCCCCATTTATTTTTTCCGCTCACATGGACCCCTGCTGGTCGTCGTCGACCCCTTGGGGGTCGATATAGACCACTTTGGGGATCACTGATATAGCCGATGACACTTCATGAGCATACATCGGGGTTTTCGGTGCGGGAATGTTTGACATTAGCCAAAGAGTAGGTATTGACTTAAAAAACAGAATATAATCTAACAGGTTTCTACCTAATAAATAATTAATTGGAAAAAAATAATAGGTAAGTATTTTATAAATTAAATGGTCAGTGAGTAACCTCTTCAGTTAACTCCCTACTAATTTATAAGCGAATAATTCACAGATATCGGACGCGGAAAGATTGATATATGACATTTATATGCACCTATTACAACTGCCGAGGTAGAAAGATCGTTTAGTTCATTGAAATGGATATTCACAGCAAGACGCCGACTAACTGTTCCAAATATAGAAAAAATATCAATAGTTTATTCAACTACTAAATTTACTGCAGGTAATTCATTAAAGTTATTTTTATTAGTATCTAATATATAGCCTTGGTAGTAAAGCTAAAGTACTACATGAGTTAAATAAAATTGTATACAATTCGCAGAGAGTTAGTTATTCATTAGGCATAATATATATTTTCTCAGATTAATTAAATCTGTTTATCTATACTCTTTCTTGAATCATTCCCGCACCGTAAACCCCGATATATGTTCATGAGTCATTATGAAACCAAATAGGGAATATGCATGGTTTTTTAAATCACATTTCTCTACAAAATATGAAAATACCGTAAAAGAGATCATCGAAAAAGAAAAATTATAATCGGTCAAGAAATACGGATGCTACAAGCATTTTAAAATGCTAATTGGATAGAGAGATCCGAAGTGCACCGGTGACGTCATCGTGCAGTTCGGCCATATAAACTCCACGTAAAACTCTGTCTTGCTAGAAAGAGATAGGAACAAATCTTTGTTGGCTTATATCATGGTTATTTTTATAAATATTCCAAAAAAAAATTCTCAACAGTTTGTTACATGAATCAGTTTTTATTGAAGCTGTAAAAAAAACATACATATTCCCTATTTATTAAAATTGGTTTGCTAGTTCAGAAGGTGCCATAGGCTCTTCAACTCTTTTTATTTCTTTTGGTTTCGCATAGTCGAATTATAATTATAAATATCTAATATTCTTACCTAATATTTTGTGTTACTCAGCCAACAACGAATCTAGTCCGTGAACTAATTATAAGGCCTATTTTTAAGTGTTTGAGAGCCGTAATTACTGACCATGAGTTACTTACGACGAGGGAACAGGGCACTATGTTTAATTGGATTTCGACTTGGTGGGTGGCGTCCTCACTTCGGAATACTTGTCAAGTTACATGGTAAAGTCATCTAGATGATTAATAAAGAAATTAGAAAAGAAAAACTTTCAGCACACCTTAAACAAAATAAAGTCTCAGTTTTGTCCTCAGGGTTGGCCGCATTTGAAGTCTTAGGATTGCAGTTTTGAGTCTCTATTCTACCGGCTAAAAACATATTGCCTATCGTATTGTTTTTAAGAGGTCACATATTGCCACTTTCAGGCAAAAACCAAAAGGGATGGCTTTATGTGCTTCCGCACGAAGAACGTGAGATGGAGATATTTCCCGCGCGCATTGATTTCAAATAATTGCTGTTTACTTTAAAACCACAATATTTATAAAAATAATGTTTTACTAGGATTAAGAATTTTGTTTCTAATTGTGTTTTCACGTTTAACAGTTGCAAGGCAATATGACTAAGTTTATTATATCCAAAGAACAGACTCATAGGCGTAATGGTTATTGAGATCCAGATCCCGAAACACTTCCGACTTTATCATACATACATCGTGCCCGGGACGTACCCGAAGGATTTTAACCATCGATTCTAGACCCTATTTGGAGTATATAATGAGGTATAACATGTAGTCCAATGACGCATAATTTCCGAGATTTTTATTATTTAAAAAACAATTCCATAGTTAATTTAATTTGAACTCTGTCACCTAAGCATTATTTACTAAGACAGATTCATGTTGTAAGTAGCAATATCATCAACGTACAACATTAATTAATTTAATCAATTTCTTAGTAAATAATCATTAAGTTAAGGTGACAGAGTTCAAATTAAATGAACCATGGAATTGTTTTTTAAATAATAAAAATCTCGGAAATTATGCGATATTGGACTACATGTTATACCACATTATATACTCCAAATAGGGTCTAGAATAGATGGTTGAAATCCTTCGGATACGTCCCGGGCACGGTGTATAATATATGTGGCCTGTTAACTCGGCTGCCATTATTGTCAAGCACCATAAGAGCTATAGTAACGTTGACAATGCGATAACATGTCAAAGGCAATATGGTTATACCGAGTGGAATAGACGCTCTGGTTTGAAGTCATCTTCATTAGTAGGTACATGACTACATGTTGTATATGACTTTAACACTACTATGATATGAAAACCATCTTTTATGTTGCAGAAAGTGTCCACCTATATTTTACTGATAATACTGAAGTTTTTTTTTTATGGCATAGAGAATCCAAACGAGCACACAGACCGCCTGGGGCACGTTTTATAAAACTACAAGTTACAATTTTACAGGTCTAAACTGGCAATACTGCTCAAATGGCGGTCGTCATTGGTCGAGCTTGTGTCAAATTGTAATTTGTAGCTTTATAAAACAGGCCCCTGATGGTAAGTGGGATCTGAGACCAATATACATTTGCATTCTTAAGAGGGCAATTCTAAGACTGCCAATACGTTATCAATCCATAGGACTAAGTTGGAATGCCTCTGTAGTCTGTACTAGTAATTTCACCGGTTGTCTTACCACCACAACAATACGAACACTGCTGTTTGGGGGTAGGTTAGGTACAGGATAAGATAGTTGTAGCCATCCAGACGAACCCTGCACAAGGTCCTATCACCGCTAACTCAATGAGCTATTTAATATTAGACCCCCACATAACTACTCATAACACCAGCGCTTTGTAAATCGCTTAATTACAATACGCTGCTGTCACATAAGCAAAGTTTCCCTTGTATTCGTTTACTAATAGATTCTATGCTGCCATCCTAATATCAGACGTTATCTATGAAAAGGGACCTTATTTTCGATGGCGCATCCGTCATTATTAAAGATGCTCCGATATAAATACAACGTCGCGTGACGCAGTGCGGCGTAAGCGCCATCGACAATAAAGTCCCTTTTCATAGATAACGCCACATATCACTGTCACTTTCTGACCAGTATGCAAGTGCGAAAGTGCCAGATGCTTTATCCACCGCGATAAAGGCGTGGAGACGACTTTGATTGTTTAATACAAATCACCTGATAGTCCTCAAGCTGTTGCTCGGTGAACGTTACGACCTTGTTCCCCATGCTGCCTGCGATTACGACGTCGTTGTTCAACTACTTCGTTGTTCAGCAAGTCCGTTGTCCAGTATCCAGTTGTTTAGACAACTGTTGTTCAAAATGTTCAGTTACCTCGTTGTTACTGTAACAGTTGTTAAATTATTCCGTTTTTTAACTTTCGCCAAGTGCAATTATGCGCCTATTTCATTGCTTAATTATTTCGTTTTTTATTGAACGTACAATTATTTGCTTTTTCAACTATCCCGGTGTTCAGAATGTTCAATCAACTGCTTTGTTTAGTCAACTGTTGTTCAGTGACCCCATAGTTCCGGCTCTATTCCAACTTCGCCTATGCTATATTCAGTATAATCAGTTTTTAGACCACTATGCTTTTAAGGGATTCCGTACCTGAATGGACCCCATCGGGACCCTATATATGCCTACGCTGTCCGTCCGTACGTCCGTCCTAACTTTCAAGAGCTGTAGCTTTTGAACAGTAATAGATAGCAGGTAGTTTTTTAGATAGTTTTTTAAGTCTATTTGTTAATACGGCGCATTTACTAACAATTGTTTTTAAAGAAAGTGAAGTGATAAAGGGGTTTGATACAAAATACGTTGTTTTAACGTATTTTTATTTTGTTTGTATCTTAAAAATTTTAAAGGATACAAATCATACAATCGTCAAATTTGGTACAAACCCTGAAGAAAAGCAACAAATAATTAAAAATGGTCAAGCGTGAGTTGGGCTCGTGCTGATTCGATTCAAAATCGAATTCAGATCGGAATATAATTATACCTACTTACTGTGCTGCTACTGTTACGGCACCCTCGGTGCGCGAGTCCAACTCGTGACCGGTTTTTTAAACTTACAGTGTCAAAAACACGAGGTCGTATCTATTTTGTACATCCCAACACAATGCTAACAACTCAAAAAGGATAGTTCCAAACTTAGCGATTTAGAAACTGACCATTAACAATATCGTAATGTGGAATGCCCACTATGCCCAGCGTTGGGCTGTCTGTGGCAGCCAGCCTGTTGCCGCCGCCGCCGCCATAAAACTAGGGGCGCATTAACGCCGACGGGATTGGGGTGTGACTGAAACAGAGTAGGGAGGGACAGAGGGGTTTTATGTGTACCTACTTCTGATTGGAATTAGTTTCGCACACGTTTCGTCTGTTTAAATTGTTGGTGAACTTTAAATTTATGTTTTTTTTTAATTGCCGCTCTTCAGCCATTTATTTTGGTACATTCACAGGTTGGGTTTTTTTTTCATTCATTAGGTTTCGAACCCGCAATTACATCTTTTTTAAAGTTAGGCATGACACTTCGGACTCAAAACAGTCGAAACAGACTCTATTAACGCTTTTATACAACGCCATATGTTTGAGTTTAGTGCAGACCGCGCCGCCCAACGCTACGCGCGACGCCCCGCGTCTCCGTAAACAAGCACTTAGAGACAACTACGCTAATATTTGTTACTGCATCTTGGATGTATTCTATGTATTTAAGTGGGTGCGCTTCAATCAGTCTAATAACATTTTGTATAATTTCATTTAAGTAACCACGGAAAGCGTAATGAACGTTTAGCATAAAAAACAATTGTATAATTTCATCAGGCATACCTACGATCGAATAACATAAACACTCATTTATTATAACTATAATTTTCTTGTTATTATGCATTTTTAGGGCCATTCTACTTTTTGATGCCTAAAATAGAAATGAAAAATTAAGATAAATTTAAAAAATTCGTAGATATCTTGAGATTATTTTACAGGAGCCTCACATTAAGTCTTAACCAGGTCTCACTTTTTACTGTAAATTTACCGCTATTTTTGTTCTTATCCTATAATAAAACAAGAATTTTCTGCTCAGATTACCACTGCGTTACCAGTCTCCACGTCCCCTTACAAATAACGAAAACTGCGTTGCTATATTAGCCTTGTTTTAGCCAACCCCACACAATTTGTTATAAACCATTTATTCAGGTACGTAGATCAAAATCTGAAAATTGTGTGCATTTCTAATGTCATCTAATTTTGTTGAAAATTATTACTTTTAACTAACTTTCACGGTAAGGGACGTTTTCTTAGACATCGAAAAGAAGAATGGCCCTTTAGTCAATTTCTTCTAACTAGGTTAGGTTAGGTTAGGTTAGAACTGTGACCACATTAATAGTAATGAAAGCCGTTAGAAATATTGATTTTTTAATTCATGAACATTATAGTTTTAGAAATTATGCATTCCGTTTTATGCATTATAATTATTATCGTTGGTTTATTATAGAGATCGAAATTATGCAATTTGTGTTATGTAAAATGAAAATTAAACCATTTGTTTTTATACTAAACATTACACACCCATGTATTATTATTATTTATTATCTCATTCTTCGTAATCGGGCTCTTAAGAACCATTATCTCTTCTCTATAAGGAGTAAGTAATACGTACCCATAGACATACCGAGCCTCTATTTCCCTTTTTAACCGACTTCAAAAAAAGGAGGAGGTTCTCAATTCGTCGGGATATATATATATATATATTTTATGTATGTTCCCCGATTACTCGAAGACCACTGGACCGATTAGAACATTTTTTTCGTTGTTCGAATGGGTATACTTTCTAGTTGGTCCCATTGTCACCACGTCAGGATCTGATGATGGGATCATGGAGAAATCAAGAGAACTCCTCAAATATTATAGCGATTTTGGTATTTTTCACTGTAACTCATGCATTTGCTTTTGAAAAGTACTATATGGTGAAGTGGAACTGATGATGAAGACCACAGATGGCCACCGGAACTCCTTAACGGTAGGTACCTATTTCAAGGGTGGCGATAAGATATTTTGATAAAGGAAGTTGAGCGACTATGACGAAGCACATTTAGGTTTAAATATGGCTATGACATTCCCGCGGCGTTGTCTGCGGCGAGCTTGAAATGTTCTATAGTTTCTTATTAATATTTAGAAGTGGAGCTACGTAACAGCATAAATAGGATCACTAAAAAGTATAAAATAAAATAAATGTTTAAAAAAACAAAAAACCGCCTTCAAAGAGCAAAAAATAACTTGTTTAAAATGGTAGGTAAATAGGTCAGTCCAACTGAAGTCGGCGTCCAACAATATTTTAACCAAAAGCAGACTTCAGTTGGACTGACCTATTTACCTACCATTTTAAAGAAGTTATTTTTTGCTTTTTGAAGGCGGTTTTTTGTTTTTTTAATTAATATCCAGCATTTCTTTGATATTGTTATCATCACAATAATCTATGTTATGACAGCTTTGATTTACTTGACAGTAACAGCTGTCATAACATTATCGGTTGGATTACGATACAGAAGCAAGATAACATTTTCCTTTCGGGTCAAAAACACTGTTCTCCTTCTTGCTCGGAAGTCGAGTTGGATTATTCGGTTGACCTATTTCTATAACAAGGTGAGATAAATGCTAACAAATATTTGCCCATACCGGGAATCGAACCCAGGACCGCTAGCTTCGTAGGCAGGGTCACTACAAACTAGGCTACTCGTCGTCATCGTATAATATTAGTTAAAAGTAAAATTAAAAATTGGGTAAGGGTCGGGTTGCATAAAGTTTAAAGTCATATTTTTGATAGGCATATGTGGATTCGTCGTACTCATCATTACGCATAACTGACAAAAGTCATAAATTAATTCGCATATATTTTTTAACCATAATTTTTGAGAGCATAAATAACAATTGTCATACATTTAATTGCGCATAAAAACTTTTTGCACAATTATCAACCAGCATATTTTTTTTTACTGAATTATTGACGATCAATAAGAAACGTAGCAGTTAGTTTTTGATAAGAACACAATACTAACCTAACCTAACCTAACCTAACCTACTTTTCTGGTAGTAGTTCGTTTTTATTATAGTGGCAGTTCTAACCTAACCTACTTTTCTGGTAGCAGTATGACTAAAAATGATTATGATCTACAATACAATGACTAAAAAAAATTATGATATTCAACATTATGGTTTAAAAAAATATGACATAATACAATTATAACAATGAAAATATTATGCGCACTATCATTAATGACAAAAAACTTTTATGAGCAACAACTTTATGCGTAAAGTATTATGACAATCGAAATTATGACAATTGTTGTTATGCGACCAGACGAACACCCTTAAAAATTAAAGGTTTGTTACCTCTGTTCCTCCATACTCTAAGGCAATAATAGTCGCGGCACTAATAGTCCCGCCCTTGTCAGTCGACGGTATTTCATGTCTTGACGATATCCGTCGATATTTATTAGCGATCCTCACAGACGAACAATAAACAGTAGTCCAAGTTATGTGCGTCCGTGGAATGCGTTCAAGTTATTCTTTTTTCCTTCTAAAAAAACCGGGCAAGAGCATGTCGAGCCATGCTCAGTGTAAGGTTCCAAAGCCGTTACCACAAACTCAAACCACTATTTAAGAAAACATGCATGAAAAGGATAGCTATATCTCAGGAACCAATCAAGTCTAGACTGCGGACAGACGGACAGACGGACAGACTGACTTAGCGAAAGTTGTTTGACTGGAACTCTAACAAAACTGGGAAGTCAACTATTTGGGCTAAATCATCATCATTCATCCACGGTTGGAAATAGGTTACTATAATTAAAATGATTAATATATTTATGCAAAATTGGCTTGAAAAAATTGGAACGGATCCCCAGATCTATCCCTAGGTGCCGCGTCTTACATTTTATTTGAAGCTCGCATACTCTAAAACCTCAGACACACTTACAAAGCACTGGAAAAAAGTCAGTAAAACGCTAAAAAGCGTTGCCGATATGTTGTTTTGATGTGTTTATATACAATTAATTGAAAAATTGATGTACCAAGGCAAATTTAGAATAAGAAGTATTTATTGTCCCCAAAATCAGTAAAATAAAAACAAAATTTTATAAAAAAAAGGTGTGACAAAAGGCACAGACTCAGCATGTGCTGCGAGCGCGGGCGAGTGCTCGAGTCATCGAAGAAAATTCATAATTAGTCATTCCATCTTGGTCCTCAGGGTTGGTATCGCATTTAAAGTCTTAACATTGCAGTCTTGAGAATTTAAATGCTAAAATCCCACTTAGTAGCCTGCGTGCTCGTGCGCCTTTTACTTGAAATAAAAAAAACCCATCAAGGCATGTCTTGGGCGATGCCTCTGCCTTGTTTAGTAAATGTGTTTAAAAAAGTCAAATAACACGGAACCCCTATGGTGAGACGACTGGCCCATCACAGCCGGACATTTCCTTAATTAAAGTCAGTCATCATCAACGTAGATACGTAAGTGTCTGCGGCATATTTTTGTATTTTACCTCAATATTATTGACGAGATAATAACTGCTGCGTGGGCGGATTCAAAGGTCTTACTTACGTCTTCGTTAAGGTCATCGGTAGGGTAAGGCATTTCGGTGGCATATCGTGGTTTTAGAATCCATGGAGTCGCTATTTCCTAATTATTATATACTTACCACTTTGCTTTTGACCTTCTATAATAAATGTTTTGTTCGGTTTACATTACCTATTAACATTTGAAAATTTGTTTATTTGTAATGCTTTTCCTCGTGTGGTTGCCGATCCTCGTGTGGTTGCCGAGTTAGAATAGTGCCACTCCATGTCTTCCCGTGGATGTCGTAAGAGACGACTAAGGAAATAAAGGCTTGTAGTACTGTTAGGCGATGGCCTTGCAACCTGTCACTAATACGCTGGTAAACATTAAGATGTTGCCTAATTGTGCAAATTGTGGTTATAGAATTATCAACAAGTTTTTAGAGATTTTTGTAATTCTGTAGCTCTGCCTACCCCACTCTGGGAACGAAGGCGTGAGATTATGTATGTATGTATCTATGTATGTAATGCTTTCACAGCGAAAATATCCTCTTTACTAAAATTAATTTCACCAAATTTAGCGATTTAAGGAATGAATTCATTTTGAAATATTATTATGACAACACCGAAGGTCATAATCAAGGTGGCATGATTATAATAATTAGGAAAGAACGACTCCATGGATTCTAGAACCACAATATGCAACCATAAGTCGTAAACCTAGTCAATTCATTTCATTTCATTTATCTGTACTTAACATGGGCCCTAGGCAAGATGCATTGTAACGTTAGCCATTTTTGTAAACTGACAAAATGTATGGAGTTGACATAAGCAGCCGATACGATAAATTGTTAAAATACTTGTAGACTCTTACTTCTAAAAAGTTTAAAAAAACAAAAAACAAAAAAAAAGTCTGCTTTTGGTTAAAATATTGTTGGACGCCGACTTCAGTTGGACTGACCTATTTACCTACCATTTTAAAGAAGTTATTTTTGAAGGCGGGTTTTTGTTTTTTTAAACTTTTTTTTATTTTATACTTTTTAGTGATCATAATTATGCTGTTATTCTCCCATTTCTCAAGAAACAATAGAACATTTCAATCTCGCCGCAAGCAACGCCCTGGGAAAGTCATAGTCATATATTTAAACCTAAATATGCTTCGTCATAGTCGCTCAACTATCTTAATCGAAATATCTTGTCGCCACCCTCGAAATATATACCGTTTAGGAGTTCCGGTGGCCATCTGTGGTCTTCATCATCAGTCCCACTTCACCAAATAGTGCTTTCCAAGACCAAATACACGAGTTACAATGAAAAATACCAAAATCGTTATAGGTGTGCCTATAAATTTTGAAGAGATCCGTCGATTCCTCATGGATTCCACCATCAGATCTTCATCTTGATGGGACCAATCTGGAAGCCCCAGCTTTCAAATAAAAAAAGAATCTTCAAAATCGGTTCACCCAGTCGAAAGTTCTGAGGTAACAAACATAAAAAAAAATACAGACGAATAGAGAACCTCCTCCTTTTTTTGAAGTCGGTTAAAAATAGTTGAAGACTACAACTTTCAGATGTTGTTGGTTGTTGTTTGAGATGTTTAAACACATTTTTTTATTATTTTTTTACATACTTGCACAAAATAAAATAGTCTCATCAATATTCTCTACCAGTCAACCGTAGCGTGAAACAGGAACTGAAAAGGGGATCACTTCGTTTGCCCGAATTTCATTTGCCATAATTGTATCACTTGACATAATATTCATTTGCCATAAAGACATTTTTTCTGAAACCGTAAACCTTTCAGGTAATTTTTACATGCCATGGTATAAAGCTATGTTAAGTTAGGTTTGTTTATTTATAACAATTCTGAATAGTTCATGGTTCCAGAAAAAATGCCTTGATTTTGAAATTCGGGCTAACGATAGAGAACCATAAAAAGTAGGTAGGTGCATTAAGATGACAATACCCTACCCTACCCTTTAATTAAATCTGGAAAAATGTTAAACTATGATTGATTTTATTATTATAAAATATAGTATAAACATAATGTTATATACAAATATGCGACTAGCTAACAGAAATAATGATTATATCAAGGCTCGACAAGAAAACTAAAGAGAGAGACGAAAGGTAAAACTCACAAAGCTGTTCCTTAAAACCATGGGGGCATAACACGTACAAATTATAATTCGTGCTTATAATTTGTACTAGATGGCACCACCAGTATCATCAGGAATATTATTTTCTTCATTTCCGTTAATCAAGGAAAAGTTAAGCTTTTATTAATCCGATATACCTTAATTTAAATGCAAACATCATTCTTTACATAAATTTAAGGCTTTATTTTAGAAACTAAGAATGGCATTTTTTTGCGGTACACTGAACGGCCATCATTAGCTATTGAACTTGCTACGTGATATTCATTAGATCCGCTAGATGGTGCTTATACGAGGACGTTAGCGCCGACATGTGTCGTCGCGGTCACTCCCGGTATAGATATTCAATGGAACAACATTTAATTAAAGCGTTTGTTATTTCTTATTCCAAAAATACGAAAGTTTATTTATTTTAACACCACAATAAATAACTTCCCAAGTATTTTTCACTATGCGTTTGACACAAACAAAACTAAAAGTTATCTTTCTTACTCTCGTGTTTTTCGTATCTGTCCATCATTCATTAGTGAAACAAGTGAACATAATTGTAGTTTGTATAGCTATCTATATGCAACTGCGACTATTTTTAACCGACTTCAAAAAAAAAGGAGGTTCTCATCTCAATTTGTCCTGTATGTATGTATGTTCGCGATTATCTCGCGTTTGGCTGAACCGATTTTGATGTGGTTTTCATAAAAGTATTTGTTACACTAAGGAGGTTTTAGTTATTTAACCGACTTAAAAAAAAAAGATTCTCAGTTTGAACTTTTTACAGAGTTACATTTTTTTTTTGGTTTGATAGAGTATACTTCCTAGGTAATCCCATTGTCACCAATCATGAGTCTAAATCTGAATCTGATGAGGGGATCCGTGAGGAATTGAGGGAACTCCTCAAATATTTATTATTTTTATTTTATTTATTCCAAAAAAAGTGTGGTACATTTTTAATTTAACAATTTGCCAAACGTAAGTTTATTGGCAATTATTGCACTCACTTTTACATTCTGCATGCACCTAACAACTGCCTATGATATCATAGGCGGCTACAGCGATTTTAGTATTTTTAGTAACAAGTCCAGCATTTGCATTCAGCAAGTATCATTTGGTGAAGTGGAACTGATGATGAAGACCACAAATGGCCTCCTGAACTCCTCAACGGTAGGTACCTATTTCAAGGGTGGCGATAAGATACCTCGATTAAGATAGTTCAGGTTCAGCAATTGTAACGTGAATGTTTAATTGTTTAAATATGACTATGACTTTACCGAGGCGTTGCTTGTTTAATTAAAGGTCCAGCCACACCGGATGCGTGCGCGTAGACGTGACGTGCGCTTGCGATTTACACTGCGTTGTATAGTGACATAGGTGGTCACATTTGCCTACAAATACCTACCTATGACTTCGATTTAGACAGTCAAAAGTCCTTAAACATTTTTATTGTTAGTTACCTACATTTATTGTTACCTACCTACTTAAAAGTAAGATATAAATTAAGGACAATTTTATTGACTATTTTAGATGAGTAAAAATAAAATATATTTATTGCACGGACCTAAAAAAAAGGACGTAACGTTGCCTTAGACAGGAATGAAGCTTGCAAGGTCGGCAATTTCGTTCGTTATAGGTAGGTACACGAGTTACCGCATGCACACAGATACCTACACTAAAAACGCACGCAGTTTACGTGTATGCCAATTTGCATTCTTGACTCATGATAAGACGAGGAAACACGTCCGTATTTTTTTAGGTACGTACTTTAATAGTGTTCATAAAAGTTGTTGGTACAATGTTGTACGGACGCGTGACGCGTCATCACTTAGGTTCTTTAGCTTTTAAATCCCAATATAAACCTACTAGCTGTCCGCGCCCGGGCCGCCAATACTTAATCGATTAAAATTTTTTCACAATCGATTATACATGTGCATCCTATTTTATTAGCATCATGATGATGATGATGACGATGGTGATTGTGATGGTGATGATGCTGATGGTTATGGTGATGAATTGATGATGATGATGGTGATGACGATGATGATGATGATGGTGATGAATTGATGATGAAGATGATGATGATGATGATGATGATGTTGATGATGATGATCAAGATGATGATGATGATGATGACGATGGTGATTGTGATGGTGATGATGCTGATGGTTATGGTGATGAATTGATGATGATGATGGTGATGCCGATGATGGTGATGATGGTGATGAATTGATGATGATGATGATGATGATGATGATGATGATGATGATGATGATGATGATGATGATGATCAAGATGATGATGATGATGATGATGATGATGATGATGATGATGATGATGATGATGACGATGGTGATTGTGATGGTGATGATGCTGATGGTTATGGTGATGAATTGATGATGATGATGCCGATGATGGTGATGATGGTGATGATGGTGATGAATTGATGATGAAGATGATGATGATGATGATGATGATGATGATGATGATGATGATGATGATGATGATGGTGGTATCGATGATGTTTATGATGACGATGATGATGATGATGATGATGATGATGATGATGATGATGATGATGATGATGATGATGATGATGATCTTTTATTTTCCTTATAGGTGATGTGAAAAGCAGTATGTGTCACACAGTAGCAAAATTATTTCCACCTTGGGCGTTAACACTTGAATCCCTCACTACGCTCAGGATTCTTTTTTAAGAATCCCTCGCTACGCTCGGGATTCATTTATAGAATCCTTCGCTTCGTCACGCTTCGTTCAGGATTCAATGTACGCCCTCGCCATAAATATGTCATTTTGCTTCCTTGATACACAAATAACTATTACGACCTACCAAATTCCTATAAGTACCTACCTATCTATCTATATAAATAAAAATAAAAAATTATAAAAATCGGTCGAGCCGTTTCGGAGGAGTTCAACCACAAACACCGTGACACGAGATTTTTATATAAGTAAATAGATCAGTTCGTTTTTAACGGAGGTTCAAACCGCATCAGTTTAGAGCTAAAGTACTAACGTAAATTATATATGTACATATATGTAATTATATATATATATATATATATATAGTACAAGTATAATAAATAATTATTCTGTTCTTTCACTTACTAGTCTAACTACGGCGATGCGCATCGTTTGCAAATCACTAAGAAAGTGAATAAATAGATAGGCAAACAAAAGGTAGTTCACGCCAAAACTTGATCACAAGGACCCAATATTTTTGCAAAGATATGCTTAAAGAATGTAGAATCAACGTTTAGTTTTATATGACGGCGCACTGCGGCGGCGGCAATTCATAAAGCTTTGACAAAACTGCCATCTGTCGAACTGATTGCGAGGTTACGTGCCGTTCATAGCTTAGCAGACATGTCGATTGTGCTGCCACTGCTGGCGAAACCACAGAAACTTATAGTGGCGGCGGCTATCGACTTTAGGACGGCAACCATTTTCGATTCGCGATTGAGTATCTGTAGAGTATAGTAATCTGTGCTTAAAACTATATTTATTAGGAGCCCATCGCCTTCTTTTTAAATACAGAAGAAATATATAAAAAACAAATGACTGCAGCCAAGACAAGACCATCTTGACTGCAATGCTGTGTGTTCTTAAGGTTGGTAAACATAACCGCTCGACACCGGATCAGCTCAAAGTGAGACATTGAAAAGTGAGCTTTGACCTGTGTTACTACGAAACATTTTTCAGTGGACGACTGCTTAAAACAAAACTGTTATATATATTTAGAATTTAATAGAGACGTTATATTCCTGCCGGACAGAATTTTTCCTAATACAAGACAGCTATGTTATTCCTTTGTTTTTCATGATACCAAGTCAACACTGCGTCATTGGCACATAACAATAGCTTGTGCCGAGGCGAGGCGTTGCCGTTTCGATGCCGATAAGTGTGCGTTGTAGTATGAAGTTTCATTCAAAGAATATTGTGATGTGCAAGTTGCGGAAAGTTTCCAAAAAGTCGGAAACGTTCTAAGAAATTTCCGGAAACTTTCACTAGAAATATAGGAAATATAAATTTAAGAAACGGAAAGTTTCAATCCCCATACAAAATTGTGAGAAGTTTCCGAAATTTTCCTACATGAAATGTTCCGCAATTTTGGAAAGTTTCCTTTGGCACATCAGTAAATTACTGAATGGCTCGAGTTGAGGTGGTGCCGATCCGGTGCAGGGCGGTTATGTGTGCTTTAGACTCCTCAAGCCCAACCAGAGCAGGCGTTGAGGCACTCCTGTTCAGTGCCGAAGTGGTTCTCGTTGACTGGAATGGAGCACCGCGTGGGGTCGGTCCACCAGTGCCACACCACGCACTTACGGGCACCCCAATCGTAGACATACCTGTGATAGAAAAGAAAGAAAGAAAGAAAAATATTTTTTTGGAATAAAAAAAACACCTAACGCTGCACCCTGACGCTCCAATAGGGATCAGCATGTGGAGCGGCACAGGTGCTGCAACGCTGATAGAGTTTCTTTACGGCATAAAGATTTGAAGGTTGTTCAGAGGAGGGTAGCTATCTTGTTTATTAATTAATTTATTTAGTGAATCTTTACATAGCATTACAGTAAGAAATAAAAGTGATTCAAAGATTCGTTAGACTAACTTACAACGAAAAAGTGCCAATCTTTTCCATTAAATCTTCAGGAGGCCCTGCCATGATGCATGACGCTAATTAGCGTTTCTATTCGTTTCGTTTTTAAACCGATCGCGTCACTGGTAGATTACGGGACTTTTCGTTTCACGTCATCTACCAGTGATGTCACTTGTCGTGTTATCTCCACATCGGTACGCAACACTCAGGTCACTCAGTATTATTGCGTTCCGAACGTTCCGATGTAGAGATAAGACCTATTACTATATACTATTCCTACTATAATCAGAGATCGGACAATTTGGCGTCCCTACTCGCAATAATGTGGACATGACTCAAAATATTGAATTAAATTAATTCATTTCTTACCTGAAATTTAATTTCGACCCTTTGCAAGACAGTAATAAATATATAATACAGAGACTTTTTATTGTATAAATTTAGTAAATAAACAGTCGTTTGTGTAAATTTACCGTAGTTAGTATATTCTGTTTTACATCTAAAAAAAACTTGAACTGAAAAATTCCTTTTGCATTCCACTCATTTTATTAGAGCAAAGCCAACTAACTTAAAGTTAGTTTGCTAGTTAATTTGCCAAGCAAATCAGCTGAACTCTCTATTACGTGTGCTCTCTCTAGTACGAAGTAAAGTTTCAGGTAAGAAATAAATTAATTTCATTTCATTAATGGAGTCATGTCCACATTATTGCGAGCAATGACGCCCGCTTTCCGATCTCTGACTATAATGTAATAGCTCATCTTGCCGAACCACTAGTTATGTGTATTGTTGACGTTACGACAGGTCGTATCCATACATACAGACACGCCTTCATTCCCAGAGTGGGGTAGGCAGAGCTACAGAATTATCAACAACTCTAATCTAAATACTTGTTGTAAATTAAAAATTAGCTCTTATTCATTTGGCAGTAAGAGCTGTTTTAACGTCAACAGTGCGGATAGAAAATCGAAGTAGGATAGGCTAAGCCAAAGTACAATAAAGACATGGATTGCAAATGCTTTGCAAACACAAATAACTAGGGTGATGGAACTAGTAATGGACAGGTACCGATAATGGGCACTTGATTCTTATTTTACAGAAGATAAGGGTTAGTCATTTGTTTTGCAACAATCAATTTAGGACCGTATGAAATTTGTATTAAGAATGAAGTGTCCATTACTGGTGCCTGTCAGCGAGCCTCCTTTGACTAGCCTTTTTACCTCTCTTAACGTTTTTATCGCAAAACAACAGTGCGAACACTGCTGCTGGGAATCAGGGTTGGTAATTTAGATGGCTTAAAAAATTACCTTTTTATCTGATTCGATTCCCTTTGCCAAGTCCCGCTTTCTAAGAGGCAATGTCTGTCCTTTGTGTAGAACCTCCTGCATTGCTCCTCCGTCACTAAATGTAAGGAAACACGATAATAACAGAAGAAAATGAAATGAACCGAACTTTTTTTTTATATTGCTATGATTTTTGAGAAATATTAAACTATTCAAATTTAAATTACAGTCCCGAATAGGTATTATACATTTGTGTGCTAAGTCGTAAATACCCAATAACGTTAAAAACCTAGACAGGCCAAATGTTTTTATACAGCAATTAAAACATTCTTAATTAGCAATGCTTTAGTTATACCTAACCTAAACATTTTTTTAAATGTGAACTACTTACTGATAATAAAGTATACATACATACCTACATTAAGTCACGCCTTCGTTCCCAGAGTGGGGTAGGCAGAGCTACAGAATAACCAACAGCTCTAAAAACTTGTTGATAATTCTGTAACCACATTTTGCACAATTAGGGTAAGATGTGTATCTACAGTGTATTAGTGACAGGTTGCAAGCCTATCGCCTAACAGTAGTACAAGCCTTTATACCCTTAGTCGCCTCTTACGACATCCACGGGAAGACATGGAGTGGCACTATTCTAACCCGGCAACCACACGAGGAATCATAAATTATTTAAATATTAATTTGAATTTAAATAAACTTTTATAAACATTCATACAACCATAATGTGGCAACATTTACGCATTTTGACTTGTCAAACTGGTTCGCTTAAATAAAAAATCTACTATAAATTTACTATACGTACCCGCAGTCCTCAGACCACCCAACGCGTTCATTATTAACAAGATAACACAAAAAACCTTTGACATCTTACAAATACTGATTATATCAGAGATAAATACACTCCACTTAGCTTAAACGGACCAAGTTTAGTCCACGTTGATATCCACTAGATAACTACTCTGTGGCACTGTGTTGACAGATCGTGTCAAGGTAAAATGGCGGGCGTTGACGCATCTGATAATCTGACCAAAGTCCAAGTTTTTACGCAAGTTGATCTTTTTTGCTCGCGTAATGACCGAGTTGCATGTAAACAAACGCTATAGTAAAAACGGCAGGTCCGGTGCCTATAGTAAAGAATGGACAAAGGAAAAAAGAGTGAGATTTAGGGAAGAAGATAGAGAGATGGACAGAATAAAAGAGTGAAGAGGAGATTATAGAGAAACTAATATTTTTAAAGCCTTACGTCAAAATGTCACTCACACGCCAGGCAGGTTTCAAAAGATACGCAACATTCAACTTGATCCATAATATGATAGAAACTCTCTTTTACATAAGCGTCGGTGGCGTTTTAGGCATGACAGCTCATGACGACATTAGGCGTTATTGGCGTTCAGAAGGTTAATGGCGTCCATATCAGACCAATGGAAGTATAAGGGTCATTAAAGCTAAGGTAAGGACGATGTTATAAGAAGAGAGATACCTACTTTAGTATAGGTATACTATTTCGCTCCCATTCCGTAGACAATTTAGGGCCGCGTTCACCAACAATAGGGTATTTGCCTATTTTTTTTTTAGTATTTAAATTGAAGCTTTTTTGCCTTCCGAATAGCCTAGTATAAATAGTTTTTTAATAACTTTACAAATTAGAAAGATATAAATGTTTAAAACTTGCTTTTAGACAGAGAGGAAAGTACAGTAATATGACGTCATATTACTCAACCGCCATATGAATTACACGCAAAACATCTTATCGTGAGAAAGAGATAGACAAAAAACTTTAAAAGGCTATAACTTTTTTATTTTATTACCAATTTCAAATTTGATTTTGAATTATTTTATCATACTACGTATATTGATATATTATCCAAATTAATATATGAAATTTAATATCAGGCAAATACCCTATTAAACGGACGACTAAGTCTTAATCAGCTGTTAATCAATAGTATACATTTGACACCCGTTAAACCGCTAATCGTCCGTTGAATTGTTGGTAAACTCGGTGCATAGTATACATATATGTTCTAGAAAAAGTTTTTTTTATACAGTTACTCCAAAAGATTAAGTGATACTTGTAATCATTGTCTCTTGCATTCAGTAGTGTTTTATTTTTGATTCATTGTTTTTCTTGCATGTATACGTCGTTTGATACACGTGCGGAACTGTTATTTTCACTCGTCCCGAGTCTTGCTGCAAGCGAGGGGCTTGCAGCTTGGGCCTTAATGACATAGATACTTTCCGCACTTGTATCAAAATATTTATACTATTATGTTAACACTACATTTTTATACATATAATATAACACTTGTTTTTGTGTAACAGATAATTAATGTATAAATAATAATTAAATACAATACTCATTTAAGCCCCAATCGGTTTTGTTTGTCTGTTAATTTCTCAGAAGTTATCTAACTTGGTTTTTAGTAAGCTAACTCAAACTCGGATCAGAGGTTTATCTGTTGAAATGATAACAATTGATCAAATTTACGAAAGACAATACCGCTCCCAAGTTAGTACGGTGTACTTGAAATCTCGAAAGGGAATCTGCTTTTGGTGCTAATACCAGTAAGAAAATATCTAAGTATAAATAAAAACTGGCCAAGTAAGAGTCGGACTCGTGCACAAAGAATTCCGTATCATTCTTGAATGGGGGGCCCCCAGTAATGTTATTTTATTTTTCGTCGTTATAGCGAAATAAAAAAACCTGCTTTTGGTTAAAATGGTGTTGGACGCCGACTTCAGTTAGACTGACCTATTTACCTACCATTTTAAAGAAGTAATTTTTTGCTTTTTGAAGGCGGGTTTTTTGTTTTTTTTTACTTTTTTTTATTTTATACTTTTTAGTGATCATAATTATGCTGTTATTCTCCCACTTCTCAATTAATAAGAAACAATAGAACATTTCAATCTCGCCGCAAGCAACGCCGTGGGAAGCAATCTTGTCGCCACCCTCGAAATATATACCGTTTAGGAGTTCCGGTGGCCATCTGTGGTCTTCATCATCAGTTCCACTTCACCAAATAGTGCTTTCCAAGACCAAGTACACGAGTTACAATGAAAAATACCGAAATCGCTATAGGTATGCCTATAAATTTAAAAATGCGACCAATCGGGAAGCACCAGCTTTCAAATAAAAAAAGAATCATCAAAATCGGTTCACCCAGTCGAAAGTTCCGAGGTAACAAACATTTAAAAAAAAATACAGACGAATTGAGAACCTCCTCTTTTTTTTGAAGTCGGTTAAAAATAGAGTCTAACAATTTACAGTGCAACCATTTACTTAATAGCGAATAGCAATTATCGTTTTTCTATGACACACGAGTGACAAATATACTGTCAGTTGCGAGTGCAAGCGTGGTAGCGATAGCCAGCCGAAAGCTATTAAGAAGCTGGGAATAGGTACTATAACTGTTTACGTATTATGGTTCATGAGATGCAGTCTACTGACGGACAAACGGACGGTCGGACGGACAGCGGAGGCTTATTAACAGACCTTTGAGAACGGAACCCTAAAAAAATAAATGTTGTTCGTTGATAAGCGCATTAAATAACGGCTGTAGAGATTTAGCATTTTTTTTTAATGTTTTTAATATTTCAAATAAGGTTTTTAAGAAAAAGAAAAAGTTGTGTGCAACTTTGCCTTCTTTTTGCCAAACAAACATTCAACTACGTCTCCTCCAGAAATAAGTAGATATACATACCCAATGATTTCATTTAAAATTCCACGCCTTATATTAATTATATTCAGCATGAAATTATACTTACGTAATGTTATTACGGAATGATGTTCCGCCATGTTGGTAAGTTAAATTTCCAATCACATCGCGCGGTACGTTTCGCTAATTCCGTAACCGTGTTAGCGTTTTGTAGTCGCTCGAGACGAGGACTAATTGTAGTTTAACTTAGATCGAGTTTCTACGTTTAGTTTGCTGTATCTGACGTGAGCGAAGAAAGCGGTAACCATACAAATGTTACGTTAAAACTAAACGCAAACGTCAGTCGTTATCAGGCATGTTCAGAGTGATTGAGAGATAATGCTATAAAATTAAGTTTGTAATACAATGCAGTGATGTTAAGAGGATCGTGAGTGTTTTGAAAATATATAACATTTCCTTTTCACAGCCATTTCATTTCACATTATCACAGGTTTGATTATAAATATTTTTCAATGTTTGATTTATGTTATTCAGCTAAAAATAAAGCCAAGAAGTTATTTTAAAATGTCCTTTTTTTTCAGAATGTATTTTGAAGAATATTTTCAAAAAAAAATATCTCCGTAACTGCACAACTTAGGGAGGTGGTTGTTTTTGTTATTGATTGCTTATGAATTGTAGATTACAGGGATATTCATAACTCCATACCGACCATAAGATACCTTTACCCGTGGAACGTCACATTTAAAGTCCGTATTAGTAAACTAATCTTGACTGCAATTCTCGTTTCGAGATACGTCAAAAATGACAGTTTTCTATAGCTTGTCGATTCAACATTACTTAACGATCGATGCCTATATTCGAACCGCGGACAGATAGGGTTACTTCGGATTAAAATTTGACACATTTTATATGGGCAAATGTCAAATTTTAACCCGAAGTAAGCTTTATCTGTCCGCGGTTTGAATATAGGGTTCAGCCGTTAATGTTGAATCGTCAAGCTATACTGCCCTGCTAATCCAATACGCAGTATCTCAGATAAAGCTTCTGTAGCAATATCAACCTTATTACTAACAGAAGAGAATTAGAATTGCTTTGGTTATTAAATTCATTTTTGACGTATCTCGAAACGTGGATTACAGTCGAGATCAGTTTACTATAGGGTGATGGAACCAGTAATGAACAAGGATCAATGATGAATACTTGATTCTTATGTTACAGATGATAAGGGCTATTCATTTATTTTGAGACAATCAATTCATGACCGTATGATCTTTAAGTTAAGAGCTAAGTGTCCATAATTGCTGCCTTCAGCTAAAAGAGTCCAACATTGGTGCCGTCACCCTTCGGCTTTTAAGTCAAGTAGTTGGCATAACTTAGTTCAAAAATTAGATTATAGATGGCGTGAAAAACAATAGTACATTGTTGCCTAGGCATGGAAGTAGGCAATTGCGGGCTGAGTATTGGATTAAACGGACGAGCTTGCGAGTTCGTTTAAAAATACGAAGCCCGCAATTGCTTTTCCTGCCGAGGCAAATATAGTGCTTTTCTCAATAATCGCAAGAAAAAAATTGTGTTGGAGTCAAATCTTCATCGCTTGAACTACTTTTTTGAATTGCATACAAACAGAAACTTCATGAGAAAAAAACCATCACTCCTTACCGCCTTTTTGTTTATGACAAGGAGAAACGCAATTCTTGTTTTAAAAAAAAACATAAGCTATTCCAGTCACAAATAAAAAAGTTATGTTTCGAGTAAAATTTGGATGTATAAGACTTGTGCCCTCATTTTATTACGGCCCTTTTCACTTTTTAAAAAGTTACAAGATAGATAGTAATGGAATTTGTATGCAACATTGCGGGCTTGTGTAGCGAGCACGCAATGTTTTTTTTTTTAAATTTGAGAACTGTCAGTAAACTATGTACTTCACGTCTCAATATGTAGATAGGAATGTCAACATTTCCGGACATTTTTGACAAAAACATAATGCACTTTTTTTTCTCCAACGGATGAATAACGGTCGCTTTTTAATCGTCACCTGTGATAATGTCAAGAATTGTTTGTTTTAAAAAAAAAAAAATGGCATAATAGAATTGGCAATCGAGCACAAAGGCCACCTAATGGTAACTGGGTATCTTAGACCCATAGACATTTGCATTCTCAAGACTATAATCCTGAGAGTGTAACCCTAAAACTGCATTGCCGATACTAAGCACTTAGGTGGAGTGACTCTATGCTAGTTTGCACCATTTGTCTTGTCCCCACACCGAAACACAACAATGCGAATATAGCCTTGCGGTAATTTTCGCGATGTTCACATATCACGAGTTGACTCGTCATTGTGAAACGATCGAAACGTCGAGGTAATTAAAAGATGTGTTGACGCGATAAGTGCTGTTTTAAATTTAAAACAATATGAATGTCAAAAATATTAAAAGTTAAAAGGTTAGGTATAGTCAAAGTCAAATATTTATTGCATGTCACATTACACAAAATAACAGATGGAACGAAATATAGAGGTATACATGTGACGCCCTGCAAGGGCACAGCAAAAAGCGAGAGGACGCTATGCTTATTACATATTAATAAAATTAATTTAAATTCCATTTATTGCTTAATTATTAAAATTATTTGACAATTAAAATTATTGGAGATTTTAAGACTGACATTTTTACAGGTAAATGTATATACTTAATTAATTAATTGATTGAGAATGTTACATAGGTATTTGAAGATACTAAATTTCATTGAAAAATTCACTTAGATTATAGAAGCATTTGTTTATCAAGAATTTTTTTAGTTCTTTGCTAAAAAGTGTAAATTTAACTAAGTTTTTTATAGTATTTGGTATATGGTTATATATTTTAATCATCATATAGTGAGGGCTAGTTGTCACGATTTTTAAGTTAGAAAAGGGCAAGTGAAGCTTATTTAAGTTTCGGTTATTCCTTTTGACGTTTACTATTTGTATAAACAGATCTTCATGGCTCCTAACAAACTTGCACGATTCCAAGATGTACATAGAAATGAGAGTTAGTATTTGATGTTTGATAAAATGTGATCGACATGATTCCAGTTGAGTTATTTTTGCTAATATTCGTATACACTTTTTTTGCAAAATAAAGATTCTGTCTACTTCAGAGTATATAAAATATATAAAATGCATGTTGTCATTTCCTTATTCTAAATATAATTTAACAAAAAGTATAGCTCCGCCGCGACAGTGTATCACTGCCGTGACCAGGATTCGAACCTGGGTTACTACGGCCACAACGTAGGGTCCTAACCACTAGACGATCACGGCTGTCGGAGCTGGTGACGGAGACTGCGAAAACAACCGTCTTGTTCGGAATCGAGAGCACTTTCACTTAGGTTTAATGTGCAACAACTAGCGGTGTGAGGTAAAAATAACTTTTTGCTTACATTTGGATACGGTTACTTGTTGTGTTTACTTAGAAAGATTTTTTATATTATTTTGATGACTTCTTATCGTTTTGCTCTGTCAGATTTTTATCGCTCGGATTTAATTGAATCGTGGTAAATTGGTTGTGGCAGTGGGCCGGTCACATCCGTCGCCGACCCGACAACCGCTGGGGTAGACGTGTTCCGGAGTGAAGACCACGGCTTGGCAAATGTAGTGTGGGATCTCCAGCTAGGTGGAGCGATGACAAACGAAAAGCAGCTGGGAGCGGCTGGAAACAAAAAGTGAAGACCGAGCTCAGTGGCATGCCATGGGAGAGGCCTATGTCCAGCAGTGGACGGAAGTGGGCTGCTGATGATGATGATGATTAAATTAGTTGTACTTGCTGTGTATAACCTTGTCTGTAAAAATCTTTTTGTACATAGAATAGAATAGAATATAATAGAAAAAACTTTATTCACCTTAATAAGTATGCCATGGACATGAAAATACAATAAAAATCACAAAAAATATGAAACAAAATTGAAAACAACGTAAAAATTATTTAGTGGAAGTACTTAAACAATATAAATAGTGGACCATAATTTAATACCACGGCATATCCGTGAAAGGGCGCCGGCGCAGCATGTGCTGCAGCATTGCTGCTGCAGCGCTGATATTCTGCTGGGAACCATGGGTGCGGCAGGGGACGCACTCAGATAGTCACTCACTCAGTAACTTGGGACATACTATATTAAAAATAAAACCACAACCTTAAACACAAAAATAAAATCTAATTATTAAATTACTACTGAAATATCGACAGCCGAAACAGTTAGGTATTGCTATCGCCTTTACTTGATTCTTTCTCTTTCACTTAGTTCCTGAATAAACCATGGACATGCCACATATCCATCTTTGAAACAAAAACATTCCAGCAACGCTTACTATTTGGAATCTTTCGTTATCTTCCATTAATGCTTCGTTTTATGGCAAATAGCTTATGTGACAAAAAATAATTTTAGAGACAAGGTTTTGTTGATGAGTTGATATTTTTATGGCATCATCTATCTATCAAATTAACTAATTCAAGCTCGGTGGGTTTACATTAAGCGCATTGGAGCGGAGATCCTGTTGCCAGCTTCCGAGTCTATCATCAGCTTAGGGGTGAGGCAGATTAGAGAGAAATAATGTATTCCAAAAGGGTCTATATTGACTGACATAATAATTTTTACTCATAATTTGCTTTGGTCATAATCATCGCAAGTCATAACGTGTTTTTTAAAGAAACTGTTACTTTTTCAGAATTTTTATAAATCAAACCTAACCTAGCCTAATTGTGCAAATTGTGGTTATAGAATTACCAACAAGTTTTTAGAGATGTTTGTAATTCTGTAGCTCTGCCTACCCCACTCTGGGAACGAAGGCGTGAGATTATGTATGTATGTAAACCTAACCTAACCTAGCCTTGTCTACACGTTAGATATTTCAGAACTTCTGAAAAGTTTACAGTTTCAGCGATATAAACAATTATGTCAACAATTATATTATGACCAATAAAATTATGGGAAACAAAGGGCTCCCATTCCAAAGGACAATACCAGATCTCCATAGAAGCTTTGGCCTAAGAAAAAAATGTGACGGATAATTATAGAATTGGGTTTATTTGATGTAGAAAAATATTTAAAACAATGCAGTGGTGTAAGTTTTTCTGAAGAAATTGTCTTATTTTACTTTACATTACATACATTACTCGCAAGATGTCTTAATTTACAAAGTACCTATCTTAATAGATGGCTCAATTTTCGTATAAGTTTCCTAAATGTGTAAGTAATAAAATACTCAATTTAAATCTCATACAAAACAGGTCATATCAACATCATTGGTATCCGCGAGCTTTTTTTAAAAAAAGTGTTTTAAGGCAAGATCTGGCATTGTCCTTTCAGTCCATTCCAGTGAAGGTGCTTTCAAATGAACAAATAAAAAACTACCAAAAATTGCTGGATTTTCAATTTAGAAACGCATTTTTAAGCACATTTATTTAGGAGTTTTCAATTTTTATCAAGTTAATGTTTTTGATGCTGCTCAGCTCAGTACGAATAAAAATGAGCAAACACTGCTTTTTAAAACTTCCTCCCATCTACTTTTTAGATGGCTTATAAATCTATTGTCATAACTTTATATTCCATTAGTAATCCTTAATTTCTGTATAGTTTTAAAAAGTCCTTTTAATTTCTGCATAACCTGTATAACCGTATTATACGAAAATAAACGTACTGTTTTGTGTGGCAGTCCTCTTTCGAAAGCTATTCCAAGCAAGACTGCTCAGAAATCTAGTTAAGTAATCCTTTAACAGGAAGTTACACCGCCTTAATCGCAGTACCTGCCGCAAACTAAAGTTCTGCTCGCGTAATGAACGAATAACACCCTTAATTGCGAACGAAAACAGGGTTATGTAGCGAGCATGTTTACATGCAAATGAAGCTTAAAATTATAATGATTGTAATAGGCCTAGAGGGCACCGCCGGTAACCCTACCTGTAGGGTTACCCTACTTACTCCATAGTACTCCATAGTAGGTACCTATGCACGGAAAGTATGGAAAATAAAACTTCAGTGAATTTGGATTAAAAAAAACATATGTTACGTGTCTTAGTCGATATATAAATACTCTGTGGGCAATAAAATCCTATGACTAGTTTTTGAGAAAAAAAATTTTAGTAAAAAATCATATGGATATTAGTCCCATAGAAAAATGTATAAAAGAAAAAAAAAAGTGGGCAGTTTTGAACAAGAAAAAGATATGTTTTAGGAACCATTTAATTAATCAACTTAACCAAAGAAACTGATACAAAAAAGTGTTTAGTTTTTAAGTTGTAGCGTTTCATAAAAATACGTAAAATTGGCCTGCATTTTTTTTGATTTTTTTATATAATTGTGATATTTCCGTTTTCTGCAATAGTAAAAATAAGTAAAGAGATACTTTGTGCATATTTTTTACCAGCATAAGTTTGGTGTCACAGCCCCCTTTTCTTCAGTATTTAGATTAGAAATGATTTTTAACGAAAAATACTTAGCTTTCATGTTTTTGTTTAAATTAATTAGTGAAAAGTTGTGGATTTTGAATATTTCATAACTTTTTTTATTGTTAACATAAATTATTCAAATTCAAACATATTCTATGGACAGTTTAAAAAATATTTTCGTTCAAAACAGGCAACTTTTTTCCTCCATAATTTTTTCTATGGAACCAATATCGACATAACTTTTCACTAAATTTTTTTTTTTCATCCAGCCCCGAAGTAAATGAAAGCAATAGAGTAGAATATTTTACACTACAGATTACCGCAATACAACCATAGAGCATATTTATGGCCGTGGGGGAGAAATTAGATTTAATTTACAATCAGTGTAATATACAAAGATTTAGCAGTTTAACTTCTTCTGTCTTTATCTCTCACCCATGATTGAACTGCATAGCTATGATACGGTAACCCTCCTGATTGAATACCTGCAGAACACGGTCACTATGGGGGAAAGACAAAATTAATTTAAGTTATTATTTTTAACTAGTGGTAGGACCTAGTGCAGAACCCGACTGGATCTCTACTAAGTACCATCTTACCTCTTAACCGTGTGCGATGGTGCATGTCCTCTGATATTCTGCCCTCCTTAGAAAAAAGGGCGTATGTCTCATAGAACTGCGCATGTATTAGTGACCTTATTTCTTTACTATTAAGGTTAAATTTACTTTGACAAAAAAATTGCTCATGCGTCCTTTTTATTTAGGAGGGCAGTATTTATGTAGGTATTTATTTAACCTTCCGCTAAGCAGCAGGGTTCGCATAGCTGTACTCTAATGTAGGGGTAAGATATCCGGTGAATGACTAGTAAGAGGGTATCCTATCGCAAACACTAAAAACGTTTGTCAGCCGTTTCATTTGCCATAAATTTCATTTCCCATAATTTTCATTTTATTCTGAACCCAATAACTTTTCAAAATGTTTAATGATATATTTACAGAACCTGTAGGTTAGGTTAGGTTTACATTATAACAATTCTGGAAAGTTAAACGGTTTCAGAGAAAAATTACTTTCGGGCAAATGAAAATTATGGCAAATGAAAAAGCTGGCAAACGTTTTTTTAGTGTTTCAGATAGGTAACCCTAGCAAGATGCATTTCATCTTAATCCTCAGGGTTGGCAACGCATTTGCGTTCCTGAGATTGCAGTCTCGAGAGTGTAAATATCTATGGGCCTCAAAGCCCAGTTATCATTAGGGGGTTTGAGTGTTTGTTTTCGTTCTTCGTCCAAAAAGTTACTTGACCTGGTAAGTGGTATACAGGGTGTAACATTTAAATCAGTCGGTCGGATGAAACATGATGTCTAAAATTACAAAATGTATTTTTTACTGCGGGAGCGCCAAAGTTCAACTAAAATTATTGCAACTCCTATAATCGGAACTCAAAAAAAATTTATACCGCTGGAACCGTAAACTTTTAAGAAGTTCTGAAATGTGTAGATAAGACTAGGTTAGGTTAGGTTTGATTTATAAAAATCCTGAAAAAGTAACAGTTGCAGAAAAAAATACGTTAGGAGTTGCGATGATTAGGACTTACAAATCGTTATGAGTAAAAATAATTAGGTGAACCAATATGTTTACTGCCTAAGACAATACACAATCGATATCTAAATAGTAATAGTGTCAGTTTTATTTAAAAAAAACGTCCGGGTTCGATTCCCGAGCTCAGTACAAGTTTTTTTTTAAATGTATGAATGCAGTTTTCCTTGTTACTAAAATCGATGACATGGTTCTTAAGAACAGATCTTCGTATGTCTTATAGTTTCAGACTTTCCCATAATGACCGATTTAAATGTTACACCCTGTTAGTTACAATCAATTATATTATAATATACCACTGAAACACACATGTTGATTTTTGTGTTCTCATGACAATGAGTAAGAGTAATATGTGCATAAAGCATCCGTCACTTTCGTACTTATTTACGTGTCAGAAGGTGACGGATGCCTTATCCAAACATTGTCACGCCATAAACGCAGCCAAATTAGGGCCCTAGTCCGACTGATTTTAAAGTCATCTTATATGTCATCGAGTATCAGCAATACCTATTTGCGATCATCGTATTATTGTGACGTGAACCGACTCGTTGCGTCTTCCATTTTCGAAAACTTTTGGCTGTGGCGGCGAATAATTATTTCATGAAACGCCAGGCATGCCATACGCCATAGGCATCGTCCTAATAGAACGCGATTGGGCGATCATCGCAAATTCCCGCGACTGTTTGTATGTAAACTGTCATATAAACAGTCGCGCGAACTTACGATGATCGCGAAATCGCGTTCTATTAGGACGATGCCATAGAATATGACGACACGCCTAGCGTGTCATCCGCCACACGTAACATTTGATTACACGTCTGGCGTGTCATCCGCACTGAATCGGCCAACCTATTATCCCTTGCGGTCCTTAGCCTGTCTTTGTTCTTTTTCACCGTTTTTATGTTTGTATATGTGTATTGATGATTTTATTACACTCGTAGAAATATTAAATCGGTCTTTGAAATTATTTGTTCTTCGTTATCAGCCTATCCTAGTCCACAAGTTTACATTATTAATTTAGTATTAAATAAATTTAAAAAAAAAACCTAAAAAAACACTGACACTTTTATTGATAGGTACTTCAATAGATCTTTTATTTGTAGTGGTTTTTAATTTTAGTGTGTCTAACCAATATTTACTAATTTATTAACTTGTAATGTTACTTTTAAGTACCTATAATCTAATTTATGGTTTAATTACCTACCTTCTGCCGATTCAGCTGGCTAATTCGATGAGCTACGTCGATGACTTTGGATCTTGGTCGGATCACCTCGTTACGGATGACCTCGTTACGGATCCGATCTTTCAGAGAAAGTCTAAACATAGCTCGTTCGCTGAGTGACTGCCTTTGTGAACCAGCCCTCCAATGAGTGTACACCTTTCGGCTCCGCATGTCATGAAATGTTCCTCGGCTAATTACAATGCGCATGCGTTCTGCTCTACTGTGACCCCTGTGTAAACAGATGTGTTTGTGATGAAGGCATAACTCAAGAGTAAACAGTTGAGACAAACAGTAACCTGTTCGCATACGTGCTGTTATGCAGAGCACTCGAGAGATGCACGCGCGGTGTATGCCATAGCATTAGGCGATGCAATTTGCGAGTACTTGATATCTTGAAAATCAATGATATAATTATAGTAAAAAGAGGTAAATATGTTATATGCACTTCAACAGTGGCACCCTAAAACCAAGCCAATTGGTACAGCTTTACTTAGTCTTGCGCCGTCAACGGAACCGTGAACTAGTCTGCAGAGCAACATACACTCGTTTTGTTTCGCTCCCGGAAATTAGCATACCATCCTGCTTTCACTTGTCATTTATGAATTAGTGTGTAATTGCAATATTCACTGATTATGTGTGCGTAAGCCGGGCCATTTTTACACGCGGAATACCATATATGTAACATATCTACCTCTTTTTATATTATATCTTTGTTGAAAATGGTAAAGTATCAATATATATAATTATAATATTTGAAACTTTCGCCACTACCATATTTTGGCCTTTGCCTACTTGCTAATATTTAGATTAGAACCAAAATTTTAAAATGCATGATTATTCAAACAATTCTCAGGGCCGTTTGACTAAAATTCAAAGGAGATTTTTTGAAATAGTGATTTGTAAGTTTAACATTTATTTGACTTTAAGGTTATTTTAATCTTGAGCGCGTCGAAAAACTGTAAAATAGGTATCTAAATAAATAATAAACTAGATATTTAAAATAGGTAATTAACTTAAGTAGCAAAGTAAATAAAAATAGTTTCTTAAAATAATTTTCACTATTTCATTAAAAAAATACCCAGAATTTACCGAAGTTATACAAAAATAATCCCATGTTTACAAATACCCTACAGACAATACATAATAAAAATAAGTAACTTATCAAAACGAACACACATCAATTTACTTTCGCGGTGTCACCTAGCCGGCGGCCACGGAAATGCCAGAATAATACACCCCTCGGCCAGAATTCCTGCCTTAAAAAGGTCGAAATATCTTTGGTCGGTACTCGTATGGAAAAGGATTTAAAATTCACTTTGTGGCGAGGCTCTTACCACACCCGTCAGGGTAACTCCAGTCTTACCTCTTACATTCTCTATGAGCTCCTTCGCCTCCTTAGAGTAATGTAGTCACCATACACATTATGTAACGTGTTGGCTTGGCTTCACGTATCAGAGTGTCGCCGGCAAGAAACCTTAGTATAACGGCACGTGACACAATAAAGTTCCAAGTAATTAGATGGGGGTAGAGAAGCCGTCTATTTACACAAAAAATAACAATTCCAACGAACTGTAGGGAGTTATTATTTGAAGTATAATTAAAAAGTTTTAATCAAAAAACGTTTGCGGCTGATACTTGCTCGGTTAGCAAAGCCATTCCAAATAAAGAAACTGAATCAAAACGCGAAAATAACCCTAATAAAATAGGTTTTCCTCGAAGCCAACTATTCGTGACACTCGTCAAGGCTCAAAGGGCGAACTTGGGGAGAAATTGGCCAAATTATACTTCAAAGGAGTGAAAAAGAAAAGTTACGCTTTATTTCGCGTATGGGGCGGAAAAGTTTCGGAAGTTACGTACGGAGCCCCACAGTCGCTCATTAAGATGATGACGTATGAAGTTTAGTGTTTGTGTTCATTAATGATGTGATTTGTTGACGTGTTTATGTGATTTCAAAATCAGTGAAGACAAAACCGCCATATAGAAGTTTGTGTAACAATACTCAGATCGGGTTTACGGCTTTGTGATCATTAAATATAATTATCTAATATCTGGGAGAAAGCTTTTGACGGAAATATTTTGTGACCTTTCTTAATTATTTGCTGACGTGGATCATGGGACCTCCATGTTCAAATTAGAACATTAAATTTTTGGGGCCCTTTTGTTTTGATAACCTGTCCTAAACCTAAATATTATAACCGTCAATTTCGTGTCTAGCCTAACAAGAATAGAGTATGACGTTTATAAGATTAGGTTTACGGATATTTACATACATACATACATAATCTCACGCCTTCGTTCCCAGAGTGGGGTAGGCAGAGCTACAGAATTACAAACATCTCTATAAACTTGTTGATAATTCTATAACCACAATTAAATATTGATACGGATATTTAAAAATAGAGAATACTGATCTAAATTGGGCCCATTATCTGTCAAATAATAATTAATTAAGTCTTGTCCTAATTAAAGGCCACTTGCTTAAAAATATACTGAAAATGAAAGTAGCGCTAAGCGATAGAACACAGTTAAACTAGGAGTGCCTCAGGGATCTACTATAGAACTCTTTTTATTTATACATTATGTAATGACTAACGATCCACGTGGGTAAGTCATTAATCGAGCCTATTAAGATTTGTCTACATCTATGGCTACTGTCATGTCCCACAGTGTGATAGTGAAACGTCTGTACGTTTGTATTATTCAATTTTGTTGCCCTATATGTTCAGTAAGTGCTCGGTTCGCTACAAATTCAGCAAGCAAAGCAATTAGTAGATAGATGGCCTAGCTTCTATTGCTTTAGAATTGCTGCCTTGCACGTGTGTGCAAGTACGTATTGTTAGACGACAATAATAGCACTGCACTAGACATTCAACCACACACACACCAACGTGCGTTAAATTTGCTGTGAATCAGTAAAGGGAATTCATAATGAGGAAATGTGGGTTAGGATGTTATATTTTTCCACCTTTGCACGTTTGACTTGACCCTAATGGACATCTTCATATTGGGAGCCCTTTGTTTCCCATAATTTTATTGGTCATAATGTAATTGATGGCATAATTTTTGATAGTCATAATTTTTTATGTCGCTGAAACTGTAAACGTTGCAGAAGTTCTGAAATATCTAACGTGTAGACAAGGCTAGGTTAGGTTAGGTTTGATTTATAAAAATCCTGAAAAAGTAACAGTTTCTTTAAAAAAACACGTTATGACTTGCGATGATTATGACCTAAAGCACATTATGACTAGAAATAATTATGTCAGTCAATATAGACCCCTTCATATTACTTATCTAAATGACCAGAGTTAATTTGTTATAAATAGATAAGTTGCTTTTTGAATTCATTTTCCTGATTATGCAATTCATCAAGCCCAAAAAAATGGTGGTGATGGTCGATATCATTTTCGTTTGGCATAAGTTTATAGGAATGGTAGTTATTGTTGATTGTTTTTGGAAAAATAAAATATGCTATCACCTAAGTGGGCAATTTGTGCAATTTGCAAATGTCGTATCACCTTTAAATTTGACAATGTTTCTTACATTATGGAAACTTAACGTAAGCAAAGTTTGCGAAAAAATGACTTATTTTTCTTACAAATTGGAAACATCCTTATGTTGGTACCAGGGATGTTGCGAATATTCGCATCCGCATCCACAAATTTGCGGATGCGTTTGATTTGCTTTAGATTTGGACATCTGCATCCGCATCCGCCTCCACAATGATCAATACGGATGTTCATGCGGATGCGGATGGAAGAATTAAGCGGGGCCGGCGAATGGCGCGTGCCGTTCGCACGTGACAATGACCAATGGGAGCGAAAAAATTGGTGACATGATCTGACGCGTTTGTTGTGGTCCTATTACTAATATAAAAATTAGTAAGTGACGTTAAAAAAAATAGGAGCATTATACTTTATACTACTTTTCATTAGTAAAAATGTTAAGAATTACTATAAGATCTTAAACATCCGCATCCGCGTCCGCGGATGTGAGCCTTCAAAAATCCGCATCCGCATTCACATCCGCGAATGTGAAAAAATCGGCATCCGCAACATTCCTGGTTGGTACTACCAGTTGCGAGTTATATTACGCCTTCACCTTCTTCTTGATTTACCAAAAAGCCACAAACTTATACTCAAGGTTCGTACTTCGCGTCAGTTTAGTAATCACTCACAAGTTCAGGACGTTCATCCCATTGTTAAACTGATCCCATTTTTATTCCATTAAGCGTTTATTCCATTAAAAGTTCTTCCTTAAAACCTAAACTTCAATTGTTCTAACGAATTACTTACGCGTTCATGACTTATACCACGAGCTATCTCAAATACCCTCCAGCTAATTGTTGGGTCGTTTATATTGTTGCAACGTACAAAGTTTATACGACTAAATTAACAAGTTCTTCAAAGTAATTATTGAATTTTGTTGGTTCTGCGTCCATAAAGGCTAAATGCTACAACTTATTAACTGATTGTATAACAAAAAAAATATATAAAGTTCTTTAAAAAAATACCGTTTTTTTTTTGTTACGTTTTCAGTAAAATAGGCTTTTTACTCCATACAAGAATATTTACATACATACATAATCTCACGCCTTCGTTCCCAGACGGGTAGGCAGAGCTACAGAATTACAAACATCTCTAAAAACTTGTTGATAATTCTATAACCACAATTTGCACAATTAGGCTAAGATGTTTATCAGCGTATTAGTGACAGGTTGCAATCCCATCGCCTAACAGTACTACAAGCCTTTATTCCCTTAGTCGTCTCTTACGACATCCACGGGAAGACATGGAGTGGCACTATTCTAACTCGGCAACCACACGAGGCAAGAATATTTAAACGATAAAAATAATGATGATATAGGTAATGTAAGGTCGTACAAATGTATATTTAATCTGTAAGAATGCATGCTACATGTTATTTAGCTATTTGTATGCCAAACGGCAAAAAATTGTTATCTTAATTAAACCAACCTTACATCTATATTGACATCTATTAATATTTATACATCAAAAATTTCCAAGGTTAAAAAATATCCCTACGTTAATTTAATACTTTAATACTACTATGTAAGGTAGGTACTGTGTTGCGATAAATTGCAAAAGATCAAAATAATGTAGAGATATTTTTGATCCCTAGACATTTTAAATGTGCGTATGTTTCACAAATAAAATTATTTGTATTTGAATCATCACCATTTCATTATCATAATGTTAGCCAAAATACGACCACTACAGATGATCCCACCATCTCCACCATAATAGCTCCCGAGCTACTAGCATCCAGTACTTTCCCTCGACCTTTATAAGATCTTTGGTTCTCTTTGAAGGCAATATCTATCGATAACTATCTTAAGTAGTTTCCTACTTACATCCTATACAATTACATTACATCCTGTAGAGCTGCCGTTTGAACAATGTCAGCCTACTTGAGAGGCTGCCATTCAACTAATATGATTTACTGGAAGGTCTAGTGGAAAACGTCGATAAATCTCTACGAGTACAAAATCGCAGACAGAAAGTGTGGCCTTTTAAATAACCTTTATGCCAAAATCACTATTTCATAAAGTCATAAATCAAATACCTATATTAACATCTGAACAGTCATAAAAACATCTACTTAAGAGCGATTGTGTAAATTTTTGACCATCTTATTCGTCGTTACTTCTGCTGCTCACTGTACCCACATTTCGTCCTTTTACGGCTTACCTAACCGTTCATAATTCGTGAAGATAAATCTCGAGCTCGCAGGGATATGATAGGAAATAATTACTTATTTCCCTCACACTGTCCTCTTAAACAAACAATGTCACATATGCCGTAAAAGTATTATTGCACATTTGACCTTATTTATACGCCTTAAAAGGTTGAAATCTTTCGGCTATTAAGTTGCATATACGCCCATTTAACTTAGGTCAACAATAAAACAAAGCCCTAAAACGTTACTTTCCTTTGAATAAGGGCACATCTGTCATTAAACTGTTATTGCAGCAGCGTTAATCCCAGCCCCAAATGGTTGGTTTTCTTGTGGCTATTATGTTGCATACGGCATTTTAAGTCAACTCTATATAATAAAACAAAGGCAAGTGTTTCATACACTTTATTGCTTCACAGATAGTCTCCATAAAATTTTCAAACAAACACGTTTACAACGGAGTCCCGGATAGCCGGGTAACGAGGCACTGAGAAACAGGAATCACAGATCGACAGAACTTAGAAGATAGGGGCCTTGCTTGCGTCACACTTATATACCACAATTCTGGCCGTTCAATTCAAAAACGACCTACAAGCGGTTACGCTTTTCTTGTCCTTATTTGTAATACGAATAAAAATCAAATTATACTTAGAACAGTGTTAACGCCATTAGGTCATTTTTGATGAAGACGTTTACATATAGACTGTTACATTCGAAATGAAATTAAACATTTTCTTCTTTAATGACGCAGTAATCAATATAGGGTCATATTTAACCTCGTAAGGCCCACCATACTACAAACAAGGAGTTTTTTGTCAGTGGGACTTTGAGTCTACCATCAAGGCAATAAAGTTCAATTACGTTTGTTCGATAATGTCATTTTCAGTTTATGAAAATAGGAAAATTAACCTTATTTCCATTGGAACACAGTTCAAATTAAATTGCCTTGAATATTTACATTCTATTGCACATTGGGCCTTACGAGGTTATAGACTTTTAGACTTCACAGTGTTGGGCATGACATGCAATTAAAGTGGACTTAAAATAATAACTTAATTTAATTAGCTAGCTACCTATGCAGTTTGTCTTGCATCTAAACCTACTTGTATACTCAGTATCAAAAGTATATATGAACTTTTAAACCTTTTCGCTTTCCGCGCAAAGAATGTCGAACAAGAGGGCCCTGCCAAGATGCACTACGCTAACTAACTTTTCTATTCGATTCGTTTTTAAACCAATCGCGACACTGGTAGATGACGTGATACCAGTGACGCGATTGGTTTAAAAATGAAACGAATAGAAACGTTAGTTAGCGTAGTGCATCTTGTCTGAGCCCTCTGGTTACGCTCAAATTGTAGCAAATCTAGTTATCTTTGAAAAACTGAAACAAGTGCCAAAATTTGGCAGCTTTTTGAGCACCATGGGGGTAGCACAGGGTTTTCAGGGTTGCTTGGGTGTACTGATGTGCCAAAGGAAATTTTCCAAAATTGCGGAAAATTTCGGGTACTTCTCACAAATTTGTATGGGGATTGAAACTTGCCGTTTCTTAAATTTAAATTTCCTTTATTTCTAGTGAAAGTTTTCGAAAATTTCTTAGCACTTTTACAACTTTTTGGAAACTTTCCGCAACTTGCACATCAGTACTTGGGTGTTAACTACTCTCAAGGGACCAAGCAACATATAAAAAAATCGTAGTTACACGCGCGGTTGCGATGTTTGATGACGTTATTGACTGGCCTAAAATAATAAACATTGAAAATCTGCTATAGCATAAACAAGTGGTCAGTTGGTGCAACCTATAAATGTATTCGTTTCACCTTGAAACTAGATTTTTTAAATTATAAAGGGCGTAGTCGAATTGTGCAAAAAATATGACATTTATTTTTCCACACCCTAATGATAGCTGAGTAATTCAATGTATGGGAATATCAAACAAATTAATAAAGTTTTAAAACTTGTGTGAAATGATACATTTGGATGTGGTGTTTAAAATTCACTGGTCTCCCCCCCCCCTCCCCTGGCCGCTTTACCCCCCCTGCCGTGAAATGTGTCCCCGTTAACGGTTTTTGAACATTCTTGGTACAACTATAATAGATACGGAAAAAGTGTCCATACAAAAATGTTCCTTATTAAATTCTAAACAGAAAAGGTTATATGTATTTTTTTTGTAGGATTGACGGTTTTCAAGCTATAGCTTCAGGTACCGGCCACTAATATATCGCCATCGTACTTACATCTTATACGTATCCATACAAGTTTTAAAAGCTTTAAAACTTTATTAATTTGTTTGTCAAAAAACATAGAATGACTCAACTATGAGTAGCTATCACAAATAACTAATTACAGTTAGTGGTGCCCTGTCCTGTCAGTGGAACCGCAAATCGTCGATTAATTTGCGGAGCTGCGAAGTTGAGCTGACCGAGTGGTTGAAATTGACGTTTCGCTGCAAATTAACCGCATACTAGTACAACGAGCTTAGTGCAAAGATTTTATTTTAACTAGCTTATGCCCGCGACTTCGTCCGCTTAAAGGGCATTGGGTAAATTTGTTTGAAGAATATTGTAATATTTTTTTCAGCCGCCACGGATATTTTTTACATAGTTATTTAGAGGACCTCTAAATACACATAGATATATATAATTTATGGCGGTAAATAATATCGGAGCGGAGATTTTAAAGATTTAAGTATTCAGTTTTTAGTACAAAAGTACGCCCAAGTATGAATATTTAAATATCTCGGCTCCGATGCACTTTAGAGTATTACATTACATAACAAAATATGTTTATTTTTAATAATTCTATCATAATTTACCACTTTTATGAATGGCCGCTCACCTTGAAAATGTATGAATTTTACAAATGACAACACTTTTACCCAAACCCCTTTCGTTTATCGTTATTCCGTAGGGTACATTAAAATTTTCCGGGATGAAAGTAGCCTGTTTGAGCCAAATGTGGTTACAGAATTAACAACAATTGTTTAGACTTGTTGTTAATTCTGTAGCTCTGCCTACCATGGTCTGGGAATGAAGGCGTGAGTATATATGTATATATATGTAAAGTAACCTATATGTAAATTCAGGGTATAAGCTATCTCAAACTCCTTCCTCATTTTAAACTCCTTCAAAATCTGTCCAGCTGTTGTAGCGTGGAGGACTAACAGACAAACTAACAATCTTACACATTTATAAATTATAATATTATATTTAACAATATTCTTCTACAAAATCATGTTTGAGACAAGTTTCACGGTATACATCTGCTCTAATCAAGACCAAACTAACGAGCTATAAATGTTTAAAAAAACAAAAAAACCGCCTTCAAAAAGCAAAAAATTACTTCTTTAAAATGGTAGGTAAATAGGTCAGTCCAACTGAAGTCTGCTTTTGGTTAAAATATTGTTGGACGCCGACTTCAGTTGGACTGACCTATTTACCTACCATTTTAAAGAAGTTATTTTTTGCTTTTTGAAGGCGGTTTTTTTGTTTTTTTAAACATTTATTTTATTTTATACTTTTTAGTGATCCTATTTATGCTGTTACGTAGCTCCACTTCTAAATATTAATAAGAAACTATAGAACATTTCAAGCTCGCCGCAGACAACGCCGCGGGAATGTCATAGTCATATTTAAACCTAAATGTGCTTCGTCATAGTCGCTCAACTTCCTTTATCGAAATATCTTATCGCCACCCTTGAAATAGGTACCGTTAAGGAGTTCCGGTGGCCATCTGTGGTCTTCATCATCAGTTCCACTTCACCATATAGTACTTTTCAAAAGCAAATGCATGAGTTACAGTGAAAAATACCAAAATCGCTATAGGTGTGCCTATAATATTTGAGGAGTTCTCTTGATTTCTGCAGCGCAACTGTTTGAAAATGAATATAAGTATAGTATAGGGCTTGTTATTCCGTAACCACTTTGTTGATATTCGGTCGCAATAATCTGCCACAAGACCTAAGGTGTTGATTCCAGCGGTGAACTCAACGCTGTAGCCTTAAAGAACAATATTTTAAACATTTCGAATGTAACTTGATCCCTTTTATTCCGAATCGGGGGCTTATTTCTAATACTGCGAAAACTTGACACGAAACACTTGAAAAGAGGAAGAAAAGAATTGCTTGAAACGGTCAAGTTTTGACAGTATAGAGGTAAATAGAGGCACGTTAAGTTGAGGTAACATCTTGTGACATTAAGAGCTTCAGTATAAGATAGCTAAGTAATTTTTATAAAGTTCATTCAGCAAAAATACATCAATATACCCTATGACCGGAGCCAGGTCTCTTTCAAACGTGTCCCTATTGGAATTAAATGTCAATCACAGACAATAAAGTATGTTCGTTAACTTTTCCATAAGCGGTTAAATCGCAACAAAATTCCAGGACAATTATAATTATTCGAGTTAGTTTTGGTCAACTAACTAACCCATTGGGGTTACACCTTAACCCATTTACTCTAATTCTAAGAGCACTGTCACAAGATGCAACCTCAGCATAAACGTAGCATAAGAAACAACACACATTTAGTATTACACCACTTGTAGACACACATAACCTATCCAACAATATCAAAGTCAAATCGCAAGCAAGGGCGGGCGCTGGACATTAATATAGGTAACTGGATGGCGGTGGGCGCGGGGAAGGCGCGGGGCGAGCGAGGCGAGGGTGAAACGCACCTAAAGCCGCCTCATTGGTCGAAGAAGGTCTTTCCTCTCGCACTCTCAACTGAGGCAGACGCCACGCCGCGCAAGCAGCAGTCAGCGCATGGCGATTCAGCACCCAATACGCCGCCGCATTGAGAGCCGAATGCGCATGTCCAATCAGCAGCGCATACTGCTGCAGCATCAAAGGAGCTTGCAGCCCAAACGCTCCAAAGATCACTATAACTGCATGCGGACACCAGCAAGCAGCGAAAATAGCTGCAATTCCCATGAGTACATTGCCCAGACGACGTCGAGAATGCAGCGTCGACGTCAAAGGTTGAGGACCTAATAGACTTGGTTGTAGTTTCTTGGATCTGACGTCTCCTCCATCGACGGCGTCTCGACGTTCCCTCGGTCCGACGCCAGCTACGATGATGACGTGCGTTGGTCTTCTCATCAGTGGGACTGGCAAGGGTAGCTCCCCGTGCGCTGCTCTGGCGGTTAGGGAGAGCGCTGTGAGCTTCACTCGGACCGACCAGTGGCAGCGAGCGACAGCCATTACTGGGAAGCAGTAGGTAATGAGCGCGTGGACTGCTGCGAGCGGTGGCCAAGACACGCAGTATGCAGTCACTGGGGCAGCACCTGCAGAAAAAGAATAAAATCAGTTTACGGTATTACATAATACTAGCAAAAGCCCGCGACTCTTTCCGTGCTTAAATTGACTATCAATATTTTTGCGGTTTTCTCAGGAACTGTTGAATTTTCTAGGATAAATAAGTACAATAATGTCCCGGCTACAAAATATCTCTGCAATAAAATTTACTTAGATCAGTCAAGGCTTTTAATAGTCAAACGCATTTTCGAATTTGTAATGGTAAAATTGTATGAATAAGTGATTTTAAAGTACCTAATTTACAATTAAAAAGATTTTTGTGTCGTATATTATGAAGATACAGTGTTTGGCGTAGGGGTGCATTTGCTTACTTTTGCTTGAACCTCTATGTAGATGACCTCCAATCTAAGTTTAAAAAGTACCCTTACTCATCTTTGAGAACAAGTAAGAAATACAAGCGGGTGCATAAAATCAAAAAGTCACGCTTGGGTAGTAAGTGCCTATATTGCAACGAAATAAAGATGTACTTGTGTATTCTTTACCATTTTCCTGCGTGAAACCAAAATGAAGGTTATAAATGAGTTATACGTGATTATGTGTACTATTTCCTAAACTTTAAGATCGATTTGAATAACTGGTGTGTCATCTGAGGCGTCAAAAATATGAATGTCAAAGAATTATGTAAAGATATATGAGTGCTAACTAGTCGCTTCGCCAGCCCTCGTATTATGGTCGCCTGCATCGGGTTGGACAAAAGTGGATAAAGCAACTGTCACTATTGCTCTTACAAACTGGTCAGAAAGTGACGGATGTCTTTTCCCCGTTTATCCACATCGATAAACATGACCATAACGGGCCCACTGTTCGGTTTTACCCCCTTACACATATACTCACAATAAACCTATTTAACTTAAAAGTATTCTTTGTGACTTTCTGTCAAATTCAAAAAACTATGGATAAACCGATAAATCATTATTTTAGGCATACTTTAGCTGTTGCCCGTTAATGTATAAAGAGGTTTAGTTTATAACCTTGACATAAAAGCCCACGTATCATATAATTGCAAAGTCTTTAGTTAGAATTTGAAAATGTCTCCGAAAGACTTTATTACACGTTACTAATTTCCATCAAACTTTACTACACGTCTAAAACCTTCATTTTACGGGAAGATTTTGTCGCAAAATTATTCTCAGGGGCTATATAAAAGTTCAGGGTTCAATTTAAAAGTTTGTTGTAGCTTCGGGCTGGAAATTCAACAGGTCGTGGGTTGGAAGGGAGACCGGGGAGGGGTGAACATTTGCGTGTACTTCGTAAGTAATTGGTAGTAAAATGGAGAAGGCTTGACAAACCAGTATTAATGTTTAAATTTCTAGTATATCTGATAGGTTTTTATAAGATGTAAAAGTTAACTTCGAAATAAAACAATATTGTATTTCGTTATTAATATTAAATGCACTTGTTTTTAATTTATTGTAAAGTTGTCAGCAAAACTACTTATTGCCTGAGATTTTTGATATATTTCTGACCCCATTGAATACATCATGGACAGAATGCTGAACCATAAGGGTATTGAACAAATAACACGTCCGGGTCAGCATTTTGACTCTATTTAAACTTCTAATGACCGTGTGTTGTATACCTATAATTTTAATGTACTGTTCTGTGTTTCGTTTTTTTTTTGTGTTCCATAAAGAGTATTTCTATTGTATTGTATTGTTGTACTGAGTGACTTACAGAGTAAAAGCACCCAATACCCTTACCATGAGTTACAATTACCGTACTCGCTAGCGAGTCGAATGCTCCGTCCTTCGCAGACTTGGCAGTATTCTTATAGAGTATAAGGGACAGAAATAAGAAATAAGAAATAAGAAATAAGAAGTATTTATTGTCACCCAAAACCAGTAAAAATACAAACAAAATTTTATAAAAAAAAAGGTGTGACAAAAGGCACACACTCAGCATGTGCTGCGAGCGCGAGCGAGTGCTCGAGTCTTCGCAGCGCTGGTTTTCAGTCAGCGCCTTTCCGCACTCAGTCTAGTTTAACACAATTTAGCAGGTAGATCAGATAATACTTATGCAATTTATTTATACAGTCTAGATAAACAAAAAAGAATTACAAAAATTAAAAAAGAAAAGCGAAGTTATTTAAAAAAAAACATGTAGGAACAGCAGTAAACTTTTTGATAAAAAACACCACTGAAACGAGTTTTTTTTATGTAGCTTCTAAGTTTTTCTGCTTGCTTAACAGTAAAAACCGCAATTTGCATTTAAAAGTTGACTGGGACATTTTTTTTCGTAAAGTAGGCGGGAGATCATTCCAAATTTTTGATGCCGAAAACTTGACTTGACTTTTTGATTCGACTCGCTGGCGAGTACGGTACTTGTAACTTATGGTAAGGGTACTGAGCCTCAGTTCTTCGACGAAGGGTCAATGGCTATACTGCAACCATCACCAGTGACAATATTCGACTTTACGTGACTCACTGAGTAACAGTACACGCGCTGAGCTGGCTGTAGAGTGTGGTTTAACTACTTACCTTCTATACTGAATGATTTCCCTAGACACGTCATAGAGAAAATTATGGATAAGCCAAAATTTGTTAAAGGTATTATAAAGAGTATGATGTGTGGTTGGAAAGATAAAGATATTTATGCAATACCAAAGTCACATTAAAGAAAGTCACTATTATTTAAGTTAACCTACTGTTATTTATCTTAATTTTTAATTTTATAATCTTAGCTAACGCAATCTTAAAAGTAAAGATTATAGCTAAGACTGTTTAGTTTTTTAAGTCTTTTGGAAATAAACAGTTTTTTTTTTTTTTACCGCAAACGTGAGGTATGGTCGTGGGTTCTACTGCAATTATCACCAGAGACGACATTGCGCCTTAACTAAGTGAGTGTGCTACTGAGTGACTTACTGAGTAACAGTGCACTAAGCCACACCGCGAACACTGCGAGTAAGGGACGAGAGCACACCGACGTGCCGCGTCCGCGCTTCACGGCGCCGCAGCGCTCTGCTGCCATTGCTACTAGTGATAGCGTGCTAGCAGCTACTGGGAAACACTGTAGGCAAAGTGTAATACATTAATACGAGCACATAAAAAACTAAACTTACTTGCAGTTTTACTAATGGATAACAAGGACATTGAGATTTGTGGATAAGTCAAGTTACTGAATTTCATTTAGATTTTAAAGCTTTCTCGTAGTTCCTACTGGGGCCCACTGGGGATAGCGCTGGCACTGGTGGGTGGGGACATTTTTGCCCATTGCTCTTTTATATCGATCGGCTGATGCGTTGTCCCCTGATCCCCGTGAAGACGAAACAAACAAACACAATTTATTAGTAAGGGTGAGTCTTTTGTTATGAAGGTAAGGGTTACCTTTGTTTCAGCGAAATATGTTTGCCGAATGTATGGTTTCCCAACCGTTTCATTTGCCAACCCGCTTCGTTTTCTGTTACCGTAAATATTTAACGATTTTATAAAACTAACCTTACCTAATCTATAGGAGTTTCCACGATGGTACTGAAATAAATCCAGATATATTTATAATAAATTGGGTTGGCAAATGAAAACGTTGGGAGACGATACATTTGGTAAACATATTTTTGCCAAACGGCAGGTTCCGGAAGGTAAGAAGCGGGCATTGGCGATGCGTTATATTAGCACAAATGGTAAATTATCTCCTTTAAAATCCGCAATACGATTTAGTATGAGTCTCACCTCCACATAGTACCCGACATGGCACGTAGCCACGTGTAGTCGCGCGGCTCTAGTGGCCGCGAGCGGCGCACTGGCCGCACACACGAGCAGGTCTGCGGCGCACGCGCTGAGCAGCTGTGGCGTGCGCAAGCGCGCTGCGCCACCCGACGCCAGCGCCGCCATTAGGCTCAAATTGCCTAGAATCATGGTTGAAAATTAAAAGATGGCAGTTCCTTCTTTAAAAGCTCTCTCTTAAACGGCTAAAAGCCATCCCCATTGAACTAGCTTTCTTTTAAAATACACCAACTCCAAATCAGTCCAGCCGTTTGGGACCTACAATGCCACAGACGGACACACAGATGCACACGATAAACTTAAAAAAATCATCTTTTTTGTCAGGGGTTAAAATATAAGGTCCAGGATTTTGACTTCTTGAATTTTGCTTAAATGCATACTCGTGAAAGTGGGAACCACAGACTACAAAGAGTCTGTAAACGCAAATTTAAACTGAAATATGATTTAAAGCCGGCGAATTTTACATGCTATACATGGTGCCGTCACCAGGATTTCACAACATTATTTTCCCCTTTTTGTCCTACTCACTCACCAATTACTCCAATAAGCGAGACGAGCACATAGAGCGCCAGCAACGGCGCGATCTGCGCAGGAGTTGGCTCGTCCACTCCCTCACTCGCGTTACCGTACATCACGCATCACTCCACACTGCAACAACAAACAAAATGATTTGATTTTTTTTAAATAAAGCATACCACATTAAAATAATAAATATATGATGCCGCATTTAAAGCTTGAACCCAGATCCCACGGTATTTGAATAAGTTGGTGACGGTGGGGGTATCACCACGATGACCAGATACCTATAGCCAGCTATCTACTACTTTCTCACTTAATGGTAATGCTTGTTGACATTCATCGGTGCATTATATTATGCATAAATTGAAGAATAATAAACTTTGACTTTGTCTTTTTGACTTTGACTTATACTTCGAATTATCAACGTGCGTTTTTGTTTTGTAATTTATATAACAGGTATTCAAAAATAAACCAAAATAAAAAAGAATTCTCTCCTTTTTGCCTTATATCATTTGTCCATTTTTCAATATTGATATAGCTTTCCGAAATTCTTATTTCTAACAGTTTTTCACAACCCGGATTTACCGTAAATAAGGACGATAATCTAACAGTATTCGCAAAACAAACCCGTATTAATATAGTAATAAAATAGACTGTCAATTTATATTGAGAGACCATTTAAGAGTTCCTGCATTCTCAGCTAGAGACACTTCGAGAATCGACGATCAAGTCTTAATTATTCATGTCTTCAAAGGAAATTGGATTTTATCAAATCTGTAGTCTTAAGAAAATTATCTTTGAATTTTTCCATTAAATTACCAGCAGGGTAAGATACTCAATACGTAATTTAGTTATAAGAGTTCCATTAGGAGACAGGGACGAGAAAAGAATGGGGTCTATATTGACTGACATAATTATTTTTAGTCATAATGTGCTTTAGGTCATAATCATCGCAAGTCATAACGTATTTTTTTAAAGAAACTGTTACTTTTTCAGGATTTTTATAAATCAAACCTAACCTAACCTAGCCTTGTCTACACGTTAGATATTTCAGAACTTCTGAAAAGTTTACAGTTTCAGCGATATAAAAAATTATGACTATCAAAAGTTATGTCAACAATTACATTATGACCAATAAAATTATGGGAAACAAAGGGCTCCCGAAAAGAATGACTCAAACGTCAAAATGAAGATATTATAAAATTTATAATAATACGTATTTGATTAATTAATAGAACGTTAACATTTTGAAGGTATTTTTGACCGGAAATAGACCAGAGACCAATATAAATGTTTAGTTGTTGTTATTGTTTTTGTCTATTTTGTAAAAAAAAAAAAACCGAATTTGCTGTCTGACTCCGTCCGTTCATAAATGTTATTATTAATGTTGTAATGTTATTGTTCTGCTTATCACGTATTTGTATCCTCTGAGCATATAATTGTGCTAACTAGTAGTGAAAACTGTTTTGGCTCTTGTATTAACCATATTATTCTATATTTCGTTTTGTAATATTTAAGCTGTTTGTTTTCCAATAAATAAATAAATAAATAAATAAAATAAAACAATTTTCAAAACGTAAAAACAAGGAGTTAAAATAGTTAGTGTAATTTAGTTTACGTACCTACCTATAAGTTTCACAGAAACTACCTATATTGTTTTAAGTTTAACGAAATCCTTTTAATATGTAATCTCTGCTAAATACTTGTATCATTTAGGCAGAATTTAAATCCAGTAAAGCCGTGAATAAATTACGAACTACAACAATAAACACTTACAAGAAATTTTTAGTCAAATCTTCGAATTAAAACTTTACCGTAACTTACAAAAAGCCTTGTCTACAAACTTTATTAAAAACAAATTACATTTTATTTATTATTTAATTTGCTCCAAAGTACATCTGTTAAACGTTCTGAACTTTTTACAAACATTCCTAACTGGCCATTTAAAAAGATCTTTGAAATAAAAAAAAAACGCTGGCATTATTGTCCGAAGTCTGCGTCTAGACGAAACCATTTAGCTTGTCTCTGACGTTTTTTAAATGTCATTTCCGTTTGCCAGCATCAATAGGATAGAACCACTTGATTGTTACTGAAGCAAAAAACGTTCCGTTCAAGGAGTAACGAACATTCTCGTTGCATTTTTCTTGTCTGGAAAAGATGGGAAGAAACTACTTAAGTATTTGAATTGTTTTATTCAAATAAAAGAAGGACAAGCTGTTGGAAACAGATTTCCTCCAGGCATATTGTTAACGGATAAACAATGAAATCCAAGCTGAGGTAAAAAAAATGCTCTTAAGTCAGTGCCGTGACCAGGATTCGAACCTGGGTTACTACGGCCACAACGTAGGGTCCTAACCACTAGACGATCACGGCTGTCGGAGCTGGTGACAGAGGCTGCGAATTTACTTAAGATATTTAAACTGGAACACTTTCGCTTTAATTATGCAACGAGGCAATAATTAAATTAGGCAATGTATAACGAGGCTAAACATAGGGAGTAATTTACGTGAAAACGTAGATACTTACACCATTTGTTTATTTAATAATACTTTATGTTAATTGTATAAGTTTAAACATTATCATATTTAATTGGCTGTTTTTTTACAAGCATTTATTTCTTCTTTTATAAACCTTTGAACGCGACTAGTTTCGCGTAATTTTCCCTACCTGTACGATTATATTCGTATTTATATATAGCAACATACGAAATTAAAAAAAAAAAGATACCAATAAGATTCTACCCACGCCTAGAATTACTATACCTATACGAACCTACTATACAACACACTATACAACATACTATACCTATACGAACTCTCCTGGCACACGGCGCCATAAAATCCGGCACGGGCAATTAGTAGATTGTGTATCAAGGGACTAAAATAGGCCATAAACACACGATATGTTAGCCACCTGAGCAAAGAAAGGGTGACTATAGTTCAAGTGACATTAAGGCATTTTAGTCTAGAGTTAAGTACATTTTCACTTGGAATGTGCAAAAAATAATCTAAAATGCAAAGAATAATACTAACGCAGAAAAATGAAAAAAATACATTTCACTCGTATAGCGCTATCTTTTTACTCTCTCCCATCACTCAAATGCTAAAAGGGACAAATTAACACTGGTTTTTGGGGTTACCTTGGGAACTTAACAAATTCGTACATAAAGACAACTTTTTTAATACGAAGACCGAGGCAGGGGTGTGCCACAAACAGCGAGCTACATGTTGCATATATCGTCGGAGAGGGCGGTGGAGGTGCTTGTGTGGGTGCCGGTCGTGTAACTACTGTAGGGCCAACCTGCCTTCCACCACCCTGTCCGTCGATAACAGGGAGCGACGGATAGCAGGCTGTTTCTGGCGCAACAGCCTTCTCCATTTTGGAGAAGGCTGTTTGTGGTTTTCCATAATTAAAAAATGTACTTTAGTCCCTAGGGCTGTTAGGGTGTAGGGAAAAGACAACCGGTAAAATTATTAGCATAAAGTCATTCCATCTTAGTTCTTAGGGTTGTTATAGAATTAGCAGTGTTAGGATGGCAGTCGTAACATTATAGTCTTCAGGATGCAAATGTCTACAGGTCATAGATCACACTTAACATCAGGTGACCTGTGTGCTCGTTTGCCTTCTCATTGCCACAAAAAAGGCGGAAGGTATCCATTTAACCTGCCTATACATGGTTATTATGAGTCATTTTAGACCATGTGAATGTAATATAACTATTATAAGTCACTTTTAGTTCCTATATAATTTTATTCTCTGGAGACGGCAATCTGTGTGTACAAATAATAAACTCATTTTATCTGTCTGCACGTAGTATAGTAACCTCATTTCCTAGCTCGAGGCAACCTCATTTTTCTGGGCCTTATTTCCACAGAATATGATAAGTTCGTTCTCGTGTAACGTTTATTATGAGCGAGTATTTTTTTGCGTTCATTAGGGAAACATTTTACGGGACGCAGTATTTTTACGAGAAGAGACAATATTAAAGCGGTAAGGTTAGGATTTAAGGATAACTTTAAGAGGTTGCCGGCGGAAGTTATTTGGCTTTAAAGTGTGATTATGACTGTCTATTGTTCATTTTTTAAATAGAGTTTCAATGATATCAGTTGCTGTCATTGTAAATTAATGTTGAAGCCTTATACCGTATATTATTAAGACCTCACGTAGTTAAAAACCATCTGTCCAATATAAATTTGTTGAATTGACCTAAATAGGCTGTTTTTTCTTGACGTTTTGTACTTAATTGATTGTGGTAATGCGCATGAAAGATTATAAGTGTTCTCATCAAAATCTACTAAATTTAAAACATCAATCTTATTTTGCTCACAATTTTCGTAATCATCCAAGAACTTAACCGCAATCTTTACATACATACTGTTCTATTTAAAAAAAACTATAAAAGAACTGATCCGAAAAAATAATGCTCCGCCGCGACAGTGTATCACTGCCGTGACCAGGATTCGAACCTGGGTTACTACGGCCACAACGTAGGGTCCTAACCACTAGACGATCACGGCTACCGGAGCTGCTGCTAACACCTTCGAAAAACTGACTTGCTTTCCGAATTTAATAACACCATCAAATTAAAATAGTCTTTAAAACTAATACATTAATGTGCAAATTGCGCCGTTGGCATTTTTGCTAAGTTATGCGTGAAATTGGAGCACTTTCACAAAAGGTGCGACAGCGCAGCGTGGTCAAGAAGGTGCACTGATAGAGAATGGAAAGCGAAACTGTAGCTTAGTTACATGAATTGTACTGATTGCTATAGCTTCTTTTGAGTTGGTTATGTTATAATTATAGTAACAATTAAGTTGCAAGAAAGTATACCTTAGCAGCGTACATAATGGTTTAGCTCACACACAGCTATAATGTTTATGGTCTAGATATGAAATCCTGATGAAAAGTGGCACTTTAGGGATTTTCTAGGTTACCTATCAAAATATTTCTTTATCCTAATTTTCATAAGTTAGAAATCATTTATGTCCGAAACCGTTTATTTATCACTGATTGTTATAAAACAAACCTAACTAACCTACAGGTACAGGAAAAAAGTGATTTTCTAACTAATGATATTTTGGACAAACAAAAGTATACTTAGCGTTGCATTTTTGGACATATTTTTATTTGGACGACGTGCAGGCCTAGCTGGTAGTGACCTTGCCCACGAAGCTAGCGGTCCTGGGTTCAAATCCCGGTATAGGCAGATATTTGTTCCTGAGTCATGGATGGTTTCTATGTATTTAAGTATATATTTCTCTATATAAGTATTTATTTCGTTATCCCATAATACAAGCCTAGAGCTTAGTTTGGGACTAGGTCAATTGGTGTGACATTGTCCCCTGATATTTATTTAATTTAAATATTTACTTGCATAATGTGATACCTATACTGTAATCACCGATTTTCTGACCATATTAATAAACTCATCTTCTTTAATATGGTCATAGTTTTTCTTCTTTGGACACTTGACTCTACCAAAAAATAGCGCTTTAAAGCTTTATATTTCATAAACGGAATATTGTTTTGAAAAACCGGATAAACGAGAAAAAAAAAAAACCCACGTTACGTGTAGGGGAGGTACACTAAAAAAAACAATATTTTATTTTACCACTTTGTTGGCGTGACTAATATGTATATTCTTGCCAAATTACAGCTTTCTAGTATTAAGAGTCTCTGAGCTAGGCTGCGGACGGAAAGACGGACGGACGGACATGGCGAAACCCTAAAAAAGGCCCTTAAACACGGCTGCTTGATGGCCGGTAGATCAATATCATCTAAAACTCCCATTAGTAACTCCTCACTCTGGATTACTTACCATGTTGAACATTTAATTTCCTATCCGCCATTTTCCGCCAAAAAGCCTAAACCAATATCGTAAATATTTTATCACAGCAACCCGCCGCTAATCCCTTGGGATTAAACTCTACGCCCTCGGATTTAAATTATAATGAAAGTGAAATAATGGCTTTTACTGAAAATAATTCATTTAGCCTAATTACTATCTGTCTATGCAGAGGCCCGATTAGTTTTAAACCAATCGCGTCACTGGTAGATGACGTGTTACGAACAGTCACGTGATCTGCCAGTGACGCGATTGGTTTAAAAACGGAACGAATAGAAACGCTACAGCGTAATGCTAGGCTAGGGCGGTAGGTGATGGTGAAATTTATATTAAAATAAATATAAAAGGTGGTATTCGATAAACGTACCTACATATTGAAAAAATGATGAAATTTGAGCTAAATTTACTCTATTTAAATGTCAGAGGGCTCAGACAAGATGCACTACGCTAACTAACGTTTCTATTCGATTCTTTTTTAAACCAATCGCGTCACTGGAAGATGACGTGATACGAAAAGTCACGTGGTCTACCAGTGACGCGATTGGTTTAAAAACGAATCGAATAGAAACGTTAGTAGCGTAGTGCATCTTGTCTGAGCCCTCTGCTCTTGTGTTCGTAAGTCTTAGAGCAATTGTTTCTCAAGACATTGGATTTTAAGAATAATGCCCACTGTGGCCCGTTTCACTAAGCTACAAGTTACAAATTACAAGCGGAACTCTCTTTCTAGCAAAAGAAGAGTCTTCCGCTTGTAATTTGTAACTTGTAGCTTCGTGAAACGGGCCTCTGGTAGTGGTTTGTTAGATTAGTGTAGTTTTAAGTAAGTTTGTAAATTCGTTCGTTTGTTTTTATTTCTTCTCCACTTGTGCCTAGATAATTTGTAAATGTGAATAAACAATGTTTCAACTGTTTTACAAAAGTAACAGTGAGTCCTTATTGCATTACCCAATGTACACATTTTAAATCTCAAGACGTAAGTCTTTAGATTTACGATTACCTACACATTTTTCATTTCAGTAAAACGTCGCCTCAATTGAGATTGAAAAAGGCAAAAGGTAACAATATTATTCTTTAGAATTTCTGCCTTAAAACGTAATGCACAATGGCCGTTGCTGGAGACGATAAAGGAAAATTGTGAGGAACATTGTGTCTAAAACCGAAAAGGTATGTTGAACAGTTGCCAGTATTTCTTGTTATAAATACAGAGTGTAAATGGAATACGAGCAAACATTTAAACTAGACGTAGGTTATGTCTCTACAAGTCGTGTAAATGTGGAATTTCGTTAATAACTGTAATAGATAAAGCTCAATTATTTTTTTAACGGCGCGCTGGCCTAGTTGATAGTAACCCTGCCTACGAAGCTAGCGGTCCTGGGTTCAAATCCCGGTACCGGCAGATATTTGTGTGATGAGCGCGAATATTTGTTCCTGAGTCACGGATGGTTTCTATGTATTTAAGTATATATTTCTCTATATAAGTATTTATATTGTTGTCTAGTACCCAAAGTACAAGCCTAGAGCTTAGTTTGGGACTGGATCAATTGACAACAATTCATATCTGCTAAAGTAGTAAAATAAAATACCGTTTGTAGATTTTATACTGCTGATTACAGTAAAAATATTTTTGGATTTTTTTATTCAGTAGTTTTTTATATTTGGGAAAAACAGTAAAAAAAGTTGGATTGTGAATGTTAGGAATACACTTATAGTGCCCTTAGTCCATTTATTACCGTAGGAATTGAAAAAAATATACAACTGTCATGTCCATTTTTCATCTGTCTGACGGATTACTTGATTCTAACGACACGCTTTCGATTCTCGTAATACTATTGTTTTGATATACGATAGACTAACGGATTTGTAAAAGCGGATAGCCGCAATCTGCCCAAAGTCGACGAATTCATGTTGTTACAGTTGTTATGGTTGACAAGTTACATGACATGACAGTCAGTTCTGTTTCTGTTGAAAGTTACCTTTTTAATTTTATATCATGCTAAGATCACGACATCAGTATTCCTAACTTTGTATATAGGTACGGTCTTTTTAATGACTATTTCTTTAATAAATTATTAACGACTAATTTAAGTTAAATAAAGAAAAACCGAGAAACACGGGTAGTCTAATTTTTAACCAGCTATAATAAACGCGAAAAAACCAAAATGCTTTTTTTTTGAAATGTTGTCAATTGGTGTGACATTGTCTCCTGATATTTATTTATTTATTTATTTAAAGGTCCCGTCGAGCAGCAATGTATAATGTAAACGAAGATTTAAGTCTCCGTTAATTGCAGTTTAATTGGTCTATTTCTGATACATTGAGTGGCGAATTAATTTGTATGAAAAAAAGAAATACAACCTTATGTTAACGATACACATATTTTTATGTTAATTAGGATGGATTAAGCGTCGTTAAAATGCTTCCTTGTATTCCATTTACACACTGTATTTTAATTTATAAATAATCAGAAGATAGCCCTTGACAAGATGTATTGTGAGAACGTTATTGTTAAATATATCGTACTTTATAGGGATCCGTAGCCAAATGGTAAAAAACGGAACCCTTATGGATTCGTCATGTCTGTCTGTCTGTCTGTCCGTCCGTATGTCACAGCCACTTTTTTCTGAACCTATAAGAATTATACTGTTGAAACTTGGTAAGTAGATGTATTCTGTGAACCGCATTAAGATTTTCACACAAAAATAGAAAATAAGATTAAATTTTGGGGGCAATAAACTTAGGTAGAACTGAAACTCAATTTTTTTTTCATCGAAACCATTAGTGTGGGGTATCTATAGATAGGTCTTTAAAAATGATATTGATGTTTCAAATAATTTTTTTTTCTAAACTGAATAGTTTGCGCGAGAGACACTTCCAAAGTGGTAAAATGTGTCCCCCCCTGTAACTTCTAAAATAAGAGAATGATAATAATGACTAAAGAAAATATATGATGAACATTACCATGCAAACTTCCACCGGAAATTAGTTTGAACGAGATCTAGTAAGTAGTTTTTTTGTAATACGTCATAAATCGTAAACCGCAATTTACCTTACACGGAACCCTTCATGGGCGAATCCGACTCGCACTTGGCCGCTTTTTTACACTACCTATATCGCGCGCAATATGAATACAATTCGTGAGTGAGTGAGTGATTTAGATAATTTCTCAGTATTTTTATAAAAGACTTCCAAACTTCGTGCAATGCTCTCCCAATAGCACAATTGATTATTTAGAATTATTTAATCTTAATTTCCTCTTTCACGAGCCTGGTTGTTTTCTGTTGTTTAATTAGAGTTTCCCATTATATGGCATACCAGCGGGTGTATAGCGAGCAGGGAATGCAAATTAACCGGCTATTAACCGTTTTTGTATGAAAATAACCGGTTAAAATCGGTTAAAACTGGTTATTTGCATTCCCTAATAGCCAGCCTAAACAAACGGGGTCGACATCTGGTAATGGATTAGTGTTTGTATCGATTTAACTATAGAATAGAGCGTTACCTTACAGTATGGCATTGTACCGACAAATAACTTCTCAAATTGTGAATGTTTCAAAAAAAAATCGGTAACTTCAAGGAAAAGAGAACATTCTCAACGCTTTTAAATGTTTTCAATGACTTCTCAGTATTGTTTTAAAAGATTTCCAGCCTTCGGGTATTGTTCTACCACTTGCACATTGCTTCTTTAAGGGGCTACCATGGGCAGATGACCTTCGATCTGATCCTCTAAACTTTTAGTTGTTGTTAAAACCTATTTGCATTAACACTGCTGTTCTAAACTAGCTGCCATTTAAATTTTTCTTTTACAAGTCACTGATATCGAGATTTATGCTATCAAAGTTTGTAATTTTTACTCTAAAAAAGTAGTTTTTTTGCCTTTATTTCCATATTTTTCACTTTAGAAAAAAAACCTTCGTTGATTTATTAGATATATTAATGAAGAATATTTAGATGTAGTTTCCATATCAATTGACGCCAAGATGAAAAAGTTATATCCAATTTTGTGTTTTTATAGTCAAGTTTTTAAAAATTTATAAACAAATAACCATGGATTATTTTGAAATTCTGTTCATCAAAATCAAAGATGAATATATGGATAATAATACATATTTTTTTCAAAAATTTACCTTCAGTTTTGACTAAGTTATAAGAACATAAACTTCATCAAAAACGTCTGTTATGGGCATGGTAGCCCCTTAACCTCGTAAGGCCCACCATACTAAAAACAGGTAGTTTTTGTGAGTGGGACTTTGAATCTACCATCAAGGCAATAAAGTTCAATTACGTTTGTTCGATAATGCCATTTTCAGTATATGAATATAGGAAAATAAACCTATTCCCATTGGAACACAGTTCAATTTAAATTGTCTTGATTATGTACATCGTATTGCCCACTGGGCCGGCCTTACGAGGTTAAGGCTATTTAATCTTAATTTCCTCCTTCACAAGCCTTGTTATTTTCTAGAGGGTTATTACGAGCATATTTGCAGTTTAGTTTAAGCTGCGAGAAAAGAATAGAGCTATGTAACTGCTATAGCTCTGTCATTTACACTCGCCGTAAAATTAACTGCATATATGCGTGTCAAAATAACCCAGTTGTATTTAAATTTGAGTTTCCAATTAGGTGGAAACCAGCGGCAGTGTTGCCAGCCTAAACAAACGGGCACGTTATCCGATAATGGATTAGGTTGTATATCAAAATTAATTGTTAATTAAAACTTTAGTTACAAGTAAAGCGATATAAAATGTTTAGTTTTTAGCGTTATTTTTGATTAAAATATATAATTTCATCTTTTGAACTTTTTATTGATTGTTTGTTGTTCTTAGCTAAGAACCATTCTGAATACACTTTTTTTTTAAATCTCATCCAGATCAGTTCTTCAGTTTTGGAGCTTCCACAGAACGACTCGGATAAACAGACACACACAATCACGTCAAACCTATACACCTCTTTTTTATCGCGTGTTAAAAAGGATTTAACACATATTACTTAAAACTCACTTAAAACTACCCAAACAAATCTCCAGCTTCCTCAAATGTTTTCAAGACGTTATTCAAAAAGGTTTAACATTACAGGAAGGATTTCAATCCCCCGGAATCGAATAAAACTATAAAGGGCAAGGGAAATGAGCTTGCGGCGAGTTGATGCCGCCCAGCCCGATAAAAGCTTACGTCTTTGTAAAACCATTTCGGTAATGGCGGTGGCAGACGGTAAAAAAAGTGGACAAGGGCGAGTCGGACTTGTGTACTAGGGATCTGCATGTTTTTTTTTTCGAGTATTTTTGTTTCATAAGAGATAAAGATAAAAGACATTAAAGGGCGCTGCATACGTAACGTGATTTTACAGGGGCGGGACGGGGACGGGACGAGACGACAATATCGTTTCATAGAAAAATCGGGATGTGCATACGTAACGATTGGACGTACGGGACGGGAAAACCAAAAATGTATGTAACCACGCCCTTTATTCAGTAAGTTGGCCGCACTGGCACTTTTACACGTCAAAAATCGGGTTAATCCCACCTGTTACCACCAATTTGTTACCACTGGTAACAGCTGGGATTTTTTTCCCACCTGTTACCACTAAAGTACTCGGTGGTAACAAGTGGGAATATTTTTCCCATTTGTTACCACTAAAATATTTGGTGATAACTACCACCAATTAGTTTAGTGGTAACAGCTGGGATTTTTTATTCCCAGTAGTAACCAGTGGTAACAGGTGGGAAAGAAAATCCCAGCTGTTACCAGTGGTAACAAATTGGTGGTAACAGGCGGGAATAACCCCAAAAATCTACTAGCGCTTCCCAAGAGGAGACCACTGCTGAGAAGAAACGCCTCAAGAAACTCAGCAGTACAGGTTATTTCTTAAACATATTTCTTATTACAATGATACTACTTGATCTAGCATTATATAAAACTATAAAAAATAAATTAAATATAATATCAAATATCATACGTAGATGCGTAGCATAGGTTTAATTTGATACGTAATTCGGATTATTTCGGCTTATTTTTATAAAATGAGCATAAATGTTGAGTTTGAAAACTTAATTTTGTTTTTTATAATGTAGAATCTATCATTAAGGCACAAAGAAAATCATAAGTCGATAACTACACGGCGCAAATAAGAAACAATAAAAATTTATGGTTACGAATCAGGTGCACTTAAGTACCAACATATAACCTTTTCTTTAAATTTCCTTTGCCCGAATAAAAAAAAAAAGATTTCACCGTCACTAAAATAACGCGGAAATCTCTCAAAAATCAGCCTTACTGTGTTCATTTACCACTTTAAACACGAGCGTAGTGAGAGGTGAAGGTCCAAATTAAACCAGATTAACGCTTAGTATATTAATGGACGAACTCAGACAATTGTTTTAAATACATAATTTTTTTAAATTTAATTTTGGGCGTTTAATATGCAAACATAAAAAATCTGAAAATTTGTATCATTTTAATTCGTTACGCAAAGAGTTAAATAACTAACATTAATAGCCTTATTTTCGCTTACAAGGAACAAATTCGATCAGAAATAATCTTCACAATCGTATCAACTCGGGTGTAAACAGTTATACAAAGTAATTTCTAAAGACTTTTTTAAAACATTCTACGATCACATCAAACTAGGTGTTCATAGCTGACAACGTTAAAAAAACATGGCAAAGAAAACCATTGAACAAAAAATGACCAACGAAAAGCGCCGCACAGCAAAAACGCAGCGCTCAATAAATCAGCACACAACATCCGTTTTCCGGAACCCTGAAAAAATCCCGCATCCGAGTAACAGGGACTGCCCCCGAGGGACGGAGTAAGACAAATGAGCTGGCAAATCCTATCGGGATCCGGAATTAAGTGAATTCCTGACGTGATAGCCTGTATGGAGACGTCACCGTGAAATTGCCTGGTTGATTTAGAGCTATTTATGTACTAGATTGGTATGTCAGCTGTAATTGGGATGTCCTCTGTTAATGACAGCGTTTTATATTTTCTCAGAACGCCGCGATTTCTTATTATGGATTTTCCCCATTGACGATTGAATTGCAAATGAAAACGTGTCCTATTAAAAAAAGGGGTCCAAGCATGCACGAAAAGAACTTTCCGCACTAGTGCCGAAAAAGTAATGAAGTTTAGTAAACACTGTGTGAACACTTGTGCAACCATCTGAGCTGGGACCATTTCATTTATTTGTTTATTTATTGTATTTATTTCAAAAACAACTTAGGTGGTAGGTATTCAAAAAAATTCGCCAAACTGGGGGCAGTTTGTTGGCGAAGAGTGCGCTCACAGTCAAATTAAACCATTTTTTGTTATACCTTACTTATAAAAACTAAATTAAGTACTAAGTTAAGTTACTAATCTACTAGATCTAACTCGGTTACATGAATAAGTGTACAGTGCCCGGCGGTAAAGATTGCTCATCGGCAATCATCGGATTTCCGAACACAAACGAACACAAACGAATGAAAATATTCAAAAACATTGTAGATAATTTCGCGTGACTGGCCTCGTAAAGGTTTCCCTTTTTCTCCTATAGATGCCATCGTTCAAATTTATTTATTATTTAATGTTTGGGGTTTTAACAACTCTTTATGTATATATATTTTGGACTGGACGCGACCGCACTCTATCGCATCTGAACCACGACTAGCTAACTTTATAAAAGTAGTGTGCGACAGAGATAACGCTCTACGAAGCCGAAATTAGCTGATTCTCTCTTTCCAAAGGTCGATGTGCAATCTTTACCGCCGGGCACTGCAAGTATTAATTATCTATTATGTACGTACAATAAAAACGTATGCATAGCTACCCACTTCATCCCACGAAGGCAATGACCCTGACCTATATTAATAAGACATCACGTTTGATTACTGTGAGGAAGTCTCCTTTGTGAGGTGCAGTAGGCATCCAAACACGCGAATTCATGACATCTGGCATAACGTTAGCCATATGTTTTTTGTCTCTTTTTGTTTAGTACTTGTTTTGTCCTTTGGTTAGATGTCTGAATAATCTTTTTTTTTCTTTCAAAGCCCGATTATTTTAATGTGCCCGTTTGTCGTTGTTTCCTCGGGAATTGACAGTTTTTCCGGAATAAAATGAACTCTATGTCCTTCTCCCAGGTGGAAGCTACATCTGTACCTACCATATCGATGGTTTTAGGTATTGAACCGTAAAGACTGAGCAAAAAACAGACAAACACATTATCACATTTGTAATATCTACAGGGTATCCTAGAAACCGACGTCAACCCGCCTAGGGCTGATAGAGCAGCTAAAAAGCTATTGATTTAACCGCTATGTATATTCAGCGATTTTTACTAGTTTCGGAGATATATTTTGATCATAATTTTTGTAATCACAAAAAGTTGTTATTCGTTGTGATAACTTTAAAAAAAAGTGCAACTAGGTTTAAAAACTTCGCTGATTCGTAATTATTCTAATTAGGTATGTAAGTTACCACTGAAAAACTTATGAAACAAAACATGACATTAATGTTTTTTCGTGACGGACTGACTGGCTGACTAGTAAAAATCGCTGAACATACATAGGGGTATTAGGGGTTAAATCGATAGCTTTTTAGCTGCCCTATCAGCCCTAGGCGAGTTGACGTCGGTTTCTGGGCCACCCTGTATAAGAATGTATTACTATTTTAACAAGACTTGCTTACATATTTTGTTTTTTCATGTAGGTAAATAGATGGCCTTAAAACTACATAATATTTTGTCTAAAAAATACATTTAGTTGAATTTTTAGTAAATATCGATACCAAAAATGCTCCAATGATATCTCCAATATGCTGAGCGTGACTGATTGAAGAATTTGATTACGATCAAGTACAGCAAAAGGTACTCTCCCTTACAAATCAAACATTTCATTCCAGAGAAAACATGTCTAATAGAGATCTTACTACTGACGACTTAAGGTTGAAATTATTCACGGTACTAGTGAAAGGGTATAAGTCGACATCGCTTGTTATAAAAAAACCGGCCAAGTGCGAGTCGGACTCGCGCACGAAGGGTTTCGTACCATTACCTATAAACCATTAGCAAAAAACAGCAAAAAAATCACGTTTGTTGTATCGAAGCCCCCCTTAAATATTTATTTTATTTTAATTTAATTATTTAATTTTAAGGTGAATATACAACTAAATATTCTGTGAATATTTCAAGCGTCTACATGTTGCCGTTATTAATATCGAGTAAAAAAATCACGTTTGTTGTACGGGAGTCCCCCTTGAATATTTATTTTATTCTGTTTTTAGGATTTGTTGTTATAGAAGCAACAGAAATACATCATCTGTGAAAATTTCAACTGTCTAGCTATCACGGTTCATGAGATACAGCCTGATGACAGACAGACGGACAGTGAAGTCTTCGTCATAAGTAGTGTCCCGTTTTTACCCTTTGGGTACGGAACTCTAAAAAGGGTGTAAATCATATAGAGTCAACTAAACTTATAACCTTTTTCTCTTGAACGTTTACAGGTCATAAATAAAGTCAACAGGCTTTTGGGTCAGAGAATTGCGTTATCTAAACGAACTTCTAAAAGCAACAGAACTAGAAAGAGTAATGAACGTGACATCCAGAGGCTCGTTTCACGAAGTTACAAGTTACAAATTACAAGCGAAAATCTCTTTCTAACTCCTTTTACGAGAAAGAGAGTTCGGGCCTCAGGGGCACGTTTTATAAAGCTACAAGTAACAATTTTACAGGTCTAAACCGGCAACACTGCTCAAATGGCTGGTCGTCATTGGTCGAGGTTGTGTCAAATGGAAACTTGTAACCTGTAAATTGTAACTTGTAGCTTTATAAAACATCAACAAAAACATCTCCCCATCCTGGGGAGGAGGGCTAGCACAAGTTGTTCGCGATATGTTTGTCGCTCGGATCTCCCATTCTATCTAGTCTGTAACGACAGAGACGCACTAAGCGACAAGCGAGAAAATGTAACTTGTACTATCCATATAGCCTTTATTATGGTCGCCTTTATCGAGCTGGATAAAGCATCCGTCACTCTCGCACTTACATACTGGTCAGGAAGTGACAGATGTTTTATCCACGTTTATCCACATACAGTTCACAATTTATCGACGGTTTACAATCTCACGAGATAGATTATAAACTAACGATCTTTATAATCAGAGGGCTCAGACAAGATGCACTACGCTAACGTTTCTATTCGATTAGTTTTTAAACCAATCGCATCACTGGAAGATGACGTGATACGAAAAGTCACGTGGTCTACCAGTGACGCGATTGGTTTAAAAACGAATCGAATAGAAACGTTAGTTAGCGTAGTGCATCTTGTCTGAGCCCTCTGGTGACATCTACATGATATCTAACATTTTATATAGACGACATTATTGAAACGTGCTTTTTTGGCTAAATCGAGAGAAAGAGGTGGAGCTAACGTAACTAACGATTTTCGAAATAGCCCGCACATGCATTTTATTTCATATGTACTTATATTATTTTTTCTAGAATATGTTACTTGTTTTTTAACTTATATTACGGTTTTTCTTTTTTTTCGCTTTACTTTAGTTAAGTGTGTGTACTATGTGTGTGTAATCTGCCGTGGTTTCACTGGATGGTTCCAACGAAAGACCAGCGCTGGCTTTAATGCCAGCCTAAAGCTGAATTGGAACCATTTTGTGACAACAGTCCTCTTGTCTCTATGTCAGTATTTTGTTCCTTTTCTCAAATATGCTCGGAAAGAACGGTTTTCCGATTGAAACACAAGGACGGAAAATGCCTCTTTTTACTCCTAGCAATAAAAAAACCATATGAAAACACTTTCCGTCCATGTCTATATTGTTTTTTAAAAGTGCTCTCTTTTCGTATAAATTCGAAAGGACCATGTTAAAAATACCGTACACCCAACTTCAACTTGTGGGTGGGGGCGCTGTGAGGAGCGGCGCGCGGCGGCTCGTTGTGCGTGAAACTATCTTAACCAATACTCGTATTTTGCAAAGAAACATTCTCTCCGAATTAGTCAAGGTTTTTAAAAATACTTATAATCATGTATTTGTATAATTTCCTCGCATTGTTTGAGAAAAGCATTATGTATGCCTCGGCGGAAACGAGGATTCCCTGACTCGTATTTTAGCAGGCTTCGCTATTGCTCGGCCTGCTAACCACCTCGTAGTAAATCCCTTACTTTCTGCGCCTAGGCAACAATGTACTATTTTTACCTCTGATTTTCACGAATAAATGTTTTTTCTTTATCTAAACTTGCTTATTGTGTCTACCTGTAACTGTAACTAAAACTAAACTTATGCAAAATTACTGCTAACCATCTGGTTAGAGTGGCATCCCACCCAAACTTAGTTTAAAACAAGGCAACTTCAACTATAAGTTGAGAACTTGGTAGGACGGAAACGTGTGGGAAGTGTATACAAACTTTGCCTTTACCGATATTGTGTACACAATATTTGTACCACTGAAACCTAAAGGTCACCCAACAATATAACGTTATAAAATTCTGATTCATACCCGTATTCATCATAAGGATATGAATTTCATATCGATATATAAGACATACTTACCTATATGCCCTTACTTATACTAGCATAGGTTGCCCCAAACAGAGACTACGTTTCCCCCCCCCCCAACTACCTCCGTAATCAAAGTTAAAAAAACAGTCTGGAACTTAAATACATTCAGAGATGGGCATTATTCGAATAATTATTTATTCGAATACTCATTCGAATAAAAAATAATTCGTAATATTTTTATTCGCGAATAATTTATTCGTCGAACAATTTATTTGCGAATGATTTATTCGCGAATAGTTTATCCACGAATGAATCATTCGACTACTTTTCGAATAACGAATAATATATTAATTTATTACAGAAAAATGGAGCAGGTATAATAAGTAGTACATAATAATTATTCGTGGCAATTCATTCAACGAATAAATCATTCGCGAATAAATTATTCGAAGAATAATTTATTCGAATAAGAATAATCATTCGAGAATTTCATTCGTTATTCGCGAATAATTTGGTTATTCTTATTCGTTATTCGTCATTCGAATAAATTTTGCCCATCTCTGAATACATTACTACTTCATAAAGACCAGATCAACAGGAAAGTAACTGCACGGCTAGCACATGTTGTCCGCGAATTGTTTGTCACTCGGATCTCCCTTTCTATCTAGTCTGTAACAATAGAGACGCACTGAGCGACAAGCGAGAAAATACAACTTGTGCTACCCGTGCTGGTGTCCTTTGACTACCCGTCGCGGGCGTTTCACGGCTCTTATAAACATTGATACTGCCGGCCTAGTACGGTTGCGTTTATCACGTGACAAAATGTGGACAAAGCATTCGTCACTCTCGTACGTGTCAAGAAGTGACAGATCTTTTATCCACATTTTGTCACGCGATACTCGTAAATATTAGGCCCCAACTGCGGAAAGCTCTGCTCATACGTCGAAAAATTGTTTACTTGAAACGGTCGCCCCGCGCGAAACCGCGTCTCCGTGCCGGATCAAATTTAAAAAGCTATTTCCTGTTTGTGTCCGTTCAACTTTGTTTTTCTTTCTTAATTTTATAAACTCCTCGGAAACCGTAAAAATAAACTAAGAAATTAGGTAAGAATCGAAGTTGCCTTGAAACTCGAACAATGACTTGGAAATTCGAGTTACGCCCCAATTGTATTCAATCACAGGATTAACTTTGTGGACAAAATTTACGTAAGGAAGAAGTTGGTTTTCTGCATCATTAACGCAAATAACAATAACGTCTGCGTACAATGCGTTAGTCGTTGTACGCTTTCGGTTTGGCGAACTTTAGACTTAAGACGTTGTTTGACTATTTTACTAGTTTTCGGCAAAAAAGAACATTCAATTGATTTGTTTGACTATAAAGAACAAAAAATACACGGATATCCCTAATAAACAAAGGAATAACTTATACAATTTCCAAAATAGAAAGACCGCATATTCCGAATTATTTTCTTCCGAATATTATACTGAAGCTATTTTAAATTAAATGTTTATTACAATTGCTATACGGAGGTATTTCTAAATGATATCAAAAAATTAAGTCTTCCATCAAAACATTTCATTCGGAATTATGGGAATTTTGAATTTTGATCCATTCGGAATTGTCTACCTGTGTACTCATACATACATACATACATAATCTCACGCCTTCGTTCCCAGAGTGGGGTAGGAGAGCTACAGAATTACAAACATCTCTAAAAACTTGTTGATAATTCTATAACCACAATTTGCACAATTAGGCTAAGATGTTTACCAGCGTATTAGTGACAGGTTGCAAGCCCATCGCCTAACAGTACCTACTACAAGCCTTTATTCCCTTAGTCGTCTCTTACGACATCCACGGGAAGACATGGAGTGGCACTATTCTAACTCGGCAACCACACGAGTATTACCTTATACTCGTACTACCTGTGTACTCATAAAATAAAAAATAAATTTTAAATACCTAATAAATTATGTCTCACGTTTGTTGTAATGCTAGCAATGGATTCTGTGGGTTCTTATTGAAATATAACTTTTTAGGCCCTTAAGCTCCTTATTTTAGTCACAGTAAAATGTTGCGGTTGTCAACCACAGTATCACGAGTACTTAAAACAAACTTTACAAGCAACTTTAGGTACTTTATATTTATTTCGGTTTTGCTATTACAAATGTATTTGAGACGTCGTGTGGCTTATATTAGCTGATAGAATATACTTTTATTCGGTCATTTGGAAAGGATGGAGGAAAGAAGATTGACGAAAGAGATATACAGAGCAAAAGTGAGTGGGAGCGTCGGAAGGGGCCACCCTAGGCGTACTTTTTCGAATCAAATCGGAGAAATACTGGAAAAGGGCCGCATCTTAAGTACCCGAAACCGACGCGCATGCATGACTCGATGTATGAATGTGGAAGAAGCGAAAGAGATTAGTCAGAATCGTAGCAGGTGGAAAGAAGTGGTCTCTGCCTACCCCTCTGGGAAACAGGCGTGATTTAATGTATGTATGTATGTATATACTTTTATGTGTTATTTTTATCGAATAATGAAATGTTTAAGTCCCTAAACAGACAAAAATGCATGGCCTAAATCCGAAACTTAGTCAATAATAATTTATTCAAATGCAAAATCTTTATCTTGTCTAGGGGACACCGTTGATGTAGGAAAACATATCGAAACTTTTATGTGGTCGTCTCGCACCATCTTATATACACATAAGTATGTGTTTTTTTTTTTTTTCTCTATCTCTCCCGTAAGATTCTTAATTGGCATGTTTTCCTGCTGAACTACGCATGTTATTTAATACTATATTTAATTTAATATTTATAGCTTTATATAATGCTAGACTAAGTAGTACCATTGTAATAAGAAATATGTTTAAAAAATGACTGACTGCTGAGTTTCTTGCGGCGTTTCTTCTCGGCAGTGGTCTTCTCTTGGGAAGCGCTGGTAGATTCTTGACGTGTAAAAGTGCCCGTGCGGCCTACTTACTGAATAAATTTCTTTTATCTTCTTTTATCTTATCTTTTATCTTATCGGTTTTTAAATTAAAAAGTTAAGCGTAAGAGTTTATTTAGTACCAGTTACCATCAGGGGCACGTTTTATAAAACTACAAGTAACAATTTTACAGGTCTAAACTGGCAACACTGCTCAAATGGCTGGTCGTCATTGGTCGAGGTTGTGTCATATGGAAACTTTTAACCTGTAAATTGTAATTTGTAGCTTTATAAAACTGGTGTGTTATTCTCTCAAAAAACGGCGGCCGGTCGAACGGACGAGCGAATAAAAGCGGCGAATTTAAGTACGAGTAGTCCCGTCCGACCGAACAAAACACATTTTAGCGCGTGCGTTGTCAATTAGGGAGCCTTATACGTTCGAGAAGTCATGCTGCCAAATTGAATACACGCGCTAAAATGTGTTTTGTTCGCTCTGTCGGGACTACTTAAACTCGCCGCTTGGACCTTCACTCGGGCGAACGATCACCTTTGCTTGTTGAGAGAATCACCACCCAGGCCCCAAGTGGCCTGTGTGCTGGTGTATCTTCTCCGCCCCAAATGGCGGGTGGTGTAAACTAATTAGCTACATTTTCTTGAAATAGTTATATTAGTAATCTCAGTTAAACATTATCAAGTTTACAAAACAAGCAAAGCTCCAAATTCAACTCCTGAACTCCCGGTGCTACACCGTATTACCACACAAAGTTAACTCCATTAGGCTGGGTATTCACGGACGGGCCGATTGTCTCGGCGACGTGCGCGTTCGCTTTCCACTGCGGTGTATGGTATGAATAGGGAATATGCATGTTTTTATTTACAGCTTCAATAAAAGCTGATTCATACCCATATCGATGTCACACTACCGCACCCTAAATGTTAAGATTAAGTAGTAATTAAATTATATGTTTAAGTTGGCGATGGTGCTGTGTGTGAGATCGATTAAATATTTTCATTTTCATTTTTTTTCATTTTCATTCATGTAACAAACAGGTGAGAAAAAACATTTAAGATATAAGCTAATAAAGATTTGTTCTTATCTCTTTACCTTTATCCTCGTAAGGTCCAGTGTGCAATAGAATGTACATAATCAAGGCAATTTAAATAGAACTGTGTTACAATGGTAATATGGTTTATTTTCCTATCTTGGTAAACAGAAAATGGTATTATCGAACAAACGTAATTGAACTTTATTGCCTTGATGGTAGATTCAAAGTCCCACTCACAAAAAACTTACGAGGTTAAATGGCCGACGACGTCACCGGTGCACTTCGGATCTCTCTGTTTAATTAGCAGTTTAAAATGCTTGTATCATCCGTATTACTTGACCGATTTTAATTTTAACTTCCCTTTTGGTGATCTCTTTTACGGTATTTTCATATTTTGTTGAGAAATGCTGTTTAAAAAATCCTTGCATTTTCCCTAATCTCATACGACATGTCACTATACAACGCAGTGGAAAGCGAACGCGCACGTCGCCGAGATAAACGGCCCGTCCGTGAATGCCCAGCTTTACTTAATCAAAGTTTAATATGTAAAACCACTGAAACTTTGCAATATCCAGAAGTAGTACATACATACATGATCTCACGCCTTCGTTCCCAGAGTGGGGTAGGCAGAGCTACAGAATTACAAACATCTCTCTTGTTGATAATTTCTATAACCACAATTTGCACAATTAGGCTAAGATGTTTACCAGCGTATTAGTGACAGGTTGCAAGCCCATCGCCTAACAGTACTACAAGCCTTTATTCCCTTAGTCGTCTCTTACGACATCCACGGGAAGATATGGAGTGGCACTATTCTAACTCGGCAACCACACGAGAAGCAGAAGTAGTTTTGGTAGTTATTCTATTGCATATCGTCCCTTTACTTTCTCAACCTCGTATCTGATCGATTAGTTAGATAGGAAAAGCACTCATTTCCTTTAAAGAATAAAGACTACTTTCCCATCTAACTATTAGATCAGGTTGAGAAAGTTAAGGGACGATATGTTGAACCGACGTAATAATGATGTTGACTACAAGAAACAGGGTAATATTTTTATGTGTATGTATGTGTAGGTCTTTGTAAGATCATGTGGATTAAACTGCTTGACGAATTTTAAAGGGTTTAATGGAGAAGAAAAAAAATGACCTCAATTGACATATCGCACATGACATTCAATACCGTATTAACTCAAAAATAATTTGTAGCGCATAACTATTTGAAGTAGTTTGAAATTTGAATAAATTTTCAACACCGTCACATTTCGAGTTAAGACGGTATTGATTGTCATGTGCGATATCTAATCCCAAACCAAACTCAAAGCTAAGAATTTACATGTTTAGAGGGTCGATATCATACGCATACGTAAATTTGCCGGGTTATACATTTTCCACCAGTCATTAGTCGTGTCTGGTATGGAAATGTGTAACATGACTAATTTACATTGATGGCATATACTATTGTTATGTAATTGACATATGCTTTTATTTAATAAATACTTTTAAATAAATACATAAATTAAACACCTAAATAAAAAACATAGAAAACATTAATGACTCAAAAATAAGGAATTAGGGGTCACTATTAACTACGTTCACCGCGTCTTAAAAAGTGTCGTAATAAAAAGGTAATAACAGAAAAGTTCCTACAAAGTCGCAGTTTGTCCGAGACGAGCCTTTAAAAAAAACCGACCAAGTTCGAGTTGGACTCAAACACGAAGGGTTCCATACCATTCTTAAATATTAAATTTGATTTTTAATATTTTTTATTACAGTGGCAGACACAACAAAATAAATAATTTGCGAGGGAAGATGGCCGAATGAAAGATTTAGAGGCTTTTACTTTTGATTTAATTCTATTAACTAATTCACTCTCACTCATTTGACATTGGCATAATCACTGCGGAATTCCGCGGTGAACCGCCATTAATAAAAAAAATCAGATAGACAGACAGATGGACAGTGCCGGCTTAGTAATAAGGAACCTTTGTGTACTGTAAGGTTCAAAACATTTTAACGACTTTTTGTTCACTTCCCTAAATATAATTTAAATAACTAGTACCTAATAGTATAATATTATCTGTGTATAATTCGTTTAGTCTATTATTTAATTATAGTATTAAATTTCTGTCTTAATTATTGTATCAAAAACTACACAATTTATGGCAATGAGTTAACGTTTCCGGTGGAGGTGAACAAAGAGGGGAAAAGATGCCGGGCTGAGGCAGTCTTGGACTGGTAGGCAGACGGTGGAGTTGGAACTGTGAATTAAAGTGGTATATTGTAATAAACCTGGATTGTACATAGGAAGGTAATTAAAAAGAAAGTAAAAATGTGAAGGAACCTAACACTGTGGTTTAATTGGCTATTTCTTATAGTACGGAACCCTAAAAATCTATTCGCGTTGTGTATATTAAGAACGACCATTAGGGAATAAACTTGGAATCTAACCAAGTTTGACACAAATCCAGGTCAGCCAACACCAAGTCGGTCAACATTGTTTGCGCTGATTGAAAAGGGTCGCTTCCGATAAATGTTGGTCAAACTGCCCAAGTTTGTTGGTTGAAACTTGACTTTATGGCTTTAAATAGTCGAGGTTGTATTAATTTGATTTGTTTGATACTCCAGCGGGCCTATCATGTTTATCGATGTGGATAAACGTGTATAAAACGTCTGTCACTTTCTTACCAGTTTGCAAGTGCGAGAGTGACGGATGTTTTATCCACCGCGATAAAAGCGACATAATACGGGTCCAGCACGGGTAGCACAAGTTGCCCGCGACTTGTTTGTCGCTCGGATCTCCCTTTCTTATCTAGTCAGTAACGATAGAGATGCACTGAGCGACAAGCGAGAAAGTACAACTTGTGCTACGCGTGCAGCTAGTATGGCTGCGTCTATATCGCGTGTCAAATGTGGATAAAGCATCCGTCACTCTCGTACTTATATACGTGTCAGAAGGTGACGGATGCCTTATCCACACTTTGTCACGCGATAAACGCAGCCATGTTAGGGCCCTAGGGCCTGTATTAGCGTGAAGCCAAACGAGCATAATTTTGGAGTTGCGAGTCGCGTATTTTACGTGGCGTATTTTCTGCTAAATACAAAAGACCTACTCATTTTGCGTCGCCGTGTGAACCAAACAGAGGGCTCAGACAAGATGCACTACGCTAACTAACGTTTCTATTCGATTCGTTTTTAAACCAATCGCGTCACTGGAAGATGACGTGATACGAAAAGTCACGTGGTCTACCAGTGACGCGATTGGTTTAAAAACGAATCGAATAGAAACGTTAGTTAGCGTAGTGAATCTTGTCTGAGCCCTCAGGGGTTTTGTATGAAACCGAATGTAGTAGAAATAACGCGCACGAAATTACGCGACTTACAACTTAAAAAAATACGCTCGTCCAGATTTACCCTAATGGTTGCCTTTATCGCGGTGTATATGTCGCTTATTTGTTTCTTTTGTTGTTCTTCACGAATAAATCTTCTTTCTTCCTATCTTTCATGTACGCCTATCTGTTTGTCATTTTATGCATATACGTGACGCAAATACGTAAATATAGATCTAAAAGAGAAGTCGAAAACCCAACAAACAAAACCTTGTAACCTTTTTATTTTTTAATATTAAGAAACAAATTACAAAAATTAAGCGAAAATATTAAAACGCATTTCCCACATCTAAATCTGTGTACAACAAAGCAAAATATTTTCTCATGTATCAATTTAATATATTATCAACAAAATGTCCGCTATCGTCAACATTTAACAAAAACAAAGGCACAGGTCGTTATCAAAATGGCTTAAGCAAACACGAAAATGTGGGGCAGCGGCCAGGATGCAAAACACGGTTGCGGTGTGGCCTTTACCTTAATTGGGTTGGCGCTAAAAGTGTGTCGATACCTTTATGGTGAGCGCCAACTGCAAAAAGTTTGAATTGCAGCGGCGGTAAGTAATGGAGGTTCTAATATTATGGTTCTTCCTAAAGGAGTTAGCGGATATGCAAACAGACAGAACGACAGAAAGACAGACTGACGCGGAATGCGTGGTTTTTACTATGTAGAGATACCTAATTAGAATTAAGCTAAAAATAAGTAAGATTAAATAAATCCATACTAATATTGTAAATATTAAAGTGTGTTTGTCCGTCTTTCACGCTTCAACCACTGAACGGATCGAGATGAAACTTGGCACTAATATTGGTTAGGTCCTGGAAGGAGGACATAGGATAGTTTTTATCCCGGAAAATTTTTGACAGTTCCCGAGGGAGGAGCTGTAAACGACTTCTACGCGGACGGAGTCGCGGGCGAAAGATAGTACCTACGAAATAAAAAATATAAACGGAGTCCCTCTCGAGGTTGTCAGCGAGTATTGCAGTTAGGCAGGAACAACTTCGAGAGAGAGGCCCGTCGAAGAATACTGCTGGGCTGGTCAGCATTGGGGAAACTCCTTCAAGTCTTTTCATCACTCAAAAAATGAGAGCCTACAAAGAGAGATTTTCACTTAGTTGACAAAAAATGAATACAATAGTTAAGATATTCTTTATATCAACCAAAGCTGATAGTAACAACAGCAAGTTCTTTAGTGATTAAAATAACATCTTAGTTGGTGTATCTAATGTCTTAGTTGGTGTATCTATCGTCTTGTTAGGCTCGTATGGAATCAAGACGCTTATGCACAACAATCACAATCTTGTTACAAGCGACCAAATATTTTTTTCAGTGATCGCTCATACCGCAAAGTCTAAAGACGAAAGTCTTTAACGAATGTGTCCTGCCAGTTATGACATACGGAGCCGAGACGTGGACACTGACAGTGCGATAGGTTCACCAATTTAAGGTCGCTCAGCGGGCTATGCTTGGAATATATCTGAGAAACGAATCCGAAACGAGGTGATTTGACAGAGTACCAATGTTGTCGATATAGCCCAAAGGATTAGCAAGCTGAAATGGTAGTGGGCCGGTCACATCTGTCGCAGAACCGACAATCGTTGGGGCAGACGTGTTCTGGAGTGGAGACCACGGCTTGGCAAACGTAGTGTGGGACGCCCTCCAGCTAGGTGGAGCGATGACATACAAAAAGTGGAAACAAAAAACTCAGTACCGAGCTCAGTGGCGTGCCATGGGAGAGGCCTATGTCCAGCAGTGGACGGAAGTGGGCTGATGATTATGAAATAAAAACTAAAAAAGAGTGCCCCTATTGCAAAGTACCACAGGTACTGGAATTTCCTCGTTGTTAGATAGCATTAATTACGTAGCCCAAGGAAGCTGACTGCTCTGTAGTTTGCGGTTGTTTCTATTAGCCTTTAGAAATTTGCTTAAGAAGGCCAATAGCACCGGGTTTACACGGACCATGGGTCTCAACCCCGAAAGGAACGAAATTATCTGCCCCGAGTTATCTATTCTTAATTTCATGATTAGTTATAACTTATATCATTCTCTTTTTATGCGTTGTGCACATAAAACCGTGACACACGCGTATAACCTTTGACTAGCTATTATAAAGCGTTTTACGACCAAGTTTAGTGTCAGTTCGCTGCCATACAACGAATTGGCTCGCAAGATAAAAGCCGCTATGGTATTATGCAACTGTAAAATATAATACTGACCTACTTACTTCAAAGTCTTCCAAATAATATTAGGGCTCAGATATGTTAATAATCGCAGTTTTTTCCGAACTTATAAAGGATAACATTTAATAAGTGTTCATAATAAGCCACTATTGAAAACCCAGTTGGTTTATGTAATAGTTGGCAAGATCTTCTACGTCACGGCGCGCCGTTCACGTAATTCGTTACGACATCTTAGCGAAAAGAAAGGAGAGAAAGAACATTATTTAGCATTTATGTTGGTAGGACCGTGTAGAGTCCCTCAGGATCACACAACTTAGTCACACCGCCAAGCAGCAGTGTTCACACTGTCGTGTCCCGGTGTTGAGTACTACAGCTAAATTACTAGCATATAGGCCTTCTGTATTATTCAAGGCTTACAACGACTTTGTAAACTTGGATTTACAAATATCGACGGGTTAAAATATAACAAAGGCCTATCTGCAAAATGTCTGGTTTTCAGGAGAGGAGTACAAAGATTCAATCGTGTATATTTCATAAAGTATATAAGTTAGCTTTTTAAAATTCTAAGAGGTATTTAATAGCATTAAAAAAAAGTAAAAGTAATAAAATATTTAATTTATTTACTATTTTCCGAGTTACTGGGTTACATGTATACATGGCCCGTTTTATTACGGAACTGCAGACGGCAAATGGTAACATAGCACGTTGTTCGACGGAACAATGTGTGTAATATTTGGACATAGCTCGTTGTTCTATGCAATTTCGTTAAAAAAGTAATGTCCTAAGTAAATAAAATAAGGATATTTATTGACAAATCAATTTCTTTATTAAAAATACATATATGTATTCTTCTAAAACTTACATTATCGTGAATATATTATATAGGAACTTGGAAATCATCAGTCAACTATGAGATCGTCATTTATCTTAATCAGTAAACTATAATAAAAATGAAACAAAAATAACAACACTTTTTAAATACAAATATCTTAAAGATTTCGTCTAATAGGTATAACACTAGCCTTTATATTACTCTGTATAATAATGATGAGGATGAGTGGGTACATCCGGCCGGATCAGGCGGACGGTCGATCGGTGTCCCGGTCATTCCGCCCAGTTCCCCTTGGTTGAGCCGTTGGTTACTGGCCCGGCGACGCTCCCATCCAACATGGATCCCATCTTCTGGTTTTTTTACAGAACAGAAGCGTCCCGTAGTGTATGCTTTTGAGTGCTTCATTGGTTAACACGTCCTCCCCGAATGTGCGGTAACTAAATGACGAGTACATGGCACACTTGGCTAGGACGTGTTGGCTTGTTTCCTCTTTACCATAATGTGGGCAGCGGGGATATTTTCTGATGCCTATTACCGTTAGGCGTCTGTTGAGCAGGCAGTGTCCAGTCAACACTTCTGTTAGTACACTTAGATTGTACTTACCAAGATTTAGTAGGTACCTTGTTCTGTTTTTGTTTACCCTTCCAATCATGAGTTTAGATTGTGTTGTTCTCAACGCCTCATTTGGTCTTTGTTTCGATTCTTCTAGCTATAACTCCCTTAGTGACAGTTACATAATATCGGGAGTACTAGCTCCGGGCCTAGGTACTGTTGGTCTGCTCCTGCTCTAGCTAGTTCATCAGCCTTCTCGTTACCCGTCGCTCCGCTGTGTCCCGGTTCCCACGCCAGCGTGACTTGTGATGTGTCGCCAAGGGTATTCAGTACATTTCTGCATTCTTGGACTAAAGAGGATTTGACTTCCGGGTTGTCTAGTGCTTTGAGTGCTGGTTGACTGTTTGAGTATATTATGTCGTTGCTTTCCGTTATATCGCTTCTTTCCTTGAGGGTCCGTGCACACTCCGTTATGGCATAATACTTCTGCCTGGAAAACACTTGTGTAGCCACCTAGCGGTATTGTTGTGTACTCATTTGGTTCCTGGTTGTAGCTTTCCTGCATTGCCATAGAGATATAACGGATTTTCTGCATTGCTCTTTTATGTGTGTCTTGTACATCAGTTTGCCGTCTAGTACTACGCCTTTTTCTTGTTGGTGAACAGTAGTATTTTCATCTTGTTTGGGTTTAGGTCTAGCCCTCTGTGTTGAAATCAGTTTAGTACATGTCGAATCCCTTTTATCATGACTTATCTCATTACACATAGGGTATTAGCCCTAACTAGCAGTGCCCCGTCGTCGTCTGAGTAAGCATGCATGCGTGCACCTCCCCTATGTTGGTTTCTTTAATGAGCGAATCTAGTAGGAGATACCTTAGGAGTGGTGACAGGCAACCCCCTTGCGGGAAGCCTCTACATGTCTTTATCCTTATAGAGTCCCCACCCAGTTGTGCTGTGATTGCCCTTCCTGTAAGCATATTATGGCCGTTATCCATTTCCTTATTGCGGGGTCTATGTCACCCCTTCGTAGATATTTATCTATATCATGTTTCTATCATATCATTATAACTAATCTAACAAAGAGATACACAAATGTATAGATACACACATTAGATTTACTGTCGCCCCTCTTTTTGCTTCGGGGCTTAAAAAGAATCGAGTATAATGTAGTTAATTATCATGGAATACGATTCAATTTATTAATTCACAAAAAAATCACAAGTTAAAAAGGAAAATAAAAAAATTATATTCACTTTATACACTATACTATTATAATTAGAATAATTAAGAACTAATGTAACCTATTATCTACTTAAAACTAGAATTATTAAATATATTTGTGTACACAATTACAAAAAGAATACCCTCTCTAATAAATCCGGTCGCGGCATTGTACCCATGATGCTGGCTGCGTTCCCTCTCTGTATACTTAAAAATATGAATGAATGGAAAGTCATGGGATTGTTCTAAATAACACACATTTTAAATCTTAAATCATGAAAAGTTAAATTAACCGTAAAAAAGTGAAATTATATTGCACAAAAAGTTACATCTGAATTCATGTCGACGAACAACGGACCAAATTCACATGTTACCATCTTTTATTTAAACTTTTCCGAAGAAAAACTGTCGATGTGCATAAACATCACGTCAAAGTTCGTAGAAAAGAGATCGATTTAAATATAAACTGCATATTTTTGTTACGTGTACACAACAAGTGTTTATAGACTAAATATGGCTGCTAATAAATTTATTATAATTACGAATAATTTTATATAATTTTATATATATAAATATATAACAAATAAGAATGCTGACTTTCTAAATTATGTTAGGAATTATTCAAGGACCTTTAAACAAGTTTGTTTAACTGCCAAGGCAAATTTTCTTAGTCTCAAACTTAAATCATCTGACAACAAGGTAAAAACTGTATGGAATATTATAAATAGAGAAACGGGAAAATCAAAAACTCGTGATAATCAAGTCACTCTGAACACAGGTGACCAACAAATCACGTCAAATAAAGACGTTGCCTTAGCATTCGAAGATTATTTTTCTAACATAGCCATTAATACTACGAAATGTCTTAAATCATCCGCGGTTGAAGCTCAATCATTACTTAGCACTAATGTCAGTAAATGTAATATAAACTTTGATTTCAGCCCTGTAAATTCAGATTCAATAGTCAAGATATTTAAATCACTTAGTTTAAAAAAGACTGAAGATTTGTGGGGCACATCAGTTAAGGTACTCTTTCATATCATAGATGTAATTGCACCCCATCTAGCATTAATCTACAATAATTGCATATCAGAGGGGGTCTTTCCAGATCTCATGAAATATAGTAAAGTAATACCTCTTTTTAAATCGGGCGAGATGAGTGATATAACGAACTTCCGTCCCATTTCCATACTACCAGTTTTAAGTAAAGTCTTTGAGAAAGTAATGCTAAAGGATATGTTAGGTCACTTTAACAGAAATAAACTACTTAACAATAACCAGTTTGGCTTTACCAGAGGTCGATCAACAATTGATGCGGCATCTGTACTCATTAAACATATATATAACAGTTGGGAGAAATCTTGCGATGCAGTAGGAATATTTTGTGATCTTTCTAAAGCTTTTGATTGCGTGGATCATACGACCCTTATTTTAAAATTAGAACATTATGGATTGTCCAACAAAGCTTTAAGCCTTATGTCTTCTTATCTAAGTGATAGAACTCAAACAGTTGTTGTAAACAAAACGCAATCTGTTGGAGCTACATTGAAAATAGGTGTGCCTCAAGGCTCTATTTTAGGTCCTTTTTTATTTTTGGTTTACAAAAATGACTTGCCACCAACAGTAGATAAACTTTGTGATATTATACTTTTTGCTGATGATACTTCACTAATTTTCAAGGTAGATAGAAAATCCGTAGACTACAGTAGGATTAACACCACACTAGTTAAAGTACTTAATTGGTTTACTAGCAACAATTTGCTACTAAATGCTAAGAAAACGAAATGTGTTAGGTTCGCTTTGCCTAATGTTAAACCGGTACATTCTAGTATTTTTCTAAATGACGAGTGTTTGCAAATGGTAGATAAGGCAATTTTCTTAGGCATAACATTAGATAAATATTTGCAATGGAGTCCCCATATAGCTGTACTGGCAGGTAAACTAAGTTCGGCAGCTTACGCCGTTAGGAAAATTAGACAACTAACCAATGTTGAGACAGCTCGCTTAGTCTATTATAGTTATTTCCATAGTGTCATGTCGTACGGTATTCTGGTTTGGGGTAAGGCAGCTGACATACAAACTATATTTCGAGGGTTGTGTGGTCAAACCCGATAAGTCGATGTAACTTGTTGTGTCAAAAACAACATTAATGAAAACATCAAGACAATTCAAATTTGAATAAACAATTATTTTGATTTATCGGGTTTGACCACGCAACCCTCGTTGTGTTACAAAAAAGGGCCATTCGTTCTATTTACAACTTAAACTCCCGTGACTCTTTAAGATAACTTTTTAAAGAAATTAATATCTTGACTGTAGCGTCTCAATTTATTTATGAGAATATTATTTACGTTATTAGAAATTTAGATTCTTTCACCAAAAATTCCGATATACATAATTTAAATACCAGAAATAAAAATAAAATCGCTATCCGAAAATTCCGCGTCCGTAAAGTATATAAATCATTTGTTGGTCAATGCATTCATTTCTATAATAAATTACCTGACGAAGTTTTAAAGTTACCCTTTCCAGCACTTAAAAGTTACTTGAAAAGGTCGTTAATGTCTAAAGCGTATTATAGGATCGAGGACTATCTAACAGACAAAAATGCATGGCCTAAATCCGAAACTTAGTCAATAATAATTTATTCAAATGCAAAATCTTTATCTTGTCTAGGGGACACCGTTGATGTAGGAAAACATATCGAAACTTTTATGTGGTCGTCTCGCACCATCTTATATACACATAAGTATGTGTTTTTTTTTTCTCTATCTCTCCCGTAAGATTCTTAATTGGCATGTTTTCCTGCTGAACTACGCATGTTATTTAATACTATATTTAATTTAATATTTATAGCTTTATATAATGCTAGACTAAGTAGTACCATTGTAATAAGAAATATGTTTAAAAAATGACTGACTGCTGAGTTTCTTGCGGCGTTTCTTCTCGGCAGTGGTCTTCTCTTGGGAAGCGCTGGTAGATTCTTGACGTGTAAAAGTGCCCGTGCGGCCTACTTACTGAATAAATTTCTTTCTTCTTTTATCTTTTATCTTTTTTATCTTTTAATGTAGTGCAAGTAACATGACTGACTCCGTAGTACATCGCCACATATGAACCTAGAACGGACAATTTAACGCGCTCTCTCCGCTGGACATAGCTCGAAGTGACGATCGGCCAGCGACGCGGGGTAGCGCGGGGCGCTCCGAGTGCCTTTCGTTCGTTGTTCTACGCAGCGAGATTCACATCGTACGTTTTTCGGTTCAGTTATCTCAGAAACTATACGTCATATAAAAAAAGTATAAATACCAATAGATAGGTCTTCAAAAAGGAAGTAAAAAATACAATAAAAACGACTTCGTACTAAAATCACATAGATCGTTGTACTTCGAACCCGTCGATATCTCTGTCTCTCAAAAGCCCAGTTCACCCTCTGTGAGGGGTGCTCTGTCAGACTGAGCTAGCTTTATTTGGCTGAGTTCCTGAAACGGATCGCGCCTAGACCGCCAAGTTTGAGCTACTTTACTTACAAAGTTTGGAATTTTGGAGACACAAATAAGAACTTTGAGTGTCACAAACTTGGAATAGCAACAAGACCTGACTCTAACAGACGCAATCTCATAAAGTTATAATACTTTAAGACGTACCAAAAGGTAGATCATTACCTTTTTATCCGACTGCGTCAAAAGGAAAGTTAGGTTTATCGAGTGTATGTATGTATGTCTATTTCTTTGGAATGCTCTGCAGCCTAGACGACTTAAAGGATTTTAACTTAACAGGTGTGGTAACGATGCTGAGGGGAGCTGTTCAACCTATGTCTTCTTTTAACTTTGTATTTTATCTATGGTGTTTTTTATGTGTGCATTGAATAAATATTTTCTATTTTAATATAGACGACAATATGAAACAATGCAGTTGGGTTTTCAAACCTTGCTGTTTTTTTTTACTCCGATATTTCAGCCCCTGTATTGAGTTGCATCGGCCGTGGTCACGGATAGTATTAGTGACGTCGTTTTCGTATCGCAAGTTAAAAATTAATATTCATATTTTATTCTTAAAAACACTATACCTAAGGCTAGTTTGCAAGTGACGTGACGGCATATTAAATACAAGAGAACTAGCTAAACAAAAGCAATCGGCAAGTTTCGGAGCACTTCGGAGCACTTCGTGTAACTGAATAACCGTTTAAACTTAGACGGCCGGTTTTCAGACGTCTGCAATTGACACGTCTTGAAGACGTGTCGCAAATGAGCAATATTGGTGTACGAGTAGCCAGCGGCCTGTTAAGACAAGCTGAAACTTTAGGCACTTGGGCATGAATTGGTAATTAACTTCTAAGTAGTGCTATATGGTGCTTAAATGTACTGTAATTGAATGATAGCGTCTTAAACTAACATTATTAATTTATTTAATTAACTTAATAATTTATTAATAATCAAATGAAATAAACAGTTACAAAATTAAAATTACATATTTACAACTTACTTAATTCTATTTTATAACTAAAAAGCTATATCTAAAAAAGGGCCCGGCGGTATTGTCCCGAAGATGCTGGCAGCAATAATTTATTTTAATTACATTCTATTCTTTACTTAAAAGTACATAACCTATAATTTCAATATCGCCATTTTTACTCACTTTGTGTATTATGCAATAAAGTTTAAATAAATAAATAAAAAATATTGATGTGCTTCAGTGTCCACTGACCGATGGCCTGTGTGCTCGTTTGCGTTTTCAACGCCATAAAAAAATGTTATCGTTATATCGAAAATGTTTTTGATTGACGTAAGTCAAACGGTCGCGTCGAGCGCTTACTTTTCGATAAATTTGAACAGTTTTCGCAAATGATTTACGTTAGCGTTGAGAATCTTTTCTAGGGCTCCAGGGGTGGATGACTGATGGTAAGGATCTGTGACTAATAGCAATTGACATTATCAAGACTACAATCTTCAGACTGCAACTCGAAGACCGCAAATGCGCTGCCAACCCTGACGACTAAGTTACCTTGGTTTAAACTACCATGATTTCCACACATTTTAAAACTAAAAATCGGGACTTCAATGCGTAATAAAAACATTTGACTAATGAGACAAACTGATGACGTGTTGGCCTAGTTGGTAGTGACCCTACCTGGGAAGCTAGCGGTTCTGGGTTCAAATCCCGGTAAGGGCAGTTATTTGTGTGATAAGCGCGAATATTTGTTTCCGAGTCATGGATGTTTTCCATATATTTAAGTATATATTTCTCTATATAAGTATTTATATCGTTGTCTAGTACCCATAGTACAAGCCTAGAGCTTAGTTTGGGACTAGGTCAATTGGTGTGACATTGTCCTTTGATATTTAGTTATTTATTATTTATTATATTATTTATTTACCTCGATGACGTTACGTCTGTGTTACAACAGCCGTTGTCACGAGAAGACTCTATGGGTTATCTTATAAATCGGTAACGTGGAGCCTAAAATGATAGCTCACAAAAGCGTAATTCGATAGCATTTTTCATCTCTATTCCCCAACTACGGCAAACCATTCTCCCTCAAGAATAGAGGCACTTTAGCTAAAAGGCCCCGATTTCCCGTCGCAGTTGTAAGGAATCTATTTTTCCGATATATTGAGGTCCTCGGTAATGTAAGTCAAATTATATGTTTTATTCATTATTCAGCTTTATTCCAGTGGGAGCCATTTGCAAAGAGCAATCTGTCATTGAGATTCGGCCGGTAAGTGATTATGTTGAGTAATTTGACGACGGAAATTAATTAAAGTAGGTACAAATAGCTTTAAACTACTTTCGGGGTTGTACTTGTTATTCTTAAAACGATTCTTCGTCGAACGATCGATTGAGTGAACGAAGTCATATGAGCGGGCTCACTTGACGAGTAAAACAACCTTATTGACATTGCACTTCCATAATAGTAGATTATACATCGAGGGGATAAAGCACTGTTTTATGTCACGGGCGCGGTATTGAATCCTGGTGAATACTCTACATCTTAGCCTAATTGTGTAAATTGTGGTTATAGAATTATCAACAAGTTTTTAGAGATGTTTGTAATTCTGTAGCTCTTCCTACCCCATTCTGGGAACGAAGGCGTGAGATTATGTATGTATGTATGAATACTCTACTTTTCTCACCTTTTGTTTTATTTCTTTTGTTTTGCGTATATTTCTTGTAGTGGCCAGTTCGATTTTCAAATAAGTTCTGTTTGCTGTAGGTTTCTATGGAACAATTTTTCATACCAATTCAAATCTCATTATAACCCGCTGGTTAGCCGATGGCTATAATCACTTACTTTAGGTGAGGTTTGCATGATATATAATTGGGCAAATTCGTGCATGTGGTGAGAAAATGTTGTTTATACGCTCCTGCCTCCCTATTATGGTCATGTTTATCGATGTGGATAAACGTGGATAAAATCTCTGTCACTTTTTAACCAGTATGTAAGTGCGAGAGTGGGGGATGCTTTAATAATTGCTCCAGACCGAGATGTTAAAGAGGATTGTGAAGATAAAAATCTCCAAACAAAATGCTGTCATGTTTCTCTCCCGGGTGAAAATTCGCGGTTCAACGTTTTGCTTCTAATTTCACCAGAAGTTGGTGGTAATTATCATTGTTTTCTTCATTGTTTTGAGAACGGTAGTGAGGGCGCTTGAAAGGCTAGAATATTCACCCTCCCCTTCAACCTGGTTCGATTTTTATGATTTTTGGATATGTTGTAGATACATAGTTAAGACACAGTAAATTCGTGACAATAACACATATATTTTTTTGTTTACTCTCTTCTTAGTCTAAATAAGGTTGGAAGGTTAGAATTTAAGAAGCTTAAGATTGGTGATGCCACTCTAACTAGACCTTTTGTAATTATTTGTGTAGGTACTTGTGTGCGTGTCACGCGAATCTACGAGAAGGTTAAGCCTACATGCTTCCATCTGTGGCTTCACGTGTGTGTCCTACCTAGTACTTGCCGTCTCCGGGCGGGATAACATACTACAACAGACAACCTTACGTCAAACGTGACAGCTGTCAATCGTAAGGTCTGCTACAATTTCTCATCATGTCTGTAACTAGCTAAAGATGAAGTTTCAAAAAGGTTACGAGCTTAAAATCGAAGTATCGGCACTTTTCCCATTTTTCCAATTGAAAGTCTGTGGGAACAAATTTTCGGTGATTTTTCCTCCGTGGTTATGTCCAATTTTCAATTTTATTTTTTCTGAACCATCTATGGCTAGATGTTGTATTACGGGCTAAATTTGATCCTGATATCTTTAATAGTTTGGGAGGAGTATGCGGATAAACGAAAAACCGAATCGGGGAAATATTATAAATGCGAAAGTTTGTGTGTTAGTTTGTTACTCCTTCACGCTGCAACGGGTGGATGGATTTGGATGATAGGGTCTAACAGGCTAAGCTAATAAGAGTGGCCCCCACGAGGGATTTGGTTATACTTTTAGGTGGAGTAGTGGCAGGACCTAAGAACACCGTGTGCCTAATATCAGCCTTCGATCTTCTTTTGTTTCAGATTTATTCACGAAAATGTTAAAACATCAAGGTAATTTTTAAACTGTTATTTTAGCTAAACCAAGCAAGCGAGGGTAACTATTTAAATAAAGTCAGAATTGAAGAGAATATAATGAGGTTGATAATACATATATTTTTACAGACATTCGTGCCCTTAAATTTAGACTTTTTTTTTTGTTTACTGCAGACTTACCTTAGATGGACTCTAATCATTTGCCACTACTACTGTGCAAATATACGTTAGAGAATGTTTGTTTGAAATGACGCACCAAGCTAACTGAAAAAAAAATTGTGGCTTGTCACGTAATTTTTTTTGGTAGGTGGCAAAAAAGGCTATTCAGCCCGGAAAATTTAAAAGCTTTAGAAAATTAAGTCGCGGGCAGAAGGTAGTTCTAGATAAAGTTAAAAGTACCATTTGAACTCTCGAACTACAGACTCTACCTTAGTTAGATCTTTTTAATCAAGCAGGATAAAACAGTTAAGTCGTAGTTCGTTCGTTTGTTTTGATTGTTTCTTTTCCACTTCCAATTTATTAAGTAAACTTTCTAGATTACGTATTACATTAGTCGTAGTTGTACTTACTAAACTTCACTTGATTAAAAGCTACAAGTTCAAAACACAATCATGGAAACTTCAAGTGAACTTTTTCAATAATCTCGACGCAGATGGTCAGACCAGAGAACTCATTAAGAGCAACGGTTACCGAGTTTAAATGAGAAAAACAATGTCTATCCTGAACAAAAAGGTGGGACGGACATGTGAAGCTCGTATTCTTTTATTGCCTTTTTCTTCTGGGCGATAGTGTTCAGGATTTATTCTTGTAAAATTGCAAGTTTGTTTAGAATTGGTAGTTACTGGCACTCGTGTTAGTTTCAGACAACAATAATAAACAATTATGAGTCGAGCTTGTTCTAACTGTGTCAACTATACTTTAATTATTAACCTATCACCATTGTCAAGTAGCGAGAAATTATAGGTAGGTATGTCAAAGTTGTTGAGGTTCGTAAGTGGACTGTGGTTTTGTTTATAAATGCACTGGTACTTTGAGATCCTTTTTTGAAAAGAGCAACACCGAACATTCTCATCACGCGTGTTATGGGGTAATTTAGTTTTCTCAAACATGCAATGTAATTTTTATTTTTATTTTAGTGTAAACATGGCGGCTGTTTTTATGAACAGGCTAAATAGCTGTTTTTTTATATACTAAGAGCCGATTTCACCAATGAAATTAAACTGGATCAATTTAAACTCGAGTCAGTAAACGTCCGATTCATACGAGAACTGTCATTTTAACTCGAGTTAACACGTGAACTGAGTTTATCATAAACTAATCGCGTTTAATTCATTCGTGAAATCGGCCCTAAGCCGTGCATCCAACCTAAGCGTATGCATGTTTATTTAAAGTACCAGGAGAATAAAGGTAATTAGGGGTGCGTAGCGCAACTTAGATCGCAGGCGGTGCGCTGCGGGGCACCGGCGCGTGGCGGGCGGGCGGTGGCACACGACACAGCGCAGATGACTGAGCACTGTAGGTTGCTTTTAATTTTGTATGCTCTCCTAGTATTTGACATTGTAATTTTTGTTTTAATTACGTTTAATGAATTATATGTTTGAGAAAAGCACTTTACATACCTCGCAGTGAAAAGGGGTTGCCAGCCTCGTAACTATCCTGTGTGAACTCGGCCGGCAACCCCCTACTTTCCAGCCTAGTATTTATTACTGTTTTGCAAAGTAATTTTTATATGTTAAGTGGCAATAAATGTTATTTATATTTGAATAATGTTAGCAGTGTTGCCATCAAAAGTTAGTCAAATGCATTCTGCAAAAAAGTTTTAGGGGCTCTATTATAAAAAAAATTAATGTTAATGGTTAATATTTTAATGAAATTCGATACTTTACTTATTTATTTTTTACGTAGTATACGTGAATGTGTAGCTCTCTGTCTTTCTTTCTTTGTGTAATTGCTTCTTTTAATTTTTATTATCATGAGCATCATTGCGAATGGCACTCGTCCTGCATGGATTAAACGTCGATGTCCAGGTGTTTCAGCCAGTTTGCTGCGGCAAGCGAAAATGTATGCAGCACCTCCATGCCACCGGGAAAACGGCGAAGTGGGCAATCATTTACCACGTGGGAGAGGCTCTGGTCAGTTTCTCCGCAGTCGCATTATAATAGGTTAGTCCATAGCCAAGCTACTTCTCGCTTTTTTAACATAACCTTACCATAGCGTTTTAGCGATTCCTTAAGTTGCTGATAGACCTGGGCATGGCTCTGGATGACTTCACCCACATTCCTTTTTTGTCACCTTTCTATGTCGTCCCCAATTCCACATGGTCCACTGACCTGATTCGTCCACATTCCTATTTTGTCAACTTCTTAACTACTCATTGTGAAATTGTCCACTGTCCTGATTATAGAAATAGAATAGACCATTTAGAAATGTAGGCGAGATAAGAAATTATCGAAATAGCAATGTGAACAAGTTAGGAAGATGACAATTTGGGAATTGTTTGCAGACGACATGGAATTGTGGACGACGAATGAAGGTGACAAAAAAGGAATTTGGGTAAGGTCATCCTGAGCCCTGAGCATTTACTCAAGCATTCTCGCCGAAATTTGCACAAAAGAGGTTACCACGCTGACTATCTTGTAAAAAACAATACTTTGTGTAATTTTGATTAATATATAAAGATACTCGTAACTACTAAGTAATTTCTCAGCGCTTTTCAAAGCTATTTTCTCTTCGCCCTAAGGTATTTTATTTCATATTACACGGCTGAGAAACAAGAAAACTCGTATAATAACGTTGGACGTCATGTTATGCCCCTGGCGGTGCGAAAAATACGTTGGGATGTGAAAGAAAATGCCAGGGTTGCCAACATTATGTACCTACTAAGCTAGTTATTGCTTGCGAGTTCCTCCGGGTATGAAATATTATGAGTAATTATCAGAAAGTATACATTACTCGAAAAAAAATATGGCTGGATATGACTTAATATTTAGTTATTTGTGGCTGTCTTTTTCTCGCTCAACGAATAAGTTTAGCCATTTAACGAGGAAATGCTGCCGGCATCTTCAGTACAATGCCGCAAGGGCCATTTGTTGTTTTCATGTTTTAGTTTATTTTTATCTTAGTTTTAATCTAAGGTTATGGTTTTATGCTTGATGTATTATTTTATGTGTTTTTCAATAAATAAATAATAATGCTATGTATAGTCCATTCGCTTAGATAGTGTCGCTACACTCGCACGTACTTGTGGTTATTGTAATAAAATACAAATATAATTCGAAGCAAACTGCCAAATTCACTTGTGGTGTAACACCCGCAAGTGAATTTGGCAGTTTACATTAAAATATATTCGTATTTTATTACAATAACCACAAGTAAATGTGAGTATAGCGACACTATCCAAGCGAATGGACTATACATAGCATTATTCACGCCTGTTTCCCAGAGGGGTAGGCAGAGACCACTTCTTTCCACCTGCTACGATCCTGACAAATCTCTTCCGCTTCAGTGGACTATATTATCATTCTAATAATTATGTTTAAAATAGACGGACTATTATGTTCAGGTCTCAGATCCCACCTATCAGGTAGCCTGGTGTACTCGTATGCCTTCTCCTTACCACAAAAACAAAATAAAATAAAGTTTCTTGAGGAGCTTCTTGTCAGCAATGGATTCCTCTCGAGAGCCTTTAGTGGACTATTTAACGTGTTTAAGTACCCGTGCGGCCTACTTCTTTACATAGTGCACCTTTAAGCGCAAGCTTAAGGGCTATTTGTTGACACTTCAGAAATCCTAGCCCTCATCCAGCACTTGCCTACAGACATTAATATTTCAACCTGTTGCTTCTAAAATTACCCTTTACATTATTTTTAGTTTCATCAAGGCTGGTGTATCGGTATTTATGTATGCGTTTTATTTTTATTATTATTTTCCCGTTCATTTTTCTGCTATAAGTATTATGTAAGTAGTTTACACGTATAATATAGTATGTTTGTACAGCATTCCCTGAGTCACTGCCGGTACTGGCTGAAAATCAGCGCTGTAGGTGTCTGACGCCTCAGCATTTTGCTGAGCCAGTGTCCGTTTCACCGCCGCGAGGACATACATTGCGTGCCTTCTCTGTTACCTTCACTATTTAAAAAAAAAAAAGTATATGTGTGCCTTATGGTTGGTGAATAAATGTATTTCTTCTTCTTCTTCTTCTAGTGTAAAACAAAGTCGCTTCCCGCCGTCTGTTCCTCTGTATGTACTATCGCGATCGTTAATTTGTGACCCATTTCAAGAAAAATAGGCTTGAAGTCGTCAATGTCATTAGAGATGCCAAATCATTTGTAATTTATTGGAGACTCAACCTTATTGTTGTAGAATGTCATAATGACTTTGGACCTAAGGTGGGTCCCAAATTAAAGTTCGTGACTGTACGCATAGATCTTTCAAACTTCGCAACGGGTTTTAATGTAGTTTTTATTAATAGATGGAGCGATTTTAGAGGGTTTTTTTATGTATTATTAATTTTCTGGATGATTTACAGGTGCTACAGAAAGCTAAAATAAACCGGAGCAAAGCGAGAGCGGGTCGCTTGTACGGAATAAGCGTATTTTTCTTTCTCTCTTAGAATATGCCCGGCCTTTTGAATCTCCGCAAGTCATAGCGGTCCGGAAATCATCATGCCAGCTGAAAGACGTCCACTGCTGGACATAGGCCTCCCCCAAGGCTCTCAACTCAGACCGGTCTTGTGCTTTTTGCATCCACAGCGTTCCCGCGATGTTTACAAGGTCGTCACTTCATCTTGTTGGAGGCCTACCTATAGCGCGTCTCCCAGTCCGCGGACGCCACTCAAGAATCTTCTGACCCCATCGGCCATCAGTCCTTCCGGAAATACCACCGCCGGATCGAAACTAGATATTGGAATCAAAGTTCCACTTTATCGCAATGCAGTGTTTAGGTTTAATTATTTATTTAACCTTTATTGCACAAAAAAGCACAATATATGGCATTCTCTACCACTCAAGCAAATTTCGTCCAATTTTTTCGTTTCGGTTTCGTAGATAACTGTCGCAGTAAAAGTTTCGGTACGGAATAATTTCGACCGACGTATGTTGGAAATGCTGTACTCATTTCGTCGTCGAAATTTTAAATTGAAAAACTGTCTGAACGAACGAGGACAAAGGGATGACAGTGACAACTAGAAACCAACGTGGAAATAGCCCCCGAGCCGTCGCCATTTTGGTATTGCGGTTCGTTTGAGGGATTGGCTTTGACGAATACATGAGTACACGCAATTTTCTTAAAATATAGCCTTGTTTTTTTTTAAAGGTATAATAGGAATACGGTATTAACGAGAAACCTCTCAATTTGTTTGTGAGCTGGGCTTCTAGTCTACCGGATAAAACCATATACTAGGGGATTCGAATAGGAGACGACCTTAAAAAATATTTTATATCAAATTTAATATGTTATGTAATACAATAATATGGTGAATAGGTAGGCTGAAAATGTTCAGTCCAGTATATAATTAATTAAAAAATTAAAAATCAACTGTTAAATATACAATTGCAATTGCTTGTTTAATAGACAAATGACATACCAATCGAAAGTAAGCCTATAGAATATGCAAACGTTAGTTTGACTACTTTTTCCCATCATAACTATTGGGTAGGTAGGTATAAACACGTAAGTCGGTACTAATAATTTGCACTAAACCTAACGTTTGCATATTCTATTTTCGTATCATATTCATACTTTCGATTAGTACGTAATTTGTCTATTAAACAACCAATATTTTTTTTAACTTCTTTTTTAATAACTTTTTTAATTATATAAATACTGGACTAAAAATTTTCAGCCAACCTATTCGCCATATATATTACTTACCATATTATATTTGATATAAAATGCTTTTTTAACCGACTTCAAAAAAAGGAGGAGGTTCTCAATTCGTCGGGATAATTTTTTTTTTTCTTTTATGTATGTTCCCCGATTACTCGAAGACCACTGGACCGATTTGAAAAATTTTTTCGTTGTTCGACTGGGTATACTTTCTAGTTGGTCCCATTGTCACCACGTCAGGATCTGATGATGGGATCATGGAGAAATCAAGAGAACTCCTCAAATATTATAGGCACACCTATAGCAATTTTGGTATTTTTCACTGTAACTCATGCATTTGCTTTTGAAAAGTACTATATGGTGAAGTGGAACTGATGATGAAGACCACAGATGGCCACCGGAACTCCTTAACGGTACCTATTTCAAGGGTGGCGATAAGATATTTCGATAAAGGAAGTTGAGCGAGTATGACGAAGCACATTTAGGTTTAAATATGACTATGACATTCCCGCGGCGTTGTCTGCGGCGAGCTTGAAATGTTCTATAGTTTCTTATTAATATTTAGAAGTGGAGCTACGTAACAGCATAAATAGGATCACTAAAAAGTATAAAATAAAATAAATGTTTAAAAAACAAAAAACCGTCTTCAAAAAGCAAAAAAATAACTTCGGTTTTTTGTTTTTTTAAACATTTTATAATATGTAGTGATGAAACGGCTGGGTGAAGGTCGTCTCCTATTCGGATCTTAGACCAATATTGTAAACCTTTAGCAACATGACATGATAAGTAAGGAAGTGCGCCGACCCCAAATAAGTTGGGATAAGGGCACGAGAATGATGATGATGATGAATATGATAACATGTCATAAGCAATATGTGACGTTATCTATGTAAACGGACCTTATAGCGGATGGCGCTTACGCCGCACTGCGTCACGCGACGTTGTATTCATATCGGAGCATCTTTAATAATGGCGGAAGCGCCATCCGCCATAAGGTCCCTTTACACAGATAATGCCACATATGGTTTTACAGGGAGCGCATATTATCTGTTATTCATAATTTTTATTATCGCTGGAACCGTAAGCTTTTCACAAGTTCTTAAATATTAATAATAATATTAAGAATAAGACGTATTTATTGTCACCCAAAACCAGTAAAATAAAAACAAAAGGCACAGACTCAGCACGTGCTGCGAGCGCGGGCGAGCGCTCGAGTCTTCGCAGCTCAGAGGGCCCTGCAAAGATGCAATACGCTAACTAACGTTTCTATTCGATTCGTTTTTAAACCAATCGCGTTACTGGGAGATGACGTGATACGAAAAGTCACGTGATTTACCAGTGACGCGATTGGTTTATAAACGAATCGAATAGAAACGTTAGTTAGCGTAGTGCATCTTTGCAGGGCCCTCAGGTTTTCAGTCTGCCCCTTCCCGCACTCAGTCTAATTTAACACAATTTAGCAGGTAGATCAGATTGTATACAATTTATTTATACAGTCTTAGTTAAACAAAATAAATACAAAAATTAAAAAAAAAACGAAGTTAGTTAAAAAACATGTAGGAACAGCAGGAAACTCAACGTATTCAACGTGTAGGCTAGGTTAGGTTAGGTTTGATTTATAAAAATCCTGAAATAGTATAACAATTGAAATAAATACGTTATGAATTACAATTATTATGACTTAAAACAATGTATAACTATAATAATAATGTATAACTATAATAATAATATATAACCATAATAATAATGTATAACTATAATAATAATAATAATAATAATAATAATATCACGGGACGATCTCACACAAATTGACCTAGTCCCAAACTAAGCTCTAGGCTTGTACTATGGGTACTAGACAACGATATAAATACTTATGTAGAGAAATAAATACTTAAATACATAGAAAACATCCAAGACTCAGAAACAAATACTCGTGCTCATCACACAACTATTTGCCCATACCGGGAATCGAACCCGGAACCGCTAGCTTCGTAGGCAGGGTCACTACCAACTAGGCTATCGCGTCGTCAATATTTGTCAGATATAGCGACAATGACGTAAAATAATGTTTATTTTATTAATAAATTTCTTATTCTCTCATTCTCATTCTCAACACTTCATGAGTATAAATAATTATGAGAGTCAATATGGACCGGCAAGCCTTTCGCGTAACTCACTCGCAATCGCGATCGGCTTCAAAACAAAACAATTGGTTTCATTTTGTATGCAGACAAGCCTTCGATTTTCAAATGAAAACGATTGTGATTGCGAGTGTTGTTACGCGAAAGGCTTGCCGGTTTTAAACAGTAGAATACTGCTATCTCTTAAAGAGCCTAACCGATTTTCGATTCGATTGAACACTCTCCTTAGAAAAATGCATCCGAATCCGTCCATCCGTTTAGGAACTAGAATGCTACAGACACTCAGATACACAGACGCACGGATACTCAGTTACACACATACTCAGATACATAGGTTAAAGTTATGACGACACTCTGGCGTCGGGGGACAAAAATACATTTATATTATTCATGCAAATATGAAGCACTTACACACACAAAATAACAATGAACTTAATCATCCTCGCGTAACAAACTCGCGTTCACACTCACCTACTTAACTGTTAAGTAGCTAAATCCGTCTTTATATCCCTTTATCCAGGGGATAGCGGTGCTGGCAGGTATTCAGGGGCGTGTATACCCGCTGTAACTGAGAAACATCGGCCATTAAAGTGACGAAGGACGTGCTTAGTGTTGTATGTGTGTTTTAAGTGCTTTATTCGTGAATTCGCAGAAATGTACTCGTACAGTTTATTGATAAAAATTATTTACATTTATTTTGTTTACGTGTTTATTTTGTTTGTGAATTACATTAATTTTGTATTCTTTTCGTATTTTGAATATGAGGTGTCTAGTATTTTCCGCAAAATGATCGTTTTTTTTATAAAAGACTGGTTAGGGTTTTTTATATATACAATCTAGCCAGTGATTTTAATGGTTGTCTAATCCTTACACCGGAACACAACAACGCGGACACTGCTGCTTTGGTAGGGTAAAAGAGAATATGGTGGTAGCGCGCGTTTCTGTGTTTAAGTATTTATTTTTCTCTCTGCGCGCATCGACGCAAGCGCCCGAGCGGCAATAAATAGGTAACAGAAACTTAGCCTATAACCTAGTTAGCTCTCTAAGTCTTACGTTGCTGTACCCCTGCAGGATGTCACATGTATGCATGTAATTCCGTCTGTAATTTTAATCGTAATGTGGTATGCAATAAATTATTTGACTTTAAAACTCCTGATGACGACCAATTGATACTTTTCCCAAGGACCGTGCTAAGCTTGTCCTTCGGCCTTCACTAGGTTCTCGTCATGCGGTATGGTGTCGTCGACAGAACTGCCCGGAGTACCTATGCTAAACTAATCTGCAGCCGTCTTGTTAATCCTTATGTTAAGCTAGAACGACGGCGACTAATTAATTGTTGCAGTAACTGAGCCTTTACTGGCACAGAAGTACACTTAATGCGGTAATGAGGTCTTTAAAAGACGCCTTATCTTCCGTCACTCTCGTACTTATTCACGTGTCAGAAGGTGACGGATGCCTTATCCAAACTCTGTCACGCGATAAACGCAGCCATATTAGGGCCCCAGTAAAGTTCACCTATACATATATGCCATTGGGCCACACTCTCCAACTTACTGTAAGGGATTCGTTTTGCCCATCTCGTACTTTATTTACCTACGTAAGCTAAATTGAAACAAAAATGGTTAAGCAAAAATTCAAGATGAATATGTTATTTATACGTCAATTTACATTAAACTCTACAAGAATATCAAAATATGGCTAGCCCTGCATATAATAAAACAAAGACAAGGTACTTCCGGTGGTTTTTTTTTTACAAAAAACAATTTGCTTACTTAGAACGTGTGGTTACTAATCTACGCTATAGGATGAGAATTAACAGTAAGTGTAAGTGAGTAACGAGTCGAGCGACAGAATTTCTGTCTCTTTCTATCGATCAAGTATCGAACTAGAACAAATATTCTTCTTGCCGGCCTCTCCGTCTTGCCCGTCCGTCCCCTACAGATAGGCCCTTTCGGATACCTTCAACCCTTTACGATCTTTTGTGCAATTAGCCTCATACACACTCAGCTGTTCAAATGTGCAGGGTTCCTCACGATGTTTTACCTTCACCGTAAGAGCATCGGGTAATGTACATAAGTTAGAAAAATTGGTACCTACATGGTAACCAAGGGGGTTTGAACTCGGTACCTTACGATCTCGAGTCGACCCCCAAAGCCACTAGGCCATCGACGCTCTTAAAAAGATGTCTATTAATGTACTATTAGAATATATTAACGAACACGAAGTTTTTCCTAATACCTACCAAACCAAGTAAGTAGCGTTAACGTAACGTCATTAAGAAAATGTGTATGCCAATTTGGAACAGCGCCCCCGTGTCCGTATTTAGTAGTAACATTTGGAAGCACATTGACATTGACGTTTACTTACGTATCATTATCGCGTAGCTAAGGTGAAGTATACGTAAAATTATAGTCGGTTTAAACCAATTCCACACGATACAATTTTACCACCAATTTGACTAGATTGGTAATAGAATTTTGTAGTGTGGATAGAAATATGAAAGGTCATCGGTCATCGGTTGGTCGGGACCGCTCGACTCGATTGTGTCCAATCATGTGTGATGGTCGGGTGTGGTGGTGCCAGTTGGTATTTTTTTTGACGTAGTCACCGTGCATCTTGACGCAAGTCCGTTCAGCAGAGGCAAATAAAACCAAATTTGGCGGTCTTCAATGTATGTGTGGACGGACAAACAGATTGTAACCAATTCAATTGGCAAATCTGATTGGCAATCAAATTGTATCGCGTGGAAGGGGTTTTAGTCGGGGCCGCGCACATCGACGCAACGCTAGCCCCCGAACGGCAATAGGTATCAGAAACTCATAAAGAACCGGAAATGTCTACTTTTCAATTTATTGGTATTATTATATTAGAAATGCAGCCACAAGCACGTTCAAGTAGGTTAAGGTAGGTTAGGTTTACAACACTGAGAGTAGGGTAGGTTTTCAACACTGCTTAGTTTACATCTTCACTTCCACCAGGTCATCTCTGTGAACCATGTGGTTGACAGGTAGAGAATGCCTTTAGGCATTAAGTCCCCCATTTGTACTTTCTAGGGTTCCGTACCCAAAGGCTAAAAACGGGACCCTATTACTAAGACTCCGCTGTCCGTCTGTCTGTCTGTCCGTCTGTCTGTCACCAGGCTGTATCTCATGAACCGTGATAGCTAGACAGTTGAAATTTTCACAGAAGATGTATTTCTGTTGCCGCTATAACAACAAATACTAAAAACTGAATACGATTAATATTTAAGGGGGGCTCCCATACAACATTGTTAATCTACATTTCGTCAAATCCAGTTCTATGCCTGGGTAAATTGTGTTTCCTGTCACTTAATCGTGCTCTCCGGTTTAAGGCATCTTGCATGACATGTTTTCTTTTAAGTACCAATGTAATCTTTTGTTAATGTTTTTCTGGTAAATAATAATAATAATTATTATTATATTCACTAAAAAGATGAATACAGTATATCTTTATTTACATCCAACTAAGTACAGAATTCAACATTAATACAATTAAAAATTAAAACTAAACGTATTTAAATTAAAATTAAACTAAGCTACTCAAATAAATATTTAAATTAAAATAAAATAAATATATAAGGGGAGCTCCCATACAACAAACGTGATTTTTTTGCCGTTTTTTTTCTAATATTGTATAGATAATGGTACGGAACCCTTCGTGCGCGAGTCCAACTCGCACTTGGCCGTTTTTACTTTTGTATTGTGCAAAAATGTTTAAATAAATAAATAAAAAAGCGCGACCTAGTTACGCTTTCTAACAAATTGCAAACCTCAGTACAAACTTCAATGAATTGAAACTTCTATGAACGTTCATGGCGCCGTTAAATGTTTTTCATTGAAATGGTCGGAAACAACTCTGCCGTAGTTACGAGCAGGAATTGTAAGGGTTAGAGATGCGGGAAGGTTTCCGCATGTTTTATACAAATGTTAACTGCGCTACTAGCGCAGAAGTAAAGTGAGTGGAAATTTAATTATTTTAATTGGTTACAATTTTTCCTAGCAATAATACTTAAGGTACGGCCACTTTTTTTAGCGATGCAGTTGCGATACAGTAGCGATACTCATGCGATCGCAAATGCTATCGCTGGTATTATAAGTTTATCAATTTGTAGTGTTTCTTTTTTCAGATGATGCAAGAGGGATAGATTACGGGTTTAGCGGCAATATAAGGGCATAATCTGTATATACAGGGTGAAACATAAGTCGTAATACAACTCACCACCAGGGTGTTCTACCCACAAATATGAACAACTTTCACTATAGGACCAACTATGAAATCACAAAAAAAATATGTCACCCTGTATAAAAACGTACACCTATTTCTCCTGGTCACGCTATAACTTGAGAACGCCTGAACCGATTTGGATGATTTCTTGTTTGTTGTGTTTGTTATTGTCAGGACAAGGTTTATAAAAGAAACAAATTGAAAAAAAAAGTCGGAAATTTACAGCGGGGTGAAGCCGCTGGCGGGCCGCTAGTTAATAATAGAGGCAAGGTGGGATAGTAGAAGGGTAGGTGGTTTGATTCATAATTGATTCAATTTCAGCATAAGAGCATGTTCAAAAACCAATTTTACGATCTTAAGTAATGACACTACCAGAAGCACCCCATAATTAATTTAAAAAAGAACATGCTCCTCAATTCAGTGCCGTGACCAGGATTCGAACCTGGGTTACTACGGCCACAACGTAGGGTCCTAACCACTAGACGATCACGGCTGTCGGAGCTGGTGACAGAGGCTGCGAAACATCGATATACATTCAATACTGGAGCACTTTCACTTAACTGACTGCGCCGACGCAACTTTAAATTGATCAAGAGTATGCTTTGTCTCTTTTATTTATGCGAAGTGGAGTTGAGACAAAATATAGAGGTCAAAAATCGATTAATTATGTATGTAATCTCTTCCAATTAACCATTGAGTGGTAGCAATTATTGTCTCACCATAATTTTAACCAAATTAAGAGCTATGCGAACGATGAACCTTACAAATGTCAAAAACAATAAATAATGTAAAAAAAACGGCAAAGTGCAAGTTCGTTTCGCTAACCGAGGGTTCCGTACCACCGGACATTAGGTAAGAATTAATTAATAATAATATTCCGATGTGAATTCGAATTCGAATCGAATGAACACTTGTTTTTTTTTGTTGTTTTGTTTGTTTTTTAGGGTTTGGACTATAGTCATACTAAATTTGCACTCGTATGTTTTACCTTTTTTACAACACAATAAAATAAAATACAATACAATAAAAATACAGCGAAATTTATATGGAACTACCCCCGAGACAAACTTTACTTATGAAAAAATAATCACTAAAATCGGTTTTGAATTGGCGAGAAATCACTTATGTCACTTTAACGTCAAACGTAATGATAATATGGATAAGTCAGTGTTGAAATAAAAACAAAACTGTACTATTAAAAAATCACTAAATTTATTTTTTTATACTAAATTATAATATTTTCTTCTATGTTTGATATTGTCAATCGATCCCTTTTAACATTGAGAATCCATTTATATAAAAATAATGGACTTGACAGAAGCGCGTGGAGCTAACCCCATGTGCTTCTGTTTAGTCCACCAGAGTAAATCTCTTCAACCGAACAATTGTCCTCGCGTGTGATATCCATGGACTTGTTTCTCTAATAAGTCCAAGGTGATTGTCTAAAACTCGATACTGGCGAAATACACCTTGTTAAACACAAGGAGTGAAAGCCATTAATTAAGAAAAAAAAAAATTACATTTCTACATTAACAGATGTGAGAGGTGCGTAGTTTTAAACCGATATTTCATTGTTTAATCCATGTTAAAACCTCGATAATAAAACTGCACATATTTTCAATTAAACTGTGCACGAAATTTAAGTAGAATCATATCCATGTTATACTTTCGTCGAAAAATTGCTACCGGTCGCACATCATTAAGTATCATACACACAAAAAATACAGCAGTCTAGTAGTTCTAGTACTACCGCAATATTAATACGCTAGTAGTGTAAAGGTCATATCCAGGGGCCGGACAAAAAGTGCGGATGACGTAAAAATGACGTTCCTAATCTTGCACACAGGATGATGTTTGTATTTAAACTTCCGTGTGACATGTAGTAACGAAGTATTATTAATGAAGTAACAAAATAATCGTAAATAAATCCATGGAATTTATAATAATATAGGGTTATGTAGTGAATAAAATAAATTTCACGAAACTTGTCACCATAAGGTACGATTATTTAAAATTAATTCTGACAAATCTGTGGGAACCTCAGATAAATAGGTGTACTACTCAAAAGTGGGAAAAGTAGGTAGGATTAGTAAAAATAAAAACTTATTATTTAATGAAATTATGCATAATAATGACTATTTTTCTAACAAGACTATTATTGTTGTCACAGACTTAAAATATGCTTGAATGTTTTTTTTTTCCTCAATTGATAGACCGGGGATTATTTTTTTTGCCTACAATTTCGCGGTATCCATAACATTAATAAGTTTGTTTAGCCTTTATTATTCCCTTAGTCGCCTCTTACGAAATCCACGAGAAGACATGGAGTGGCACTATTCTAACCCGGTGACCACACAGGTAATAATAATTGATTATGAATGTCAAAAAATATATTTGAAATCATCCTATAAGTGGTTTGACGTCATCCGCACTTTTTGTCCGACCCCTGGCTCATATCTAGAGCTTGCAAATATTCGACTTTAAATTTACAGGTATTCGAATAATTCGAATAATATTCGAATAGTCCTAAAAATTTAATAAAAAACGGTATACACCATACTGATATAAATTGCAGTGACTGAGTATAATTTCAATTACTATTTCTTTGATAGTATGACCCAAGGAAGCGATAGAATCATCTTTTAATTCATAACAATTATATAGGGAACCAGTATTCACGTAACAAAAAAGTTTAATTCTAATTCAGTCTTTACTCAGTTCTCGATAATTTCGGTGGTATTTTTATCATTTTGAAAGAAATAAAAGTAAAATAATTTTGATTGACATTCAATTCCGGAATAGTAATAAAATTGTAATACTTATCAGAGAAATAGGTCCGAAAATACCGGGATTTCGGTATGCACGCGCCCTAGTACGTAGGTGACTACGGAAATTAAAGGAAGTATCATCATCCTTGTTCCTCGTAGTCGGTATTTGAAGATTACCATCAAAATATATTATGTTAATATCGCTACTATTCGCACGACATGGTCATGGTGGGTGGGGGGATAGTGGGAATGAGACAGACAGTCCCAGATAGTTTCCGAGTAGTACCTAGATGACGTTACATCAATAAATTTGGAGTAATCAAAAATATTCGAATATTCGAATTTCAATCACCGCATTATTCGAATATCTGAATGTACCGAATATTCGAATTATTCGAATATTCGAATTGCAAGCCCTACTCATATCCTTTAACCTTTTGAACGCCATACGTCGAATACAAAATGTGCCACCCACACGCCAAACATGTTTGCTATGCTATGCAAATTACACCTTATTGCTACCAAACAAAGTCTCTTTTAATCTTGAACTCTTGTCGGCTGTAGCCGACGTGGCGTCAGTGACACGACTTTTAGTTGACGGCCAGAGCCGACTGTGGCGTTGAAAAGGTTAAACTACTCGTTTATAGCGTCGTAGCTGACTCGTAGCTCTTTTTGCTACACATAGAACACGTACGCTACGCACTCAACGTAGTCTTTTCGTAGCTTATGTGACTCGCACACGTGAAGTGAACCTTATTTGTTGAGTTATAAAACTCTGTCGTAATAGCGTCAATAGCCATTAGAATGAAATAACGTCAACATTAATAATTGACTTTCTGCGACATGGTTCTATAGTATGGTCGGCCTTATACCTAAGTAGCTGTACACTAGTGCGTTGTCACTTTAAAGTCATGTTTTAACTGCGGCACTAATATGTCAAAGGTGTTAAAATGACAAGGTACTTAAGTGTGCAACGTACGAAAGAGTAATTTTTTTTCAGCTTTTAACAAAAAAGAGGATAAAAAAAATAAGCTCCGCCGCGACAGTGTATCACTGCCGTGACCAGGATTCGAACCTGGGTTACTACGGCCACAACGTAGGGTCCTAACCACTAGACGATCACGGCTGTCGGAGCTGGTGACAGAGGCTGCGAAATGTCTCAAGATATTCATCCGAAACTGGAGCAACTTTCTCTTAGTCGATTGTGACGACGGTACATTGTGTAATTACCCTTGCGAAACATAAATTACAATGATTATGAGACTTTTTAGTGCGACTTAGTTATTTAATCCCCGACGTAAAAAGAGGGGGGGTTAACGTATGTATTTATGTGTGAGACACACTGTCTTTGGCATTGTAACTCTCAAACTAATGTATCGATTTAAAGTTTTTTTTAAAGTAATCTAATCTGATTTTATTGGGAAGGTTCTTAGTTAGGTCGGGTATTTTAAAAAATATCAGCTCTGAAAAGAGGGGCACTAACGAGTGAGGAAGAAGGCTGAGGCTGGAATAATGAATGTGGCATTATCTATGTAAAGGGACCTTGTTGTCGATGGCGCTTACGCCGCACTGCGTCACGCGACGTTGTATTTATATCGGAGCATCTTTGATCCCTTTACATAGATAACGTTGCATATAATTTATATCAGGGTCACTGTCACAGCAATTGACCTAGTCCCAAACTAAGCTCTAGGCTTGTACTATGGGTACTTGACAACGATATAAATACTTATATAGATAAATATATACTTAAATACATAGAAAACATCCAAGACTCACCATCATCATCATCATGTCAGCCGAAAGACGTCCACTGCTGGACATAGGCCTCCCCCAAGGCTCTCCACTCAGACCGGTCTTGTGCTTTTCGCATCCACCGCGTTCCCGCGATCCTTACAAGGTCGTCACTCCATCTTGTTGGAGGCCTACCTACCCAAGACTCAGGAACAAATAATCGCGCTCATCACACAAATATCTGCCCTTACCGGGATTTGAACCCAGGACCGCTAGCTTCGTAGGCAGGGTCTTGATTCATAATAGTTAGTTAGTATTTTATCAAATCAAAAAATCTAAATTATTTATTTCAGAAATACTTTCCATATTACTTTTATGATTCCGTTACTTACTTGAAACCAATGATATAAAATAGTAAAAAGAGGTAGATATGTTATACGCACTTCGATAGTGGCACCCTAAAACCAAGCCAATTGGTACACCTTTACTTAGTCTTGCGCCGGCAACGGAACCGTGAACTAGTCTGCAGAGCAAAATACACTCGTCTCTGTTTCGCTCCCGGAAATTAGCATACCATCTTGCTTTCATTTGTCATTTATGAATTAGTGTGTAATTGCAATATTGACTGATTATGTGTGCGTAAGCCGGGCCATTTTTAGACGCGGAATACCGTATAGGATAGGTAACATATCTACCTCTTTTTATATTATATCATTGCTTGAAACAATTAACTACGTCTCTTTGTCCAGTGAATGTCCATTGGAACTGACTAATACAAATGAGTTCCAGAAAAATAAACATATTTTCCTTATACAGAACGTCACTGTATTTATCCAACAAATTAATTTCCCTTTTCCCATTAAGCACTGTTCTACAAAACACTAAAAGAAAGTAGAAAATGAATTCTAGTTGTCTTTTAGAGCAGTCGGTTCTTTATTTAAATTAGAAGCAAGGCAAAATAAACATTTGAAATAACACTGGCTGGTATTTCTACTGATGTTAGCGATGCAGCCATTTGCGCGTTTTCTTTTTTCAAATATTTTTACTGATCGCACTGACCACAGATTAGAAAAAAACAGCAGGCCCTCTATTCAACTCGCCAAAAGCATATTGTTTTTGATATGGTATCGTATTGTCAACGTTACTATCGCTCTTATTAACTGACAATAATGGCGGCCAAGTTAAAAAGAAAAACAGTATAACATTGTCAAAGGCGATATGGTTTTAGCGATATAGGCCTTGAACCTCTTAATTTTATGTATCAAGTCCAATTTTTGACTTTAAGAGAGATACGAGTAATGTCAAAGAGGTGTGTACGAGTATCAATTGAACTTTAAATAAATGAAAATAACAATAATAAGCGTGCCAATTGGTTTTATTCCTGCAAGTTCATATTTAAAAAGTGATAATTCTCATCGATCTGGATAACAGTGTTACCGTAAAGTACCTAGTAAAATATTAGTGTTAAAAGAAAACAGGACCGCTATCTCTGCCGGCGGGCTCTACTAACTCAGCAAATCCTGACTTCACGAGGTCATTTTATACTAATAAAACAGATACAACGAAGAATTGTATTAGTAAAGCAAAATCCAGAAAGCCCGTATTGAAAAATTATCTATAGTCACAATTTTGCTCCAGGCGTTCCAGATTTCAATTTTAATCACGTCAAAAAAATTTGCACACTTATGAATACAATACAAAGTAAACTTTCTTTGCCTATTTGTTTTCTGTGATCTTGTTTACGCAACAGACACACCCCTACATGCCAACGCCAACAAATGACCAATCAAACGCTTCTATTTGTAAATGGAACGGAGTTATTTTTTCTGTCCAATTAATTCGACGGTGAAATCTCAATTTGATTTTGTTTTCAGCCAGTGATTGAAATTGCTAATTGCTTAATTGACGTCAAACGCTACGATCGTTTTATGATATTTTTCTCAAAAATGTCTGGAAATGTTGACATTACTATTTACATATTGAGACGCGAAGGACATAGTTTACTGACAGATCTCAATTTATAAAAAAAATACATTGCGTGCTCGCTACACAAGCCCGCAATGTTGCATACAAATTCCATTACTATCTAGCTTGTAACTTTTTAAAAAGTGAAAAAGCCCATAATAAAATGAGGGCACAAGTCTTATACATCCAAATTTTATTCGGAACGTAACTTTTTTATCTGTGTCTGGAATAGCTTATGTTTTTTAAAAAAACAAAGCTTGCGATTCTCCTTGTCATAAACAAAAAGGCGGTAAAGAGTGATAGTTTTTTCACATGAAGTTTGTTTGTATGCAATTTAAAAAATGAGTTAAAGCGATGAAGATTTTACTCCAACACAAAAAAAAACTTGCGATTTTTGAGAAAAACACTATATTTGCCTCGGCAGGATCAGCAATTGCGGGCCGAGTATTGTTTTAAACGGACTCGCAAGCTCGTCCGTTTAAAACAATACTCGGCCCGCAATTGCCTACTTCCATGCCTAGGCAATAATGTACTATTAAAGCACCGTTTTTAGACGATTCTGTTTTTACAAATGTTTTTGTCTGAATGTTTAGTTCAAACCCAATATCATAGCAATATTACAGTACCTAATAATCCTGTTAATAATATTCCTTCACATGCAATAAATAGGTAAGTTTAGTATATGTTTTCAACATTATAAATATTTAGATACTTCATTCTGCAATACTGCAATCTATCATGACATGATTGACATCTTATCTACCTAAAATATCCCATCGTTACCGACCATCTCCCGACGAATTTCTCTTCATTCATTGTATCATTTTAGCGAATTTCATTTCATCGGAACGGTATTTTCTGCTGAAACCATAATGTTTTCAGGATATAAAACAACAGCTTTTTTTATGATATAGGTTAGGCGAAGGCACGCTCACAGGTAAGTGGGATCTGGGGTCATCATCATCATCATCATGTCAGCCGCAAGACGTCCACTGCTGGACATAGGCCTCCCCCAAGGCTCTCCACTCAGACCGGTCTTGTGCTTTTCGCATCCACCGCGTTCCCGTGATCTTTACAAGGTCGTCACTCCATCTTGTTGGAGGCCTACCTACAGCTCGTCTCCCAGTCCGCGGACGCCACTCAAGAACCTTCTGGCCCCATCGGCCATCAGGCCTGCGAGCAATGTGCCCCGCCCACTGCCACTTAAGATTGGCTATTCTGATCTGGGGTCGTGTCATAAAATATAAATTTCTAATTACATAATAGGTGTCATAAATGTCATAATACATAATGGTCATAATAACTGGTTTTATGTGAAACCGTAAACTTTTCAAGTATTTAAAAAGGCCATTATATAGAATCCATTAAGTTAGGTTAGGTTAGGTTAGGTTAGGAAAAGTTTACGGTTTCAGAAAAATAACCATTATATGTTATACCCATTACGTTTAATTTGAACTTTATATATTACGATACGATTTGTGACCCATTTCGAGAAAAATACGCTTGAAGTTGTCAATGACATTAGCAGTGATCGGAATAGGTAGAGTATATTTACCTAAAGTTCGCAAAAGGACATAATATAGAGTGGTTACAGCCGGGTGAAATATTAATTCATTTTTATTGAATTCCTGATTTCTGGTATTTTTAATGCTAAATACTCATAATATTTACTCACGGTATGGGATATTTTATGTAAGTTTGTGATAAAAGGGCCGGTAACTTATTCCTTACATCTAATTAATAGGTGGAGTATAAGTTATTTACCTAAACTTTGTAGAACCGAGACATAACCTGGAGACTTCCTTGCGACTACATTTACTAGTACCAGAAAAATACCAGAAATTCGGAATTTAATAAAAATAAATTAATATTTCACCCGGTTGTAACCACTCTAAATTATGTCCTATTGCGAAATTTAGGTAAATATACTCGGCCTATTCCGATCACTGGACATTAGAGATGCTAAGTCATTTGTAACTTTTAGAAAACTCAACCTTATTGTTGTAGAATGTCAGATTGACTATGGACCTAAAGTGGGTCACAAATTAAATTCCTTGACTGTACCCGACCCGTAGACATTTGCATTCCCAAGACTACAATCAAATGTTAAGACTGCAATCCTAAGACCGTATATGTGTTGCCAACCCTGAGAACTAATATGGAATACCTCTATACCACAAATACCCACGACAAATAAAGCATTTGAATTTAAATTCAGAACGTTTCTCGTAGGTATCATGAAGCTGAAGAGTCGCCGAGAATAACGTAGGAGTGCTTAATCCAGGGTTGCCCACAAACGGATGCTTTAAACGCTCATTATATTATATTTCTTCTCTTACCAAATTTATGTTTAAAATGTTGAAATGTATAAGTAACTACGTAGCTTTGGTTTAGGTTAAATTCAACTTAGCTAGTTATTTACATACACCCACAGGTGAAAATAGTCGCCCGACTGTTATTCAAATACAATTGTTTACAAATATTACTTCCAGAGATTAACTAACTTACTATTTTGGTGCTAATTAACTTGGGTCCAAAATGGGCAGGTCGTAACTTCTTCCCAAAGAACCCAGGAAAATAGTTGTGTTGCACAACTTTCTAATTTATCTTCTTGATCTTTCGGGTTCCTTCAGGAAGAGCCAGGAACTTAAAAAGAAAGTTGTTGACCATTTTGGACCTTGGTTAAGAATGTGGCGACACCCCTACCGGAATTTGTATCGTCAACATTATTGGAAAGCCAAAGCAAGCGCGGGGCACGCGGAGCCAGTCCGCTCCCAACCACCATTGGTATCGGTATTCCGATAGCCGCGACTCGCGCCCGCCTGGTCACTCGCTGTATTACTTAGCCTTAAGAACCAGTGATTAAAATAGTATCTCAACAAAGTGGTTTATCTTGTATCTTATCACCTAACTCCCTCCGGACATTTTTAATAGCTGCAAGCAGTAGTTATAAGAAGCAACAAAACACTACAAGCTAAATCGAAATTCGATTGTTTATTTTGAAGTTACTATCATATTTAGAAGTCATACTCGTTAGTTATATGAACAAAAGACAGGTGAGTATTGTTGCCTGCCAGTGTATTTGTGCACCATTATGAGTTTAACGGCCGAACCCTAGTTATATTCAAACCGTGGATAGATCACGGTTACTTCGCTTATAAATCAAACATAACCTAATCCACGTATAGTAATTAAATTATCCATTTAATCTAAAATCTTCAGCATAACATTAGCTTTTGAAAAAAATCGGACAAATGAATGTTTGGAAAAACATACTACGGAATTTTAAGGTGTTCCCGTTTCTGACGAGGTGGTTATAACAATTAACCAGGTATCCAAGCCCTGCAGCCAATCAAATCTGTTTTATCTGTTTTGATGTGCACCAATTGGCTGACGACATTGCGCGATATTATTGTTTACTATTAGTCGAGTACAAATGCAGAATAGAAGCTATATTTCATTGTTCAGACTTTACGTGCTCGTAAGAAAGTGACATGGCAAGCGTAACTTTAAAATTAGGTATAGTCTTTATTATTTGAGCTGAGCTTATCCTCTACACAAAGCTCATTGTTTGTGTACAATACTATTATCTTCCATTGTTTCCGTAACCGCAAGCCGAATAAATACAAAAAAGTTAGAACTACATTGAATGTACATTGAATTATCAACCCTATCTTTTTAGTCAATAGGTTTAAAATGTAAAGTGTCAGAATACAGGTTATTATTTGAACTGAGCTTACCCTCTACACAATACAATCATCTTCTGTCGCCAGGGTCGTACTCGCGTTATTTAAAGTTTCACCTCAAATAAAACTATGAATTTAGCGAAGGAGTGCTAAATCACATAAGAGACGTGGTAAATAAGAACAATCACCACTGGAAAAATTGCTGCAACCGGGTCATTGAATTAGAAAAACAAATGAAAAAAATATACAGTCAAGCGCAGAATATGAATCGAAAGAATCTTCTCATAAATATGTTTAAAAGTTTTGATTACACTGGAATAAGGTGCAATGGGCCATATTTTTGAGATGTTGCGTTCTTCCATATTGACTGTACCTACTTAGGTACTTCAAAGCTCCCTTGAAGTAGTGGTTATATAGCCACAAGCGGTCCGAACGCTCGTTAGTGCTCCAGAGAACTGTTATCAGATTTCGCCGCCCCGGTTAGATTTAACACCGCCCCTGAGATAAAAGGCGTTTTTAACACCACTCTATCTTTGTAGACTAAAGTGTGTTTTAAGGTTCCGTAATGAAGCTAGGACACCTCATTTTAATTAGGTATTTATTTATTTAGTGAGGATTTCCACCAGATAATACATCTAACTTATGCTTATAACTATGTATTTTAAGATCGAGAAGATATATAGAAAACCACATCTTACGCTATATTCGTCACGAACTTAAATTTGGGACCCACCTTAGGTCCAAAGTCATTCTGACATTCTACAACAATAAGCTTGAGTCTCCTGTAAGTTACAAATGATTTGGCATCTCTAATGACATTGACGACTTCAAGCCTATTTTTCTTGAAATGGGTCACAAATTAACGATCGCGATAGTACATCATCATCATGCATCAAAAAATTGCTAACAAAGTAAAAATTAAATATAAACAAAATGTTACGAAAAAGACATAACAACATATTTTATCATACACTATTATTAAGCTATGACTATGACTAAATTACGGAAACAGTAAGCTTCCAGTTACAAGGTATAGGTGAAACACTTAAGGAAATGACCTCTTGCATGTAGTTGTAACACATCTGTATAGACCGTTCGACATTCTATATTTGAAATTTGACGTAAATTCTATATTAGTTTTGTACACAACTACATGCAAGAGGTCATTTAGTTTTAAGTTTTTCACCTATATCACCTTTCAGCGAACGTATCATTAATTCATTAGTCATTACGGAGAATTTTCATTTCATGAAAGTCATTTCGCGCCGCATGTGTTAATTTGGAAGTCACAAGTGTAACCTAACCTAACCTAGGTTTTAACAGAAAATAGCGTTCGATGGAATTAAATTCGATGAAGTGAAATTTAAAGTTGCGGATGTCGGCAAAAGGATAAAGCAACTCAAGTGGAGATGGGCGGGACACTTGGCTCGGCAAAACGATGGTAGGTGGTCGAGGGCGCTAACAGAGTGGTGGCCGAGATTAGGTCACAGATCAGTGGGCAGACCATCAGCTCGTTGGTCTGATGACATTTGGCAGACAGTTGGGAAAGGATGGATGGCGTTAGCACGAGACCGGGCAAAATGGGGTGCGCTTCAATTAGTCTAAAGCTGGGTACTGACCAACGTAACGAGGTGTAATGTAACATATTACACAGCGAGCATTCATGCAGTCGGTACGTAGTATTACAGCGAAACCAGCGAGTAATTACGGACTGATTGCATGAATGCTCGCTGTGTAACATGTTACATTACACCTCGTAACGTTGGTCAGTACCCAGCTTATAAACAAAATGCAAAATGCAAAATGGCGTGAAAATGAAGAGGCCTTTACCCTGCGGTGGGTGGATATGGGCTAAAAATGAAATTAATGAAATTCAATAAAATAATGGGTCCGTCGGGCCGTCTGTCCGTCGCCTCCGTCTCCGTTCGTCTCCGCCCGTCTGTCTGTCCTTATGTCGCACTTTTTATTTGGTGTTTTCAGTAACGACAACGGAACCTACACTGAGCATGGTCCGACATGCTCCTGTCCCGTTTTTTCATGTAATAAGGAGATTTTGTTCTACTGTTGCACAGAGTTGTGGTTACCTTTGTGCTTCCTTTCAATAAAAAGGTCCTAATCCAGATTTGGAGCTATGGAGAGCGCTATGTTGGGAGTTTCTCCGAAGGATCCAGGCGCGGATCCAGCTTTCACATTAGGGGGTGGTCATTAACTGCTGAACGCAGAAGTTCGGTCAAGTGCGAGATAATGCCACACGACTATTTACTTTCTGACCCGTATCTACGAGTGCCGAAAGGGGTGGTCATGACGTGCTTGACCACCCCCGTGGATCCGCCATTGGAAGGATCGGATCCGGAATAAGGTGATCTGACAGAGAACTAAGGTTATCGACAAAGCCTATCAAATAAGCAGCTTGAACTGGCAGTGGGCCGGTCATTTGTGCCGCAAAACCGATACTCACTGGAGTTATCGTATTCTTGAGTGGAGACCGCGAATCGGCAAACGTAGTGGACGCCCTCAGACTAGGTGGAGCGACGATCTTCGCAAGGTGGCAGGCAAGAGCTGGATGAGAGTGGCCACGAATCGTGCTCGTTGGCGTGCAATGGGAGAGGCCTATGTCCAGCAGTGGACTAATATAGACTGATGATGAATCCAGATTCTACTTTTTGTTGCTTAAAAATGAACGGAATGAAATGAAAACTAGTTAGAAATTTTATTTGTCTTTTATGCAATTGATATTTATTTACTTGATAGTGATATGGTTTTACCGAGTGGAATCGAGACCTAGAAGAGTTACGGTGTCGATACTAGCATTGTTCAATTGTGAACGTTTCTTATTGTGAAATTTTCGGTAACTTCTAAGTATATTCTTGTTTTAGTGCTATGGAAAAAAACATTCTGCATGCTATCAAGAATTTAAGAGAGTATTCTTAGTAACTCCTTGAGAATTCACAACTTCAGGGAATGTTATAAGAACGGTATGATTTTAAATTTTTATTCTTCAAAATTGACTGCCAGTAGGACGGTAGCGGGACGTGATGAGTTCGTGACGCGGATGGGACGCCCGGTCACACAAAGAACGCGCGCGTCGCGCTGGCGATGCCGGGTTACCTTTGTAAGGGCAAAATATGTTTAGCAAAATGTATCGTTTCCCAACCATTTCATTTGCCAACCGGCTTTTTTTCTGTAACCGTAAATACTTCAGGATTTAATTCAGTACCATCGTGTAGAACTACTAATGTGCCAAAGGAAACTTTCCAAAATTGCGATACATTTCATGTAGGAAAATTTCGGAAACTTCTCACAATTGTGTATAGGGATTGAAACTTTCCTTTTCTTAAATTTCCTATATTTCTAGTGAAAGTTTTCGGAAATTTCTTAGAACTTTTCCATCTTTTTGGAAACTTTCCGCAACTTGCACATCAGTATGTAGAACCTTAAGTACCAATTTCACCAAACGATGTTAAATTTAATCAATGTTAATCGACTGTTAGTTCATACATTTTGTCAGCTGTTAACGCTCTAATCGTCTGTTAAGTTGTTAACATCGTATGGTGAAATTGGTACTTAAGGTTAGGTTTAGGCCTGTGGCAAATGAAACGGTTGGGAATCGATAAATTATGCCAAACATATTTCGGCCAAAAGGCAGGATACCCCACCAGGTGAGCCAGTTCGGCCTCTTTGTATTTAAATATCATTACGGAAAGAAAGTTTCCGCGGTGTCGTCGGTGTCTCAGACACCTACCTACTCAAAAATCTTAACAGCTCTAGGACGCCACTCAGAGATGGGCATTATTCGAATAATTAGTTATTCGAATAATCATTCCAATAAAAAATCATTCGTAATATTTTTATTCGCGAATAATTTATTCGTCGAATAATTTATTTGCGAATGATTTATTCGCGAATAGTTTATCCACGAATGAATTATTCGACTACTTTTCGAATAACGAATAATTTATTAATTTATTAGTGAAAAATGGAGCAGGTATAATAAATAGTACATAATAATTATTCGTGGCAATTCATTCAACGAATAAATTATTCGCGAATAAATTATTCGACGAATTTCGCGAATAATGTGGTTATTCTTATTCGCTATTCGTCATTCGAATAAATTTTGCCCACCTCTGACGCCACTCCTCTATGGACGCCACGCCAGGGTTCCTCGTGTCATGTTTCTTGTCTATGATGAATACCTAATAAGTCTTTATCGGTGGGTATTAGGCGAGAAAAATCGGTGTAACACGATTATAAAGACGGGTATAAAGGTGCAGTTACACAAGCAACATTTTGGGGTTTCGTATTCTATTGCATGAAATCAAATAAAGACATATTGTTCTCGGCTTTTCATTGTTTATTTAAGAGAACACGTTCGAATACATAATATTTTACGTGTCCTTTTTCAATAAGGAATTTCAGAATATTGTATTGATATTTAGAATTAGGTTTACTGGCTCGAATTTAATTACGCAGACAGTTTTTTTAAATTTATTTTTCTGACACATCATCCGTGGTTTTGGCTTCGATCCACGAAAACGTTTCTAAAAAGCTTTATCATACGCTCAAAGGCGAGAAAAAACTTTTTATTCTAATAGAAAAAACAAAGCTGTTAAACCTATTTTTTGTAAAAAAATATATTGGGCTAACTAACTTCTTCTTCTTCCCAACTTCTTCCTAACTTCCAAAGCCTTAATAATTGTGAATCATATTTGTGAAGGAATATTAGAAACCCCACTATTGGTTTTAGTTGATTAAAATACGCCGTTTATTTGCTGATGCTAAAAACATACGTACGTACATACGTGAAGTGTTATTTCAGAGAATAATATATAGTTTATTTGTTGTAATCACAGTCTAATCTAACCGAATCTACGTAATTAATGTTTATGCTGTCCTAAAAACATCATGAATTCAGCAGAAACAATCGTTCGATGAAATTGAATTCGATGAAATTATAATCTATAAAGTGAAATTCGATAAAATATTGGGTGTCCGTTATTTACCCGTAAAGAAAAAATCAGTTTTGCAATACCACAAACGTAATATCGAGTATTTCATTAGATATTAAATCACTATTTTCAATAATAAAAATTCCTTTTAAGAACAAATTTTGAGACAAACTTTTGTGGGTGTTTATTGTCTTTTTTTGCAGGTTCATCATCTGCTTATCAAAGAGTCCCAACTTGGCAATGTCAATGTCCCAATTCTGACATTCTACAACTATAAGGGTGAGTCTCCTATAAGTTACAAATGATTTGGCATCTCCAATGACATTGACGACTTCAAGCCTATTTTTCTTGAAATGGGTCACAAATTAACGATGGCGATAGTACAGTGGACATCCTACCACCAATCTTTTGACTAAATATTAGATCAGCTCTTCGATACCATATTGCATTGTCATCGGGTCCAGATAATGTAAGTATTTCAAACTAGCTTCTGCTCAGGACTTCGTCCGCGTTGATTTCGATTATCGTCTTTAACTCGGGAACTTTTAAATTTTCCGGGATAAAAAATAGCCTATGTTTTAATCCAGTGTATAGGCTATGTCCGTTCCAAATTTCATCCAATTCCGTCCAGCCGTTGCAGCGTGAAAGAGTAACAAAAGTCCATACACCCATACAAACTTTCGCGTTTATAATATTAGTCAGGATGCATGCATTTGGTTAAAAATGGAAACGCACGATTTGATGTCAATCGTTAAGTTAAAATAATAGCTTTTAATAAGATTTCTAATAATTTATCATCCAAAAGATAACATTCCTTAAGGCTAATTTTGCAACGGATCCCAAACTAGGCTGAACTTGTACCTTGAGCATCCCAGGTGTGAAGTTAATTTATATATATTTCCACATTTTAAAATGCGGAACATCTTTATCTTTACATAAATAGTATAAAATGAAGTTGCTTCCGCTGTCTGCTCGCTTCGATCTTTTAAACTACTCAACGGATTTTAATGAAGTTTTCAGCAATAGATAGAGTGATTCAAGAGGAAGGTCTTTATGTATAATAATTTATGGAATATGTACGGATGTTACAGAAAACTGGGATAAACCGAAGCGAGGGCGGGTCGCTAGTGTACAATAAAATAAAATTACAACTATGCTATGATAAAAGACGTCTCTCTGTATGTGTGTGCGCTTGTGTGTATGTCTGGTGTGCATTTGAGAGTGTGTTAGTGTAAAGTTTTACGCCCCTATGAGGAAACCTCCAGTTTTTCGGTTTCGGCGTGGGTCAGTTAAGTAAACCAATTCTTTCCTTCTAAGTTTGTGCGTGAGTGCGCGCGCACGTGTGTGTGTGTGTGTGTGTGTGTGTGTGTGTGTGTGTGTGTGTGTGTGTGTGTGAGAGAGAGTATTTGTATGTGTGTGTGTGTGTGTGTGTGTGTGTGTGTGTGTGTGTGTGTATGCGTGTGTGTGTATGCGAGTGTGTGTGCGTGTGTGTGTGTGTGTATTGTGTGCATTTGCGAGTGTGTTAGTGTAAAGTAAGCCCTTATGAGGAAACTAACAGGTCTTTGGTTTCGGCGTGAGTCAGTAAAAAAGTCAGTAAAGTAGTAGAGAATTGGTTTTCTCTAATACTACTTCGACCTTTCCAGCAGTAAAGCTTGGAATATCGCATGCTCTATTTATAGCATTATAAACGTAAATCGTAATCATCCCTTTACTTTCTCAACCTCGTAACTGATCGAATAGTTAAATAGGAAAAGCACTCATATTCCCTAAAGAATAAAGTCCACTTTCCTATCTAACTATGCGATCAGATACCAGGTTGAGAAAGTAAAGGGACGAAATCCGGGCGTGATAATAGCAGTCTTTAGTGTACAACGTCCTTAATATCCGGATCATGGATCAGGATAAGGCAAGATGATAGATCGCGCTTGCGTTGCGGATTTTATAATGACACTCGACGCTAAAAAGAGATAATTTTGCAATTCTGTATTAATTTATCGGTTATCCGTTGGATCTTAGTCTTGGAAATATACCTATGTACTTGAAAAAGTTTGTATGTGTGTAGCAATGTGCAAGTTGCAGAATCATTCACAGAAGTTTGGAAATCTTAATACTCAATACTGGTGAAGGAAAAACATCGTGAGAAAACCTACACATTCGAAATATTTTTTTGTAGTGTAAGGGTGGGTTTAGAACAAGCGAACGAACAAGAATTCTATGGCATTATCTCTTACGTTTTCTTTGTAAAAAATAAAGACAAAACATGATCTAGAGCATTCGCTCGTTTGGTCTAAACCCTAAGAGGGTAATTTATTTATTTATTCAGGGATCCATGACAAACCAACAGCTTTACAATAATCCTGCTAATATTATAAATGCGAATGTTTGTGCCTGTGTGTGTGTCGGCGTGTGTTTGTTTTTTACTTCTTCACGCTGCAACGGCTGGACGAATTTTGATGAAATTTGGAATAAGGATAGCTTAAATACCTTGGATCAACACAGGCATAGGCAACAATTTTTATCCAATTAAATTCAAAGGGAATAACTATAACGAAGTCACAGGCAGACTAGTTAAGAAATAAAACATTAATTAATTGCACAAAAGATCCTAAAGGGGGGCGAAGCTAAGATAAGATAAAAGGTCGCCATTATATCGAAGACATTATCCATTTAAATAGTTACATACATACATAATCTCACGCCTTCGTTCCCAGAGTGGGGTAGGCAGAAATACAGAATTACAAACATCTCTAAAAACTTGTTGATAATTCTATAACCACAATTTGCAAAATTAGGCTAAGATGTTTACCAGTGTATTAGTGACAGGTTGCAAGCCCATCGCCTAACAATTCTACAAGCCTTTATTCCCTTAGTCGTCTCTTACGACATCCACGGGAAGACATGGAGTGGCACTATTCTAACTCGGCAACCACACGACACTACACACTTGCTACACTATTTCAAATTCAAAAGGATTGATTTCAGATTTCACTGTAGAACGTTACTAAAGTTCCTGCTCGAGTTTCATAACAGCATCCAGCTATCTCGTTTCAATACTTCAAGAAGGTCACTCGATGTCATTCCTCTCCCTCATACCTGTACATCACTTGGCGCCGCTCAGTCTGTCCGTTCTGGCAGCCATCGCCGTCCATGTGGAAAACATCTCATTTTACGCCCCTTTTTATAACGATTTGATCTTAAATTATTCTTTTTGCGTTACCTTTTCCTATTCGTACGTGACGTACAGAAAAAGGGAATGGTGATAGGGCGATGGATTTTAGAGTTAAGTAGAATAGGTACGTTTTTACCAGACTGCCGAAGGAGGAGGGTAATGTGTTTCACAGCCTATATATGCATGTTTGTTCTTTTGTGTCACTATAAAAACTATAACCGCTGTCCGATTTTGATGATTTTTATGTCAATCGATTTGTCTTAATGTGGTCAGTGTCATTGAAGATATGACAGCAATCAAAATTCAATATGGCGGCAACTAGACGCCATATTGTGCAAATAAAATAAAAAAGTCGACCTAGTATGACAAGTGGGGTATCATTGAATAGGTATTTAAAAATCATCTTTAAGTTTCTTTCATCATTTTTCATTTTGAATGATCATTTAGGATTTATGACGATTTAAAGTTGGTTAGCAACAGTCGGGTTTTGAAAGCTTGCTTTTTGTTAGTTCATATATTTTGTACTATATAGCGACCCGCCCTCGCTTCGCTTCGGTTTACGTGAGTTTTCTGTAACACCTGTATGCATAAAGACCTTCCTCTTGAATCACTCTGTCTAATGATGACAACCGCATTAAAATCCGTTGCGTAGTTTGAAAGATATAACCTCGTAAGGCCCACCATACTACAAACAGGGAGTTTTTTGTCAGTGGGACTTTGAACCTACCATCAAGGCAATAAAGTTCAATTACGTTTGTTCGATAATGCCATTTATAGTTTATGAAGATAGGAAAATAAACCTTATTCCTATTGCAACACAGTTCAAATTAAATTGCCTTGATTATATACATTCTATTGCACACTGGACCTTACGAGGATAAATAAGTGATCATTTATGTACCTTGTCACTTTGACGTCGTGTTTGAAATGTCATACAAAATTGTGAAACGATTGAAAGCGACAAGGTACATAAATGATCACTTATTTATGCTGTTGACTACATACAGAGGGACAGAAGGCGGGAAGCGACTTTGTTTTATACTATCCCCCTTACTAATAAACGTTGAGTAACGGTGGTATAGCTATACACTGTTTTGTCCTTATCTGTCAAACTCAAATGTCACAATGACAGATATGGACAAAACATTGTATAGCTATACCACCGTTACTCAACGTTTTAAATTTTAAATTATTACCCCCTTACTAATAAACGTTGAGTAACGGTGGTATAGCTATACAATGTTTTGTCCTTATCTGTCACTGTGACATCTGAACTTGAAAGATAAGGACAAAACATTGTATAGCTATACCACCGTTACTCAACGTTTATTAGTAAGGGGGTTAGTAAGGAGTTATGTCGATTTAGTCAGATAGAGTAGTACTGTTATTTCCTTTTATTTTTATTTTGTTTATTTACTTAAATATTTGTTTAAAGAATTAGCACCAACGGGTGAGAACTCAACACAGCTCTATTACTAATGCTAAATTTCATTGATTTTATTATTTATTTTATTTTATTTACCTATATTTACATACATACATACATAAACTCACGCCTTTATTTCCAGTTTGGGGTAGGCAGAGCTACAGAATTGCCAACAACTCTAAAAGCTTGTTGATAATTCTGTAACCACATTTTGCATAATCAGGCTAAGATGTTTACCAGCGTATTAGTGACAGGTTGCAAGCCCATCGCCTAACAGTACTACAAGCCTTTATTCCCTTAGTCGACTCTTACGACATCCACGGGAAGACACGGAGTGGTACTATTCTAAGCCGGCAACCACACAGCTATATTTACTTACTTGAAAAATACTCTTAAGTACTTTTTCTCCCTCATCTTCTTCTTATTTACAATAAACTAAATACTATAAGTACCAACGCAGATCCAGATCCTGTTAGCCCTTCCAAATTCATTATGAAATCAGTTTTCAGACACCATAACACCTCCACTAATGTCGTTCGATTATGTTTTCCAAACTTCAGCCATATAACGGAAACGTTCTAACATTTAGGTAAGTATTTTTTTAATTAAATTTATTTTTATTTTATTTTATTATTAAACTAGCGTCTGCCCGCGACTTCGTCCCCGTGGAATAGTTACTTTGGGCTAACGCTAACTTTAACCCGCGACTTTGTTAACGTAGAACGTTGAAACATTCTTCATTAGTGCTCCGCTCCTATTGGTCTTAGCGTGATTATACAGGGCGTCCCAAGACTATGGGACATGAAGGGAAAGTACCTTAAATATCGTAGATAGGATATTTTACTGAAAGAAGACTTTATGTTATTTTTAAAAGTTAGTAATACTGAATTCAAAGATATTCTAAAAATTATTTGCTTCGTCTGGGAATCGAACCGACTTAAATGTGAAAAAAAGTCACCCGTATTTTTATGATGCCAATCGAAAGAATGAACAAAAAATAATAATTCTTCTTAAGTAACATAGTATCTTAAAAGAAAGGAACAACGTGAAATTAATCATTTTAATCAAATTAAAAACATACATGAAACTGCCGAAGTCAATTGAGTATTTCTTGTAAATTAATTAATTAAATGCTCAAAATGTGATCCCTCTTGTCTTATGCAAATCGCCAATCTTTTAATAAGTCCGCTGCCCGTTGATTGTCATGATATGGCTCAATTCTGTTTGTAATTTGCCCACGTTGTCGTATTGCTTTTTGTATAGCAAATCTTTCACTTATCCCCAAAAGTAATGTAACGGTGAAGTAATGCCCGTGCACCTATAATAAGAAAAACTATGCCAGTAAGTCGTTTATTAAGTGGGTACTTATTTGCGAATAATCAATGCTATCTATGGAATGATAATATCGCTATTTTTCGGACGTTGTCGTCGGTAATAAATCATTTTCTTGAAATTTGAATCAAACATTTTACGTTATTTCTATCTTTTAAGATACTATGTTACTTAAGAAGAATTATTATTTTTTGTTCATTCTTTCGATTGGCATCATAAAAATACGGTTGATTTTTTTTCACATTAAGTCGGTTCGATTCCCAGACGCAACAAGTAATTTTTAGAATATCTTTGAATGCAGTATAACTAACTTTTAAAAATAACCTAAAGTCTTCTTTCAGCAAAATATCCTATCTACGATATTTAAGGTACTTTCCCTTCATGTCCCATAGTCTTGGGACGCCCTGTATATTGCCTATAGCGTTCCTCGATAAATGGGCTATCCAACACTGAAATAATTTTTCAAATCGGACCTGTAGTTCCTGAGACTAGCGAGTTCAAGCAAACAAACAAACTCTTCAGCTTTATAATATTAGTGTAGATTAAAAATCTCGAAAAAAAACAGTAATATCTTTATCTAGAGTACCTACACTATTACGATAAAACTATTTCTTAATTATTAATTAACGTCTCACTTGTCTATAGGGTGATTTACTAACGCAAATAAAGGGGCTCAATAATGAACACCCTTGCTAAGCAAATAATACACTGAATCCTCAAAATGGCTTTGTTAAGGTAAACTTTGAACTAAGATCCCTGAACCGTGCTAATATAAATTTACCCAGCGTGACGTCAACGGACACTTAGAGCGGCTTACTTCGGTCCAATACGGACCCAAACCGCTCACCTTTGTTTGGTGATAATTAGGTATTCAAATCCGAATTGGATTATTGATGTAGGAAAGCGGTAGCAAACTATGACCCTTGGTTTTGTTTCTCTTGCTGCTTGAATCAGGAAGGGTATTAATAAAATACATTAAAAAACTTATAATGCCTCTAAAATAAAAGTTCACTATGTATAATTTTGTTTAATATAAAATTTTGTAACTTAATTTTATCTACACTCATATCATAAGTCCTCTATTATGCGTTCAAAACCCGTAGGCAATGACCAGCATTACCTGTGGTAGTAGGTGGTTTTTTAAATGTGCTGTTTCTCTGTTTTGTTTTTAATTTGGTGTACAATAAAGTGTTTTGTATTGTATTGTATTGTAGGTGACAGCGATGACAGCTGTTTTTTGAAGATGTTCCAAATTTGGATCTCATAACCTTACAGGTTACAGCTGTCATCGATGTCACCTTCTACCACAGGTAAGGTAATGTTGGTCTTTTGCCTTTCGGCTTCTGAACCCATCTTAGAGTACTTAACGTACTCGCCTTTCTGCTCGTTTCATAAACCACACTCATGTTGTAATGCTAATCATTACGCAACCGTCACGTAAACTACTATTAACTACGCAGCTATCTCAATAATCTACTTTTGAGATTTCTTTGTAGATAGAATTACAGTTACATATTTTGTCCCTTAAGCCATTTTTTTCTTTTGTTCTTATAATATAGAGGGTTTTTTGACCGATAAGTCTCCAATTCCTTTATGCCTCAGCCAAATTTAGCCCTTTTCTCCCTTAGAGCGTAAATAAGTATATATCCAATGAGCCCGATATCCACGAGCCGTAAAATATTTGTCCCATTCCCGTTTGCGTTTTCGTTTTGTCTCAATTTACGTTTTGTCTTCACAAATATTTGGCGAACAAAAATACCTAATGCAAAACTATGTTAACTAGTAATTTTGAGGGTTCCATTCCAAAATGGTAAACAAGGAACCCTTATTGTGGGGCTTCTGTGTCAGTCTGCCGGTATGTCACAGCAGTTTTTCTAAACAATTGCAGTCTACTAGAGGACGCCCGCGACTTCGTACGCGTAAAATTAGTTTCCCGCTACTACCCCTATTTTAACCCCTTAGGGGATGAATTTTCAAAAATCCTTTCTTAGTGCTCACTTACATCATGAAAGGAACCCCTGTACCAAATTTTAAGGTTCTAAGTACAGTAGTTTCGGCTGTGCGTTGATATCTAGGTCAGTGAGTCAGGTTTGCCTTTTATATATATAGATTGAAATCTTGTTTATTTAGATATATATACGGGATAATTTTCGGGTCACGATCTTTGATTTTACGCGGACGGAGTCGCGGGCAAAAGCTAGTAGTCCTAAATTAGACAAATAAATGATAACTTTTTTAATAAGCCTAACTTACCAGGACCCTTGAAGCCCCAATCTCTTGCCTCTTAAAGGGATAACATATTCAGGACCAGCTGTTGGAATTCCCATACAAAATGGCCTCGTTATTGAGTTTTTGGCACCGAATCTATTTTAAAGAGATCGTTACCGCGTAGGGTATTCCCGTACGAGGGATTACAAAATTGCATTACCGTTGGATTTTTTATGTTGGAATTTTGAAGCTTTTAAGACGTGACTGTTTTTACAAATTTCGTTTTATCATTTTATATAGAGTAGTACTTGCAAGTTAACGACTTTTGAGAATGCTTGTGACAATAATTAAAAGGAGAAATTTTGACATGAATCGATCATTGATGATCTCTTTTTTTTTCTTGAGTTTTATCCCAGAGGGAAAGGCAAAGGATATTGATCCATACAGCCTACATTGATGATGTCTTGCCTATTGACATTTCAAAGCTAGGGTTGCCATATTTAGAAATGAAAAATCTTGAAAAAACTCCTATATCAATCGAAAAGTCCTGATATTTTTCGCAACAACAGAGATTCATTCTCAATTTGGGCAATTTATGAATTCAATTTTTGTATCAATTGGGCTAAATGTTTTTTGAAAAATTGATTTTTATACCTTTCATTGTTTATGTGCTTTTGTTGATTAGTATACTTGTATCTTATTTTTGGATAAATTTATACTAAAAATGTGTTTTTTTTTTATAATAGGTACTTGTTTGAAAAATCCGGACATTTGCCAAGTCCGGGTGCAATCCTGACATTTCAGCACAAATCCTGACGTATGGCAACCATTCTCCATTGAAATCCATTTAGATTACTCACCCTGTATATGAAATAGTACGACAACTTGATTATAAAGCCATTATAGAACCCTCTTAGGGCCACTTGCACCAAAAATTTAACCCTAGCTCGAGTTAAAATGTCACTTTTCGTATGAATCTAACGTTTAATAACTCGAGTCAGTGTCTTAACCCCGTGATACTGACGAAGAATATGACATCAAAATATATATAACATCAAATAAATTATTAGTGAAAAGTTGATTCTGAATGAGCAAGCGGTCAAGAACACTCCAAGCCCCCTCCTTCCCCACGGCACTACTAAGCCGCACTACTGACCAATGATTTCTATTTCTAATTAAAATTTGACGGAGTCGACGGAGCTCCGCTATCGCGGAGCTCCTTTTTCTGGGTGGTTTGGCCCTTCGGGCCTGCTGAACAACTAACATAACCTAAACCTACCTCATATTTATGATACTAGTTTTGGTCAGTAGTGCGGTTTAGTAGTGCCGTGGGGCAGTCCCCTCCAATAAGCCATTGAAGTGGATGCCCGCCATCTTCAATGGTGTGCCGACTGGGACTGGAAGACGTCGACGACAACGACGATTCACCGCACAATTGCTTATATATACTTGACATTGGCAAAATTGCATAACTTGTAGACGCCATTAAAATAAATAAATAATAATAACCCAGTGTTAAATTTTTGGTGCACGTGGCCTAGTAGAGAAATAAATTATTCACCCCGACGATAAAGAGGGGTGCTATAAATTTCGTTTGTATTTGTATAATTGTGTATGTGTGTGTCTATGTATATGTCTTTGGCATGAGCTGAAAAAGCTGATATCTCTTAAAAAGACCGGTAGAAAACCTGCTTTCAAATTTAAAAAAGCCACATCCAAATCGGTCCACTCCTTTAAGAGCGACGGTGATACAGACATAGCGATCAAACTTCACACCCCTCTTTTTTCGTCAGGGGTTTAAAAATAAATAATTATAACGAAGCTTTGGCTAAAAGGCAGTGTAAATTACCTCTTTTGATTCAGTCCCGCCACCTGTAGCAACATGGTATTAATGCAAATCCGCGAATCCCGGAATAATTCCCGTAATTTCCGCAATTTATTCCGGAACCATTTTTCTGTATAATTTGAGCTTCATTTGCATACTTTTGACGTGTTAATGGGGTCCATATCTAACGATACATACGGAGCTATTACAGGGTGGTTAAACCGAGAATTGACGTGTACCTATTTCGAGTCTCATCTGTTGCGAAAAAAACTCATTCCTGCTGGTTATTGTCCTCTTTTTAATTTGGGAGGTTTTAAGCGACACGAATTGGTTCTCTGCCTTTTGTTCCACATGTATGTTGTCCGGCAGCATGAGCATGTCATGCTCGCTCAAAGGTCTTTGCTTACGGTGCCGTCGTTGATCGAGTCGCCACTTTCCCGAACACATGGTTGAGAGAGGCGATGGCTGAGATACGCGTCATACTCGTGAACGGGTGCTGTTTTGTGGGGTCCGGTCTGTTCACGTTTGCAAGGACTTGTTGTTCAATTAATTATTATAGTTATAGCTTTTGACGACGAGACCTCGTCGTGTTGTTCTCATATTCATTATTTTTAGTTTAGGTTTATTGACCTTAAATTTATAATAAGTTTATTTTTGGTAGTTTTAAGAATTTATTATTTATTACTTTATTGTCTTATTATTACTTAATGTTATTTACTTTTAAGTATTGTTGTTGTATGTTTTATGATTGAAAAAATGACCTTCTGCTGGAATTTCTTGCGGCGCTTCTTCTCCGCAATGATGGTCTTGTCCGAAGCGCTGGTAGATTCACTCTATATAACCGACGTGTAAAAGAGCCCTCATGTGGCCTATTTGCTGAATAAATATTTTGAATTTTGAATGTTCGGCAAAATAGCGGCCTGCACACGTAGAGTTCGGACCGCGGGAAACGCCACGCGCCATTCCAATCTGCGCTCCGAACCGTACGTGTGAATGCAACTGTAATAGTAAAATAGTGAAAAACTTACGGTTCGGACTGGCGCGCGGAATGCCGCGTGGCGTTTCCCGCGATCCAAACTGTGCCATGTAAAGGCCGCTAATGTACCGTTTCATTTGCCAACCCGCTTTTTTGTAACTGTGAATATTTCAGGATTTAAATGTAAATAATATACCAGTTGCTCTTGTTGGCAATAGGGGTGTGTCCTGGGTAACAAAATAACAATTCTTAGTCCGTCAGTAAGATTATCATAAAATATTGAACACGTATTTTTTGCTTTTTCAAATCATTCAAAATTGACAAATATAACGCGCATCAAAGTTCGGGAGTGAGGGCTCGTCGATCGCTCGTCGCTCGAACTTCCACGCACTCTATCTTCGTTTTTTTTTGTTTAATTGACGAAAGAAAAAATGTTCAATATTTTTTGATCATGTAAATGACGAACTAATTGAAGACTTTTGTAGGACACTACCCTATTGCAGCAATTTTTACTCAAAAGCTTTTTTATGGCCAGAAGAAGGAACACGAGCACTGAGGCCACCGATGGTAAGTAGTCCATAGACATTTGAATTATCAAGACTACTTACAATCTCAAAACTGCAATCCTAAGACTTCAAATGCGTTGCCAACTCTGAGGACTAAGATGGAATGCCTCTATGCTAGTAACCGTTGTGTTATCCCCGGAACACAACAATGCGAACAATGCTGCTTGGATATAGGTCCTACCACCACTAAACGTTGTCTATGATGAGTTAAAACGTTAAAAATTTGGAATTTTACAGCTTCACTTCGATAGTCTATTTTATATACAGGGTGTGGTAGTCGAGTGCAAGGACTTTAGAGACGGAAGAGAGGTCATTATAAATATTTCTGGCCATATTTTACTTTTATGCAAATCCTTATAGTTTTCGAGACATTAGCGACCTTTACACGGCACAGTTTGGACCGCGGGAAACGCCACGCGCCAGTCCGAACCGTAGGTTTTTTACTATTTTACTATTACAGTTGCATTTACACGTACGGTTCGGAGCGAAGATTGGAATGGCGCGTGGCGTTTTCCGCAGTCCGAACTTTACGTGTGCAGGCCGCTATAGCTTATTTTATTTTAATTTTGGGTACTTTTGCCTTATCAACATCCCTGAAAGTCCTTGCGCTCGGTTACCAACCACACAGGGTGTTATGGTATATATTTATCAATTTTATCATAGCCGAATAAACCGAGATATTTTTTTAGTAGAACTATCTTAGTGAAATCCCATTTTACACACGTATCTTTCTTTTAAAGATCCTAAACTTAACATTGGCGGTGTCCCTTTCTACCCACAGACAATTTGACTCCCCTGGAACTGACCTGATTCTTAAAAGGGGATATCCGGGATAAACTCAATTTGGTTCCAGGAAATTTTGTAAAACAGCTTAAAACCAAAAGGGGTGATATTATCTTTGTTTTTTTTGACACTTAAGAACTTTAGATTTTATAAGTACTTGTTAAGCATAAATATGGATACGGGGCCCTGATTTTAATCGTCAGATATTTTTCTCGATGACGTTAAAAAAACATTTATACAGCGTGACACAATTAATATCGCGCGCGTCAAAGCACTTATGCTGTTGGTATAGAGTCTATTTTGGCTTAATCCGCGAGTCATATTAATTGTTTCGTGCTGTACTCAAGTCTAATTAACAACAGGAACTTATACAAAAGATGTTCTGAAAAAAATCATGCTATAGAGGTTTGTCTCGAAAGCATCTTTTTTTTACTCATTATTTTCTGAGAGAATAAATAAACAAATTTCAGCTAATGAGTAAAGAACTTAAACACCAAATGGTATTTTTCTACGTCACTAGTGCTAGACTTAAAAAATAACCGACCACTAGTCCAAGGTGGGTGTAGCAAAAACTGATAAAAAAAAATCTCAGTAAATATATACATATACATCCTCGTGTGGTTGCCGAGTTAGAATAGTGCCACTCCATGTCTTCCCGTGGATGTGGTAAGAGACGACTAAGGGAATAAAGGCTTGTAGTACTGTTAGGCGATGGGCTTGCAACCTGTCACTAATACGCTGGTAAACATCTTAGCCTAATTGTGCAAATTGTGGTTATAGAATTATCAACAAGTTTTTAGAGATGTTTGTAATTCTGTAGCTCTGCCTACCCCACTCTGGGAACGAAGGCGTGAGATTATGTACGTATATATATATATATATATATATATATATATAAGTTTTACAACTTTGTATGAACGCCAGGTATTTATTTTTTCAAATCCTTATAAAATGAAAGATCCGTTTTCAACAGAGATTAATTGTACATACATTTAAACCTTAGTTCATTAATGAACGATGAGTGTAACCAAATATTAAATTAGTTTAGAACTTTTTGAATGGTGGCCAAAATTGAAAAGTCATATTTGTAGGCAATTGTATGGAAAAAAACAAGTGTCCGTAATTATGTGACCACCACTGTATAATTATATTTTAAATTAGTACGTTTTTGAGACAAAACTCTACTACGAGCATTATTTTTACCAGAAAAACCTTTAAAATTTTTATATCAATTCTTATTAACGTTACTCGGGAGACGGTTTAAAACTAAACCTAGCACATAGCGTACGTTACGTACGTTATACCTACCAATTACGCTTGAACGGGTAGATTATATGGCTTCAAAAATGCCATTAGCGTCTAATTAAAAAGTGCTTGGCAACGTAAAAACTGGGTTAGTTTCAAACCTGTAATGTGTCTGTGGTTACACCGAACAAAGCAAAACTCGGAAGATTTAAAAATATTGCTTTTTCATCCGTATTTCAGTTTGAAATGTAAATCTTTCACAGCGTATAATTTAGGTTTTATTATATTTCGCGGAGTATGTTAAAAAATTGTTTTACGTAGGTAGGCAAGCTAATTATAAGATTGACTTAGTGATAAAATGGCTAATTTGTTTTTTATTTTGTCAAAAAGTTGCTACCTGAGAAAAAATAATATGCTGTTTTTTTTTATATTAAAATAAAAAAGTTACAAAATAGAGCGACGTGGATGTGGATATTGCCCACTTAGATTTAAATACCGTAAAACGGGGTGAGTAGGGACACAACCTAAAATGAATCATATGTAACTAATTATAAGACTGAAATTATTTCCAATAGACGTAAGGTTTTTGTCAATTTAATAATAGTTCTTATTTGTAACAAGTTATGACTTATTTCAGGTTGTGTCCCTACTCACCCCTTAATCCCTCATCACCCCGGTTTACGGTAACAATAATAGAATTGTGAATATCAAGAGACAATATCTAAATCGCTCTATCATTGTTCCAAATGAGGATAGACGGAGAATACAAGATTTTGACTTCAAATTCCTAAACTATAGTTTATAATACAACAAGTTTACAAACTATTTGAGGTTTACCTTATTCAAAGCCTTAGAAATCAAAAATAAACATGCATTATCATTCTCATTAATATCTTAGCCCTAACACCAATACATACGTTTAAAAAGAACAGCTCAGGATACTAGGACACACAATTTAAAACACCCTTATTACATTTCATTTACCTACACTTACATTACATAAAAAACATCATCTATAAATGTGAAAAAGTGAGAACAATCGACGATCTAATGGATGAAAAAGACGGCAAAGAAAGGGATCACACGTTATTACGCCTTTCCTCCCGTCGTCCTTTTGCGCCCTTTTATGTTTAACTCGGTTATGAACACGCGTACAATGCCATAAAGACCGTAGGGCCTCCTTTTTGTCATAAAAAGGCACATCGTTTGATAGGGCTCATAATGTAAGCTCTATTATGATCGTTATCGAAGAGGGATGAACTTGCTACAGCATTTAATATTAGTTTACGTGACGGTTGCGTAATGCTAATTACGCAGAGTCACGTACAATACTTTATCTACGCACATATTATAAGTACTCTAAGATGGGTTCAGAAGCCGCAAATGAACAGCATTAATTTACCTGTGGTAATAGGTGACAGCGATGACAGCTAATTTTGAAATTACGTTATCGAATATTGTAAAGTAATGAGATTCAAATTTGGAACATCTTCCAAAATTAACAGCTGTGATCGCTGTCACCAGAACATTCATTGTTTTTGTTGAGTAGTGTTTGTCTGTGTGTGCGTTGTGGGATGTGGATGCGTTTTTTTTTTTAAAGAAACCTAGTTTTCACAGTTTTTAGCTAGCTTTATTAAAAATGGTTGGTTCATTTCAGAGATATCAATTCTGAAAGAAGGTGCACTGAAAAAAATAATTGGTCGCTTGTAACAAGATTGAGATTGTTGTGCATAAGCGTCTTGATCCCATACGAGCCTAACAAGACGATAGATACATCAACTAAGACGGTAGATACATCAACTATGATGTTAGTTGAATCACTAAAGAAATTGCAGTCGTTAACTATCAGCTTTGGTTGATATAATTAATATCTTAACTATTGTAATAATTTTTTGTCAACTAAGTGAAAATCTCTCTTTGTTGGCTCTCATTTTTTTGAGTGTGTTGCTATTATTGTCGGGGATTTTTAACTTTTTAATATTTAGTTTTTAGTTTATGTTCATTAACGCAACCATGCAATGTTAAAATGAATGGCATTCTTGCGCGGTTGTGGATTGAAAATACCATACGAGTACTTTAATTACGATTAAAATAAATAAATAAATACATACTATGAGCGGACAATCTCACACAAATTGTCCTAGTCCCAAACTAAGCTCTAGGCTTGAACAGACGAGTTCATAAATATGTGTACACTTTATTACTTTATCTAATTAATGTCATGTTTACACTGCCATACATGAATTGTCACAGCGATTAAGGTGACAAGGTACTAAAGTGTATACATATTTATGAACTCGACTGTACTATTGATACTAGACAACGACGAACTTACTTATATGTATACTCGAAACTGTAATTTAAGACCAAAAAAACTACGATAGATACGTCACTGTCACAAGTGTCAAAGTCGCTTATGTCAGTGTCAATGGAACATTTCAGAGTTAGCCAACCTTTTTGCATTGATAATCAAATTGTTGTTAATATTTGTAGATAATTCTAACATTTTCAATATCAAAAGTTATATTTAACAATAGGGAATATGCATTCAATGTTTTTTCTACCCGATATTCAAAACATTAAAATATCCCAAAACAAATATTTTCTCATATAGTGTGTTAAGTAATTAAAGGGCGGGTGTGTGTAATCAATGGCGTTTTTTTTTATCATCTCAAACAAAATGACAAGCTAAATTCGGATGCCTTACACTTATGCTTGATTTAAACTTGACAGTTACCCATGGACCCCATGGTGCATGGCTGGTAAAATGCCCTATGATTGTCATTATAAAGTGAGCTACACACTTTTGGCCTGTTATTTTGTCGAATAGCTAAACGTATGTAATATTTAAATTGCATCGAACGTTGTTTACAACTATTGTTTATTTATCGTACCAAATGTTATTAATACCTGAAGTATTACAAGTGCAATAACAGTTTTGCTACCAAAAATCTTCTATGGTTAAATATTTAATAGGCCATCTTGTATTTGTGTAAGTAACTTGAATTAACTTGTTTATTTAAATGGAAGGTTTAAAACTACCTACAAATAAATATTCTTAGTGCGGTCTTTTAAAAAGTGGAAATATACTAAGGCAAATATTTGTTTAATTAGTGGCAACCCACGTTGATCTTTAATTACAGTTTCGAGTATAGAGACAAACATACTTAAGTACATAGAAAACATAACATCAGATACTCAGGATAATACCCACGCTCATCACACAAATATCTGCCCTTATCGAGATTTGTACCTTGGACCGCCAGATCGTAGGCAGGGTCGACTACGCTAACGTAAACGTACGTCAAAGTAAGTATTTAAGTGTATAAGAAATTAGCTCAAAATAAACTTGGTTGTACCTACTGCTCTTACAGGTATAGCAACGGGAGTTAGCCAAGCACGTTCCAGATCCTAGTGGCGGTACGGCGCCTCGCAACTCTTCCTCGAAATTAAATGTTCCAAAGCCAAATTCGAGAATTTACATTAGAATTTAGAAATCTCGGAGACATTAATTCTACGAGTACATTTGAGTTTGAGAAATATTCGTGTTTCGCAAATTATACAACGCCTGAAATATATGTATAGGTAGGTACAATCTTGGAGCCTAGATTTTCGGCAGTTTAGTAATACCTTACCTACCGTAATAGGTACCTTGTGTAATATCCGTTCGGATCGCTACAACCATCTGATAATTTAAGCAGCAGTGTTCGCATTGTTGTGTTCGGGTGTAGGAATAAGAAAGGAATAAGACAACCGTTAAATGACTAGCGTAGCATTCCATCTTAGTCTTCGGGGTTGGCAACGCATTTGCGGTCTTAGGATTGGAGTCTTTGGATTTTAGTCTTGAGAATGTAAATATCTATGGGTTACAGATCCTACTTACCATCAGGTTCTTACCATTTGCCATACTATAAAAGAAAAACACAAAGTCTCAAAAATTATCATCATCATCATCATGTCAGCCGAAAGACGTCCACTGCTGGACATAGGCCTCCCCCAAGGCTCTCCACTCAGACCGGTCTTGTGCTTTTCGCATCCACGGCGTTCCCGCGGATTTCTCAAAAATATAGACTTTTTATTATAGAACTACTCGTAGCTCTACACGGGACTTCGTCTGCGTAGAGTTTATATAATATATTTTTTATAATATAATAGAGTTTAGATATCATTAAACGCCTTAAATTTTACATATTCATATGTATTTAGCGGTCCTTTTAACTACTTAAAAAAATCATCAGTGGCTGCCAAAAATAAATTCAAAAATGTTCATACAAACTTATCCAATGCCGTTTCATTACGATCCATTCAGTCGTTTTGTCGCTAAAAGGTAACAAACAAACAGACCAACTTCCACATTTATAATGTCGGCATGAATATGTATAGTGCTCTCGAGAGACAATAATAACTAGGCTTTAATGTTCCCATTTTATGAGCGTAAGGTAATACAAGCTTTATTTTGAAAGTTTATCACACGCCATTTGAAGCGTACGAGTATTTACATATTACTAAATACATACATACATAATCTCACGCCTTCGTTCCCAGAGTGGGGTAGGCAGAGCTACAGAATTACAAACATCTCTAAAAACTTGTTGATAATTCTATAACCACAATTTGCACAATTAGGCTAAAATTTTTACCAGCGTATTAGTGACAGGTTGCAAGCCCATCGCCTAACAGTACTACAAGCCTTTATTCCCTTAGTCGTCTCTTACGACATCCACGGGAAGACATGGAGTGGCACTATTCTAACTCGGCAACCATACGAGTATTTACATATTACTAAACTAGGATAAAACTTTAGTGCTTAGAAATTAGCGATTTCTCTAGTTACTTTGCTAACGAGTTTGTGTAGGCGAAGCCTTCATCACGAGTAAGCTCAGCAAGAATGTAAGCTGATGTTTTAGTGGAACAGATCTCTAAATCCTACTGACTGCGCCAGTTACGTAAAACGAGATGGAAAGACACGGTTTAAACAATGTTATTAAAACATGAGTGCCTTGAAAATTAAGAACATAAAAGTTTTTTTTTTTTTTTTTTCGTTTATTATTCAATATAAAAAAAAAAACTTAATCTAATACATCACATTAAATGCTTACAGAAGCCTGTGTGGCTTAATCGTAAGCAGTGAGTCGTTTGACACTTTATATGCAACATTGAGTAGGTATGTATAACTAATTAATCAGTTTATGTAACTAGATATGTAGATATGTTTATGTTAAAATGTTGAATTGGTACTATGAAGGATTTAATGCCTTCACGTCTCCTCTTTGGTAAAACATTCAAAATATTAATTATTATTATATATTTCTATCTTTTTGTGACTGTGACGGATGTCATTTGGTAAATTTAGTGATGGAGTTAATTAAAATAGCATTCATTTTTTAACCGACTTCAAAAAAGGAGGAGGTTATACGTTCCGAGGTCGAACATAAAGGAGGAGGTTATAAGCACTGTTCTAATAGCGGTATAGTTTCCAATAATGTTATATAAAAGAGCTGGATCTAGATAACACTGTCGATTACAGAGTAATCAGCGTCGGCATGTAATCAAATACGGCTGGAATTATCTGAGATATCTGGAGGCAGCGGGTAACTGAGTAGTTTGAGATAAGATTGGACGCCTGATTGAGTTTGGAAAGTAATCAATTGAAAGAGATCTCGTCAAAATTATATAAGAAATATGTGGCATTGGAATCGGTAGACCGTGTACCTTGTGGGCTCGGAAACCGGTTGATAAACCGGTTCAGGTCAATGACCCCGAACCTGTATCGATTACGGTATGGGTTGGAGTTACCGGTTAATTGAAAAACCGGTTTTACACGTTCTGTTGAGCGAAATTAACTGGTTTATTTGAACTGGACACTACAGTATGGATAGAGTGGCATGTGCTATGTTTTCACACACTAACTCCGATTTTAGTTCTTTTACGTTTCGATACGTCACTCGAAGGTCGGCGAGGCGAGACGGCGTGAATCTGAGTGTAACCGGTAAATACAGGATTATAACAGTTCTTCAATTTCGTTCTTCCTATTTAACGGTAATCTAAATAATTTTGTTTTTAATAAACCGTTCCTTTTACTAACCGGTTAAGGTATGAACAAAATTAAACCGGTTTTAAGAACGATATTAACCGCTATCTAGAATGCGGCTCCAAGCCCTGGCACCTCGTGCAAAGGGTCGCTGTTCATATCGCCTCGCATCAGAGACCCTAGACAAGATGCGTTTGTTATCGTTATCCAAAATGTATAGGATTGACGTAAGCTGTCAGACGGTCGAGTCGAGCGCCTACGTCAATTCCGTGCATTTTGACAGTTTTCGAAAATCGTTTACGTTAGCGTTAATCAACTTGTCTAGCCTCACTGTGGCCTTAGACAAGATGCATTGCGAGGACGTTATCGTTACCGAAAATTTAATAGAATTGACGTTAATACGGTCGCGTCAGGCGCTTATATCAATTCCATACCGGTGACCGATTGATTCGCCGACAAACGTTACGCATACGTATCGTTTCGCAGAATTTTCGTTTCGCAGCAAGCTAATTTCAGCTTGTTTTCAGATTTATATATTATGTAGGTTAGGTTAGGTTAAACCTGTGACTATCAAAAAATAATCTGAAAGCAATAAGGTTTCAGCAGAATTAGCTTTCTGCGAAACGAAAATTCTACGAAACGATACGTTTGCGTAACGTTTGTCGGCGAATCATTAGGTAACCATTCCATAACTCTTTATCCTCGAAAATCGTTTTCGTTAGCGTTAAGCATCTTGCATCTCTAACATTATAAGCACCATTTTGAATTTATAATTTACTGTGTGAATTAAATTAAGTATGCTAGGTATGATACTTTATACACTTGCGAAGCAATTCCCTGGCCCGCTGAGGTCGTTATAAGAAATATAATTTGCCAGGTTCCAGGCAAAACCTTATCAGCGTTTTATAAGTTTCCGATCGAGCTGACATTGTGACATTACCTCATTTGCTGTATTGAATATTTCAATAGCAAGTACTTAGGTATATTTGAAGCGCGTACTTACTAACAGTTTAATGAGTATTTGTGTATTTTTGAATGTGTAAAAAGAGGTATATGTTATACGCACTTCGATAGTGGCACCCTAATACCAAGCCAATTGGTACACCTTTACTTAGTCTTGCGCCGTCAACGGAACCGTGAACTAGTCTGCAGAGCAACATACACTCGTCTCTGTTTCGCTCCCGGAAATTAGCATACCATCCTGCTTTCACTTGTCATTTATGAATTAGTGTGTAATTGCAATATTAACTGATTATGTGTGTATATATCATTGGTGCAAATAAATCGATTGGGACGGTTTTTTTTAAAGCTAGGTCTATCGGGATGGTTCATAGCTAGGTTTTATAAAAATCAGTTGGGCCATTAATATCAGCTCTCAAAGAAGGGATGGCTATTATGAGGGATTCTTTTAAATAGTTATCTAGAGCAAGAGACAAATATACTGATGGTTGCGAGTGCAAGTGAGATTACGATAGGTAGCTGAACGCTCTTAAAGACAGGAAAGTGTATGGTGGAACACAGCAGTTGTATATTTTTGTAGGTACCTTGTCATAGTAACTTTTTCGAGTTGTTGTAGTTTGAATTAGACTTTTGCCCGCTCGGTCTTTAAAGGGAGCGCTCCAGTCTCGGTCAATCGGTCAAAGGAACTAGTTCGGTCTTTTAGTATAATAATTTGAAATAGGTACTCTTGGTCTCGTTCACATCGAGCGCCGTGCCGTGCGCTCTTTACTCGTTCGCTCTGTATCGCTCATACGTTCAACAATTGCTACTGACCGGAAAGGACCGAAGACCGATTAAGATCGTTTACGAAGTAGTTCCTTCGGTCCGTGACGGGAATTCATTCCTTTTAGTTCTTAGTGCCTGACCGACACAAGCCTGGATCCAGATCGCGGAACACTACCGACTTTTTCATATGTGGCCAAGGGGTGTATATCGGTTGGTCTAAAATTGTTTGGCCTATTTTTGTTTCGCTACATATTTTTTCGCATACCAACGTTTCGTCTAATGATTTAAACGTCGGAAATTGTTTCATTGAAATTGTTTTGCATAATATTTTTTGGTCGAAAAATTGTTTAGTATAACATTTGTTGGGAATAAGCCTGACCGTGAGGCGAAGTCGACGGAGCTCCGCTTTGCGGAGCTCCTGTTCCGCGTAGTTGTGACGCTTCGCGCCTTGTCACAACTCTAACCTAACCTAACCTATAAATTAGTTGAGAGCTAGGTGTTTTACACAATAATATGGATTTAGCCTTTAAGTAATTCAAATTTTAGGCGAAACAATTTTAGACCAAAAGTGCTTTAGAACAAATAATATGTATGCAAAAAATCTTTATGCTAAAAAAGAAGTATGCCATTCAATATCATAGGAAACATTTTCGACCAAAAAATTTTAGCACATAAAATTTTAGGTCAGTCAAATGGCACCCGTGGCCAAGAGTAAAACAACCACGTATATTGCATAAACAAGTGATAATTAATGATGAACCTATGGCTTAACAGTAATTAACCTAGCCCTGTGCGTGGGATTCATTTGAATATTCATGCGAGCGTCGTACGTGTTAACTATTGACCTGAATATCTATGAAGTATTTTAGCATTATTATTTAGTTAATTGGGTTAATTCGTAAACAATAAGAGTTGTTGATAATTGTTTAGAAGAAACATAGAGAATAGGAAATACAGGGTGTCTTAAAACTCACCGATAACCTGGTACCGGGCGAGAGGCCAAGTTATACCAGTTCTGGACAAAATAAGAAAACAAAACTACAGGGCGTCCCAAAACTCAACGATAATCTGGTACCGGGCCAGAGGCCAAGTTATACCAGTTCTGGACAAAATAAGAAAAAAAAAACTACAGGATGTCCCAAAACTCAACGATAACTGGGCCAGAGGCCAAGTTATACCAGTTATAGACAAAATAAGAAAAAAAATCTATATGGTGTCCCAAAACTCAATGATAACCGGGCGAGAGGTTAAGTTATAACGTTGTATCGTTGAGTTTTGAGACACCCTGTATAAATAAATAAAAATGGCGATCCCTTGTTTCCGTGCTAATATCTCTTAAACAGCCCAACCAATTTTCATAAAACCTAGTTAAGGACAATCCTCAATAAGCAAGCTTTTTTGTATCGTATCCAAATCGATTTATCCGTTTCGGAGGTACGACGGCAAAGACAGACAGATAGTAACAGATAAACAAATACGCAGATACAGGGATACACGTGTAAAACTTATATAGAACCCCTATTTATGCGCCGGGGGTTGTAAACATATAGTGCACGTACCGCCAAGTAGCAGTGTTTGTATTGTTGAGTTCCGGTATGGGGATCAAACAACCAGTAAAATGACTAGCATAGGTTTCATCTTAGTTCTCAGGGTTGGCTACGCATTTGCGGTCCTAAGATGGCAGTCTTCATATTGTAGTGAGAATGCATGATGTCTATGGGATCCCACTTACTATCAGGGGCCAGTTTTATAAAGCTACAAATTACAATTTACAGGTTACAAGTTTCCATTTGACACAACCTCGACCAATGACGACCACCCATTTGAGCAGTGTTGCCAGTTTAGACCTGTAAAATTGTAACTTGTAGTTTTATAAAACGTGCCCCAGGTGGCCTGTGAGCTCGTTTGCCTTCAAAAGGCCATTAACAAAAAATTCCCACCCTCTCAACCCCTTCGCTAGTATTTCCTAGTTTTACATAAAACGCTAGTTCTCAGCAGAAAGGCAAATGCTCGGCAATCATCTCACAGTCGTTAAATGTTTACGACCACGTTAAAGTATCGAATGAAATGCACGTGGAATAGTGCAAGTATAAGAAATTTACAGTCAGAAGAAGTGCAAGGGACGGAGATAGACTTGTTTCACGTGAAAAAGTGCATTTTATAAATCAAGGGGACTATCTCACATAAATTGGAATAATCCCGAATGGTGATCCGTATAGGAGACGACCTTCACCGGGCTGTTTATTCGACAAAAAATATAAAATCAAATTTAATACGCTAAGTAATATATAGCGAATAGGTTGACTGAAAAATTTCAGTCTAGTCCTTATATGATTAAAAAAAAAACTGAAAATGAATTTTAAAAAAAATTGCTATTGCTTGTTAAATGTGACGTTCCGCGGGTAAAGGTACCTTATGGCGGGTTTTAGTTTCGGAGATACGAAGTGTTTTATAAAATGGTACGAAAATAACTTGGTCTTTTTTGCTTATTCTCGAAGTATAGGCTTAAAGTTTGATTATATATATTTTTCAATGTTTGATTTATGTTATTCAGCTAAAAATATGGCCGAAAAGTTATTTTAAAATGTCGTTTTTTTCAGAATGTATTTTGAAGAATATTTTAAAAAAAAAATGGCTCCGTAACTGCACAACTTAGGGAGGTGGTTGTTTTTGTTATTGATTGCTTATGAATTGTAGATTACAGGGATATTCATAACTCCATACCGACCATAAGGTACCTTTACCCGTGGAACGTCACAAATAGAGACCAATTACATACTAATCGAAAGCATGATGACGCGCGCGCTGGCCTAGTTGGTAGTGACCCTGCCTACGAAGCTAGCGGTCCTGGGTTCAAATCCCGGTAAGGGCAGATATTTTTCTGATGAGCGCGAATATTTGTTCCTGAGTCATGGATGTTTTCTATGTATTTAAGTATTTATTTCTCTATATAAGTATTTATATCGTTGTCTAGTACCCATAGTACAAGCCTAGAGCTTAGTTTGGGACTAGGTCAATTGGTGTGACATTGTCCCCTGATTTTTTTTATTTTTTTATTTTTTTTATGACGCCTATAGAATATGTAAACGTTAGGTTTAGTGCAAATTATTAGTACCGACTTACCTACCTACCCAATAGTTATTAAGGGAAAAAATAGTCAACCTAAAATTTTCATATTCTATATGGCTTCAAGCTGTCGATTAGTATGTAATTGGTCTATTATAACAAGCAATAGCAATTTAAAAAAAAAACATTTTCAGTTTTTTTATCATAATTAAGGGTATTAGGGACTGGACTGAAATTTTTCAGTCAACCTATTCGCCATACAATACTTAGCATATTAAATTTTATATATAATACTTTTTATCGAATAAACAGCCCGGTGAAGGTCGTCTCCTATTCGGATCCCCTAGGTACGGTCACGGAAGTTAATTTGCTACCCATTTCAAAGAAAATCTGCTTGAAGATGTCATTGTCAATAGAGATGCCAAGTCATTTGTAATTGATAGGAAACTCAACCTTATTGCTGTAGAATGTCAGATTGACTTTGGACCTAAGGTGGGTCACAAATTAAATTGCTTGACTGTATTAAAAGTAAGTGCTAGGAATCAACGCAACGGTTCAACTTGTAACGTTAGTTGTAAAAAACAGCGATAGATGGCGCTAGTAAACCATCTTGGTTGCAGAATATATCATAGTAAAAGAAAAAAATGTACCGAAACGAGACTTAACCGGGTAAAATAATCGATTTTAATTATAACCTCTTCGTTAATTCGAGTTTAAGCTGCTAATATGTGTAAATATTGCGATTGTTTGAAACTGCTGTATCTGCAGTGTCTGTGGTGTTCATCTATATTTGTACTAATATTATAAAGCTAAAGAGTTTGTTTGCTTGAACGCGCTAATCTCAGGAACTACTGGTCCGATTTGAAAAATTCTATCAGTGTTATATGTATAGCCTGTTTATCGAGGAAGGCTATTATAGGCTATATGTCATCACGCTAAGATTAATAGGAGCGGAGCACCAATGAAGAATGTTTCTACGTTAACAAAGTCGCGGGTTAAAGTTAGCGTTAGCCCAAAGTAACTATTCCACGGGGACGAAGTCGCGGGCAGAAGCTAGTTAAATAATATTTTTATTATTATTTATTAAGTAAGTGTACACCAACAACAAACATGTTAAATATTTATATTGTATTTTATTGTATACCCTGTTATAATGCTAAAACACGTTATAAAATCGATTAGTCACTTAAAATACTTCGTCAACTCATCGCGATATTTTTTGACTGTACAACGGCCTTGTAAGTAACTGCACACTTTTCTACCTTGTCGATTTAACGCCTCTGACAGATTAGAGCAACAATTCAAACATGACGTTAATGTGACAAAGCATTAAAGTGTGCAGTTACTTGGCTACTTCGGTATACGGCTATCCGTGCCTGATAAACAGAGGTCGGAATAAGCAGTGCTTATTACCAGGGATCGTAAAATGCGAGTAAAATCCATTGAAATGACGTATGACAACCAGTTAGGGTTGGCGATGGTTCTAAATTTAAGAACTAAAATATTAGGTACTAAAATAATACAATTACATATTTTTTTTACTAATGAAATTGAATACAATCCGAAACTCAGTTTACTGGCTGGTATATTTTTTATTATATTTACAATTTCAAATCAAATAATTCCCAATTTTACACATGGGATAGTAAGTAATAATTTTCGCAAGTACGATGGCGAGACAATGCACCTAATACAATCAGATTGACAATCATGACAAGATAATACTCGTAAAATATAGACAATGTACTTATCAATTTTAATAAGTTTTAGTTTAACATTATAGATAAACCATAAACACTGATAGAGGCAATTTACTACCATAATGATGACAAGTGCTTTCATAAGTATAAACACATTCCTATTTCATATTTAATTTATTCGATTATATTATAAGCGACAACCCTAGCACTTCAATGGATTTTGCTCGCATTTTTCGATCCCTGCTTAACCCTAAACTTGTTGCATTTTCATTCAATAACGTAGTCCCATCTCACTCACGCACGAATGAACATGCGTAAAGTTTAGGTTAATAAGCACTAACTATTCCGACCTCTGCTGATAATGATAAAAATTTGACATTCGTGTGAGTAACTTAACGTAAAAAAGTGGCGAACTTTTCAATCGGTATATTGGTCAATTGGTTTACGTCATATAAACTACAAATTGATCAATTGTATAACTAATCAGCACGATAAAGAAAAGGCATAGTTTACCAGATAAAACCGTAACAGTAATGAGGGCGCCAATGGCGTTCGCTTGGCGCAGTCTCAAACTATCGCGATATTTACACATTAGCAGCGTAAACTCGAATTAACCATAATTAATATCGATTATTTTACCCGATTAAAACCCGTTTAGGTACCTTTTGTTCTTATACTATGATATATTCTGAGACAAAGATGGTTTACTAGCGCCATCTATCGCCATTTTTTGCAACTAACGTTACAGGTTGAATAGCATTCCTTATTATTGTATAAAAAACATTGGTAATTTTATTGTCGTCCGTAAAAAATACAGCTGTCATTAAGGTTTTAACTGCGAAAAATAGGGGTGACTTAGACGTTTTTTTCCTAAGGTGTATTTGTTGAAATAGGTATTTTATTTAGCAAAACCTAATAACTCTTGTTTAAAAAATTTATACATAGGGAAGAACTGAGTTGGAACTTTTGACGTATCTAAACGCTGTTTTATTACGCGTTCTGTGCTAATATCATAATTATTATGTGAACAAAATGGTTTACAAACGCCATCTACCGCTGAATGTTGTAAACAACGTTGCAGGAAGAATGGGTGCATGATTATGATCGGATATGATCATGAACGGGACGATGACTTCCGCTATTGTTACTTCCGCTGCACTGAGTCCTTGAAGATATCAAGATAGGATTCCTAAAAATGATGTTGTTTGTATGAATAAACTCGTAAAAGAAAAGTGCGTATGGTTTGAATTGAAGTTGATTCTGAACGGCTGGTTGCCTGAAACGGAGTGAGGTAAGGCATGAGATTAAGTACTACTACTTAGTATTTGACAATTTCATTGCGAATATGAGATAATGATTTTTATCTACATACATCATAAGTCCTCTATTATGCGTTCAAAACCCATAGGCAATGACCAGCATTACCTGTGGTAGTAGGTGACAGCGATGACAGCTGTTAATTTTGGAAGATGTTCCAAATTTGGATCTCATTACCTAGCAATATTCGATAACGTAATTTCAAAATTACGTTACAGCTGTCATCGCTGTCACCTACTACCACAGGTAAGGTAATGCTGGTCATTTGCCTTTCGGCTTCTGAACCCATCTTAGAGTACTTATAATATGTGTGTAGATAAATTATTGTACGAGAGTCTGCGTGTGATCTATTATGAAATTCGCCTTCCGGCTCGTTTCATAAACCACGCTCTTATTGTAATGCCTATCATTACGCAACCGTCACGTAAACTACTATTGAATTTCGATTTTTTTTTTTGACATTTCGCTTCGGCCTTTGGGATTCGACACTTCCCACCATAAAAAAGTTGTAGAATAGGTATAAAAATAGCATAAAAGATATCGCTTAATGCTATTGGTTCCTAGTCTGGCGTCAGTACTTCCCATCCACCTTTAAATAACTAACTGAACTGGATTTACTATAGAGTGTAGTAAGTAGTAAATACTTTACTAAGTACTTCGGGATACTTGGCCCGACTTCAATGAATACCTTAGCAAGTGCCAACCCTACTCTTGCGTAACCACGACCGCTAGATCCAGGAATTTCCAATGAACGAGTGCTGACGTCACTGGATGACGTAGCATGCCACTCCATTTAAAGATGGCCAGTCATGCCACTGTGGAGCTGTGACGTCATTGCTAGCGTGAGGGATTTGATAAAAGGTGTGCTTAGAATGCGCTCTAAAATATTAACGAGTTTCAGATCGTTTTCTATAATTATATTTCTAGTCTCGGTAAACGATCGGTTACTATATCGACAAGATGAATGCTCAGTTGCACTTTGATTAAAAATGTCGCCATAATTCGCGTATTGTCACTTTATATCTTGGCGAATTAGAAACTGTCAGAATGTGTCCTAATGGGTCATTAATGCTAACTAACATCTGTGCAACTGGGTGAATGTTAATACATAGGTAATTTTATTTTTAAATGCAGTTAATTTTTTGGCGTCGATTTTCTTTGTCTCTATACTAGTAACTAGCTTCTGCCAGTGACTTTGTCCGCATAGAATCCGTATTTTGGTGATCCCACGGGAACCGTTCATTTTTCTGGGATACAAAGTAGCCTATGTTACTCAGGGACAATGTAGCATTCTAATGGTGAAAGAATTTTGAAATCGGTCCAGTAGTTTTTGAGTTTACTATGTTACTCAGGGACAATGTAGCATTCTAATGGTGAAAGAATTTTGAAATCGGTCCAGTAGTTTTTGAGATTACTATGTTACTCAGGGACAATGTAGCATTCTAATGGTGAAAGAATTTTGAAATCGGTCCAGTAGTTTTTGAGATTACTATGTTACTCAGGGACAATGTAGCATTCTAATGGTGAAAGAATTTTGAAATCGGTCCAGTAGTTTTTGAGTTTACTATGTTACTCAGGGACAATGTAGCATTCTAATGGTGAAAGAATTTTGAAATCGGTCCAGTAGTTTTTGAGATTACTATGTTACTCAGGGACAATGTAGCATTCTAATGGTGAAAGAATTTTGAAATCGGTCCAGTAGTTTTTGAGATTACTATGTTACTCAGGGACAATGTAGCATTCTAATGGTGAAAGAATTTTGAAATCGGTCCAGTAGTTTTTGAGTTTACTATGTTACTCAGGGACAATGTAGCATTCTAATGGTGAAAGAATTTTGAAATCGGTCCAGTAGTTTTTGAGATTACTATGTTACTCAGGGACAATGTAGCATTCTAATGGTGAAAGAATTTTGAAATCGGTCCAGTAGTTTTTGAGATTACTATGTTACTCAGGGACAATGTAGCATTCTAATGGTGAAAGAATTTTGAAATCGGTCCAGTAGTTTTTGAGTTTACTATGTTACTCAGGGACAATGTAGCATTCTAATGGTGAAAGAATTTTGAAATCGGTCCAGTAGTTTTTGAGATTACTATGTTACTCAGGGACAATGTAGCATTCTAATGGTGAAAGAATTTTGAAATCGGTCCAGTAGTTTTTGAGATTACTATGTTACTCAGGGACAATGTAGCATTCTAATGGTGAAAGAATTTTGAAATCGGTCCAGTAGTTTTTGAGATTACTATGTTACTCAGGGACAATGTAGCATTCTAATGGTGAAAGAATTTTGAAATCGGTCCAGTAGTTCTTGAGTTTACTATGTTACTCAGGGACAATGTAGCATTCTAATGGTGAAAGAATTTTGAAATCGGTCCAGTAGTTTTTGAGTTTACTATGTTACTCAGGGACAATGTAGCATTCTAATGGTGAAAGAATTTTGAAATCGGTCCAGTAGTTTTTGAGATTACTATGTTACTCAGGGACAATGTAGCATTCTAATGGTGAAAGAATTTTGAAATCGGTCCAGTAGTTCTTGAGTTTACTATGTTACTCAGGGATAATGTAGCATTCTAATGGTGAAAGAATTTTGAAATCGGTCCAGTAGTTTTTGAGATTACTATGTTACTCAGGGACAATGTAGCATTCTAATGGTGAAAGAATTTTGAAATCGGTCCAGTAGTTCTTGAGTTTACTATGTTACTCAGGGACAATGTAGCATTCTAATGGTGAAAGAATTTTGAAATCGGTCCAGTAGTTTTTGAGATTACTATGTTACTCAGGGACAATGTAGCATTCTAATGGTGAAAGAATTTTGAAATCGGTCCAGTAGTTCTTGAGTTTACTATGTTACTCAGGGACAATGTAGCATTCTAATGGTGAAAGAATTTTGAAATCGGTCCAGTAGTTCTTGAGTTTACTATGTTACTCAGGGACAATGTAGCATTCTAATGGTGAAAGAATTTTGAAATCGGTCCAGTAGTTTTTGAGATTACTATGTTACTCAGGGACAATGTAGCATTCTAATGGTGAAAGAATTTTGAAATCGGTCCTGTAGTTTTTGAGTTTACTATGTTACTCAGGGACAATGTAGCATTCTAATGGTGAAAGAATTTTGAAATCGGTCCAGTAGTTTTTGAGATTACTATGTTACTCAGGGACAATGTAGCATTCTAATGGTGAAAGAATTTTGAAATCGGTCCAGTAGTTTTTGAGTTTACTATGTTACTCAGGGACAATGTAGCATTCTAATGGTGAAAGAATTTTGAAATCGGTCCAGTAGTTTTTGAGATTACTATGTTACTCAGGGACAATGTAGCATTCTAATGGTGAAAGAATTTTGAAATCGGTCCAGTAGTTTTTGAGATTACTATGTTACTCAGGGACAATGTAGCATTCTAATGGTGAAAGAATTTTGAAATCGGTCCATTGGTTTTTGATTTTATTTGTTTCGCTTTATAATATTAAGTGTTGATTTACCCTAAGCCGACGTTCGTATATGAAGAGACTTATTTGTGGAGGAAGTGAGGGAAGTTTCTCTGGATCATAGCAAGTGGAAGGATCTGGTCTCTACCTATCCCTACGGAAAAGAGGCGTGATTGTATTCTATGTATGTATGTATGTTCACTAGTGTTACCCCTATACCAGAACACAACACTGCGAATAAGTAGTACTTAGGTTACCAGGTAAAATGTTGGCAGCGGACCGGACGGACGCTGCACAAGGCCCTTCGTCCCCGGTAAACTGAGAGAAAACCCATTAAAATTCTGTAAAGTTACCTTTGTTTCGCGACCAACTTAAATTAAGACCTTTGACGTCTTGGAACCGAATGGCTAATACATTTCAATTGTTAATTTCGCTTCACGGATTCTAATTAAACATTTAATATTGGGGCAAAACCATTTTCCCTTTGAATAAATGATCGGCCCAAACTTCAAATCATTGAGTTGTTTCAAGCTTTTGGTTCCCTTACGAAATTGACGACAATGCGCGTTCTGGGCACTGGAAGAGTTTATGAAAATGTTCATTACCATTATGATATCATACCTATATTTTAATTAATTTCACGTTTTGTTCCATTATATTATCTTTAGGACATAATACATTTTAATTAATTTGACGTTTTGTTCCGTTATTATTCCGACTGTGCAAAGGAAGGAAATAAAAAGAAAAATAAATAATAATAATGTAGAAAAGTACAAACATACTTTAACATACGTATAGGTATAGAGAAATTAATACTTATATAAAGAGAAAACACCCACAACTCAGAAACAAAATGTTCGCGCTCATCACACAATTTTTGCCCTGACCGGGATTCGAACCCTCGCTTATTTGTTTCTGAGTCTTGGATGTTGTCTATGTATTTAAGTATTTATTTCTCTATGTAAGTGTGTATAGTAGAGCTCCTTTTCCGTGATACCCATTTATTTACTTTTTTGTGAAATGAAAACGCCTTTTATAGCCTGATTGATTCCATTCCCAGATAAAAATATCTGTCAGATTAAGTTAACTACTGTTTTTCTCTTTTATTGGTTACATACGAAGTAAGAAAGGAAAAGTAGAGCAATTTATCGGTTAGCCACTGATAGGTGATGGATAAATCTACTCAAAACTCCACACACACACACACACACACACACACACACACACACACACACACACACACACACACACACACACACACACACACACACACACACACACACACACACACACACACACACACACACACACACACACACACACACACACACACACACACAACACAGTCATGCTCAATAAGAATTAAGAAGTAATTTCGGTAGATTAGTTTTGTTTCAAATAGTATCTATCTGCTGCAAGCACATTGTGTAAATAACCGATTGGCCACGAACTTAAATTTGGGACCCACCTTAGGTCCAAAGTCAATCTGACATTCTACAACAATAAGGTTGATTTTCATATTAATCATTTGTAACTTATAGTGGTTACAAATGATTTGGCATCTCTAATGACATTGACGACGTCAAGCCATATTTTTAAAATGGGTCACATATTAACGTTCATCATCATCATTACATAGTAATTAGTACCATATTTTTTATTTTTTCATTAAATGAACCTAATATATTCAGAATTAAACGTTAAAACAATTAAATATTAGAACTAAACGTATTTAAATAATTATTATTACCATAATAAAATTGTAGCTAGCATATCAACTCAATTAGATATTTTTCTATTAATATTACTTCCAAATAATAGAGAATACTTAACTTACACTTCATTGATTATTTGAGACGAAGGATAACAAAGGGCCTTCGTCTTTCAAAAATAAAATTGTCTATGCTAGACTCTAATTGAAAGTCAACTCTAACTATGGAATACTTCGAATGCCATGATTCTTGGGGAACAAGTCGTTAGCGTGTTTCTGCACGTAACAGCGCCATCTATCGAGCGAGAGAATTCAGTTGTACAATTGACAACATTTCAAAAAAAGAAGTATTTTAGTTTTATTGCGTTCCTCGGTTTTTCTTTATTTAACTTAAATTCGTCGTTAATAATTTACTAAAGAATTAGTCATTAAAAAGACCGTATATACAAAGTTAGAAATACTGATGTCGTGATCTTAGCATGATATGACCATCATATCAAACCACGGAAGGTTACACACACACATCATGTTTTGAGTACAAAACATAAAATGAGGGAAAAAAACATAAATTCGCGAATTTCGCAGGCAACTGTCCATGTCCTTCTTTTTATGACGGTATGGGCAATGGTCCCCAGTCTTACACCGTTCTCAAAACAATGATAATCACCACTAACTTGTGACGTAATTAGAAGCAGAACTAGGAATACTTTCCATTTATTTCAGGAGTTGGTGGTAATTATCATTGTTATCTTCATTGTTTTGAGAACGGTAGAGAGGGCGTTTGTTTAGCTCTAAAGTATGCTTAAAATATGCTTTGGCCTTGTCTTACTTTGTGACATTTGAATTTAACAGATAGTGACAAAGCATAATTTAGCTAAAATAAGTTTATTGCGCATTTATAAATAAGGGATTCGATCAGTTTAATAGAAGATTATACATCGAGGGGATAAAGCACTGTTTTATGTCATTGGCGCGATATTGAATCCTGAGCAAATGAGGGACTCCAGATTTAACTCCCGAGCGTAGCGAGGGTGTTACGAGTTAATTCCTGAGCGAAGCGAGGGAATTAAAACGGGATCCTGAATGCAGCGAGGGATTCAAACTCGCCCAAGATGAAAACAGCTTTATCTCAAAGGAGAATACTCTACTTTTCTCAACTTTTGTTTTATTTTCTTTGTTTTGCGTGTATGGCTTGTAGTGGCCGCCGGGTATATTGTACTGTATCTCATTATAACGCCTTGGTTAGCCAATGGCTATAATCACTTACTTTAGGTGAGGTTTGCATGATATATATTTGGGCAAATTCGAGCATGGGTGTGAAAAAATATTATAGTTAAAAAATATATAATTTTAAACGATTTCTACGCGGAAGAAGTCGCGTGGAAAAGCCAGTAACCTATAAGTATGTTTGCTAGCTAGGTAACCAAATCGGAAAGGGTAATACGGCGTAAGAGGCTTGTACAAATTGCTTATTGATTGTGCGTATTCATATTTTTGTCTTTTATTATTGCAGACATGCCAATTACACCCATATTTGAATCTAAAGCGAGGTTTAAGCTGGCAGTAAAAAATACAGAAGTTGACTGCAGTCTTACTCTAACTTTAATAATTTGACCACCAATCAAAAAGTTTCTTACCAATTTTATTGCTAAATACAATTTACTTTAGATCATGAACTACGGTTTAAACTGATGTACAGTGAACTACTGTTAAAAACGGACTATATTTTATAGATATTTAAAAACTTAGTGCTGACAAATCCATACAAAGTATTACAACTTTAGTCATACAACGCCAAATATGATTATTTTCAAATCCTTTTAAAATGAAAGATTCCTTTTCAACAGAAATAAATTGTATTGTAACTTTACTTTGTTAATTAACGATAAGTGTATCTAAAAATAAAATTGGTTAAGTCCTTTTTGATAGGTTATCAAATTTGAAAAGCCATATTTGTTGGTAATTATATGGGAAAAAGGCAAGTGTCCCTGTGTGTCCACCACTGTATATTAGTATTAAATATAAGATTGTCCCCTAATATTTGTCTATTACTGTGAGTAAAACAGACACAATAAACAACCCTCTCCAGCGTCTTACTAAGTACGATTCGGAATTGAAAAACATTTGCCTACTTCCATTTCCATTGTATTTTTCCACTCCCATTTCTGGGCGCGAAATATATTAACGAATACCGCTCGTCATCATAATTAATGTTTGATAAAGTATAATATATTGTTCGTAGAAATTTGCTGAATGACGATGCCATTTTTTATGACTAAGTGTCGGCGTGGATGAACTAGATGGTGTTGCGTGTTTATAACTCTCTTCAAATGCTTGCCTTTATTTTGTGTTATAAATTCAATCGCGTTGCACCTTATACTCGTAGCAAATACCCAAAGAAGTACAATAGCTATTTTAATAAAAGAATGTATAATGTCGTGCTTCATACCCAACGTAAACTTATTATTTTACAAAATCCAAAGAATAAAAAAACAACTCGCTCCAAAACGGAGATGTATCGTTATTGTACTTATTACTAACAAACTTTAAGGAAATAACCTGAGGGCTCAGACAAGATGCACTACGCTAACTAACGTTTCTATTCGATTCGTTTTTAAACCAATCGCGTCACTGGAAGATGACGTGATACGAAAAGTCACGTGGTCTACCAGTGACGCGATTGGTTTAAAAACGAATCGAGAAGAAACGTTAGTTAGCGTAGTGCATCTTGTCTGAGCCCTCTGGTAATATGTACGAGTAGGTAATCAAAACTACACGCCGAATTTGTATAGACTGATCTCGGAGTACGTTTTATTCCAAGTTTGGTGAAATGTGGCCTATAACATTAAGCCAAGGATACACTAGGGGACAAATGTCCTGTGACACGTGTCGCCAGCGACGTCGGGTGAAGTAGCGCGACGTTGCCGGATTTCGCTTGACATGTCTGGCAACATCGCGTGACACGTGTCGCCAGCGACGTCGGTTGAAATGGCGCGACGTTGCCGGATTTCGCTCGACATGTGTGGCAACATCGCGCAACACGTGTGGCCAGCGACGTCATAAGTCGCGCGATGTCGCCAGATGTGTCAGGCGAAGTTTCGCGAAGTCGCACGACTTCGCCTGATGTCGCTACGGACATATGTCGCGCGATGTCGCCTGATATGTCAGCCGAAATCGGCCGGCTTTGCTTGACATGTCGCCGACACATGTCGTGGGACATTTGTCGCCTAGTGTATCCCTGGCTTTAAGGAACAGTACACGTTGTTAATAAAAAACCGAAGGATTTAACAGGACCAAATAATATGCGCTCGCTCTGAAAGTTTGAACGATTTAAAAAGAACTTACGTCACCCAAAAAATATTCTATAGAAATTAATATTAAACAATATCGCATTAAGCTATAGCTGGTTATCGGACCCCATGAACGTGAGGGAACAAGTCGTTAGCATGTTCCGGCATGTAACAGCGCCATCTATCGAGCATTTTGATATCTGTTTCGATCGTATATACAGGGTGGAAAGTTCGAATGCCACATGAAAGGCAACTACCTTAAATATTGGAAATCGCATATTTTGTGTAAAGGAGACTTTCCTTTATTTTTAAAAACTATAAACTCTGCATGTTCTGTATTTAAAAAAATCGTCTGTCTCACCCGGGAATCGAACCGGTCAAATGCGGTAAAATAACATGCCGTATTTTATGATTCAGATCGAAAGGGTTACCGATATGGTTCATTTATCTCTAAATAACAAGCACAATCAAAATAACGGAAGGCCATGAATACTAGCAATTACCATTTATATTTGTTTTCACCAGTCACGGGAAATGTAACGCAGCTACCTTAAATGTTGGAAATAGCAAATTTTACGCAATGGAGACTTACTTTTATTTTAGAAAATAATAAATAGTGCATTTATGGATTTTTTAAAAATTTCTGTCTATTTTACCGCATTTGACCGGTTCGATTCCCGGTTAAGTTATTTTGATTGTGTTTGTTATTTAGAGATAAATGAACCATATCCGTAACCCTTTTGATCTGCATCATAAAATACGGCATATTATTTTACCGCATTTGACCGGTTCGATTCCCGGTAGAGACAGACGATTTTTCAAAAATCCTTAAATGCAGAGTCTATACTTTTTAAAAATAAAGGAAAGTCTCCTTTACACAGAACGTGCTATTTTCAATATTTAAGGTAGTTGCCTTCCATGTGGCATTCGAACTTTCCACCCTGTATAACAAGGTAAAAGCGATAATAATATGAACATATTATTAAAGTATTACGGTAGTATTATTAACGAGTTAATATCAATATTACTAATTAATCTAAATAACGCATCAGTGGACTATTAGCTTATGCCATACAAACGTAATAACTGCCATTGCAAAATAGCTCTTGGATCCTTGAAACAAGGTCCCTATAAACAATCGCTTAACATTATACAAACATTGGCGATTAGGATGCACAGAGGACAGGGGATGCTCATGATATGTGCAAATCTTGGCCAGACGTTAGGATGCATTCACACTGCAATAATCTATGTATTTTTAACTTATCTTATCTTTAATTTATGTAATGAATATTTGTGTTTCTTCAGTTGCTTGAATGTATAACATATATTTCAATTATGTTATTTAAGTAATTTAAATATAAAAATAAAACAAGAAATCTACTTTGATTTGTTGATGATATTGATGATATCGCTTAGTTTAAACTAATATACTGAAAGGCAAACCAGGGCTCTATTCTACTCTGGTTAACCCTGATTGCTTTTGACATCTTATCGTATTGTCAACGTAATTATTATTCAATTGACGGTAATGGCGCCGAGTCAAAAAACAATAAGAGAACTTGTCAAAACTCAAAAGCAACAACAATATAAATAAATAAATATCAAGGGACGATCTCACACAAATTGACCTAGTCCCAAACTAAGCTCTAGGCTTGTACTATGGGTACTAGACAACGATATAAATACTTAGGTAGAGAAATAAATACTTAAATACATAGAAAACATCTACGACTCGGGAACAAATATACGCACTCATCACACAAATATCTACCCTTACCGGGATTTGAACCCAGGACCGCTAGCTTCGTAAACAGGGTCACTACCGACTAGGTAGGCCAACGCGTCGCCAATCATGGTTTTACGAATAGGATGGAGTCATGGAACCCGGGTTCTCTAATTTTAAATTATATCTTTTAACATACATTTATGGACGTCAAACTTGATTCTAGTAGTCTGACAAGAATAGTGTTTGAAATTTATAGATTTATAATTACAGATATTTAAAATTAGAGAGAACGGACTCTAGTCGCCCCCATTACTATCCTATAATTTATTTCCATTTCTGGCGATCCCATGTAGCTACTTAAAATTTTACACGCTGTGAAATCTTTGCAACATTACATTGAGTAATATAATATTATATCCATTCTTTGATATTATACATTCTCATACCCTACAAAAAATTTACTTGGTTGCCTTGGATGTAATTCGCTAGAGGTAAGGCGCAACAACCACCTGACGGCCCTCCCAAGATGCATTGCACTAACTAGCGTTTCTATTCGATTCGTTTTTAAACCAATCGCGTCACTGATGACGTGATACGAAAAGTCACGGGATCTACCAGTTACGCGATTGACTTAACAACGAAACGAATGGAAACGCTAGTTAGCGCAATGCATCTGTGCAGGGCCCTCTGCTGGTCACTGCCTGACAAATTTTGCGCGGAGAGTCGGATTGCCCTGAGGGCCCTGCCAAGATGCATTGCGCTATCTAGCGTTTCTATTCGATTGGTTTAAAAATGAAACGAATAGAAACGCTAGTTAGCGCAATGCATCTTGGCAGGGCCCTCAGAGCTTGTAGGACGAGTCGTGAGGCTGTTTGTCCCTGAAACATCGCGAATAACGCTTAGGCCGCGTACGCGTCCACTGTTGGCTGCGCCGGCAGCGCGCACGGTGTCGCGAAGGAACTCGCCCTTGCTCCGCGTCTTGACGCAGCTGAATGCCCTTCTGGTATCAGTACCTGAATGTGATTTGCTTGCGTGGCGATGGGCAGCTGTGTGTCGTGAATGTCTAATGGCTGTATTAATAAACTCATCTTGGGTGAGATGCCCGTCACAAAATACGTCAAAGTAAACGTCAAACCATAGACCACTGTCATTTTTGACGCATCTCGAGACGAGCATTAGAGTTGAGATTAGTTTAATAATACGGCCCTAAGATTTTGCGAGATGATGGATGATAGGCCGTCTAGTATTAATTGACTTCTATTTTTAATTTATTATCTGTACCGTTTGTTATTTATACTTAAGTTTCTCGGTGTATTGGTCCTACTGCAATGCCGAGTAAATGAATTTGAATAAATAAATAAATAAATAATCAATCTGAATCTGAATCACAAATACCTCTTGGAACGGTCTGTGTAATAGTGCCCGTGCGGCTATTAATATCGAGCAAAACACGGCAAAAAATCACGTTTGTGGTATGGGAGCCCCACTTTAATATTTATTTTATTCTGTTTTTAGTGTTGGTTGTTATAGCGGCAACAGAAATACATCATTTGTGAACATTTATATTGTCTAGCTAACACGGTTCATGAGATACAGCCTGGAGACTGACAGACAGACAGACAGACAGACAGACAGATAGACAGACAGACGGACAGTGATAGGTTCCCGTTTTTACCCTTTGGGTACGGAACCCTAAAAAGGGACAATACTTACACGTTGTTAAAAATTAATCTGTCAAATCACAGGACCAAGACTTTGCTTTAAACAATATACGAATTCAATTTTAAACGAGACGTAAATCGTAAAGGACTTACATCATTCAAAAATTAATTTTAATGCATGTTATCTGAAAAAGCATTTAGCCATAGCTGGTTATCGGACCCCATCAATGTGAGGGAACAAGTCGTTAGCATTTCCCGGCATGTAACAGCGCCATCTATCGAGAATTTGATATAAGTTTCGTTCGTCTATACAACGAGTAAAAGCGATAATATTATGAACGTATTATTAAAGTAATAATGTATTGTTTTATGTTTTATGTTTTTATTTGGAAAACAAACAGAGTAAAACGTACATAGTAAACGTAAATTCAAGACCTTAAACAAAACATGCGTCCAACTCCTCAACAGTTTCCACTAAGACATGATTAAACAATATTGCTCTATAAGTACATATAATCCAGATTTAAGCAAAGAATAATAATAATTGAAAACTAGAAAACTAGAAAACTTTATTATTAACGAGTTACAATCAATATTACCTACTAATTAATAAAAATAATAAGTGGACTATCGGCTTATGTCATACAAATTTAATAACTGCCATTGCAAACTAGCTCTTGGATTATTTAATCATAAGGTCGCTTAAGATTATACGAACTATATTGGCGATTAGGATGCACAGAGGATGCGGAATGCTCATGTCATGTGCAGTGCAAACCTTAGCCAGACGTTAGGATACATTCTCACTGCAATTATTTTAACTTATTTATTCTTCATGTATGTATGTATGTATGTAAATACTTTATTGTACAAACGGGAAAATAACAGACAACAAAATAAACAGAAACACAAAAGGTATGTACAAAGGCGAACTTATCCCTTTAAGGGATCTCTTCCAGTTAACCTTTGCGCGATTGGGAAAAGTTTGAAAAAAAATAATAGCCAAACGTACAACAATGAAAGGGACTAGATGTAACTGCTGTTTGTTTTCTTTTCAGTTGCTTGAATGTATAACATTGGTACATTTAAATAAACCAGATGCATGGAGTGCGAGTAGCGCCATCTATCGACAACTAGCAGAAGAGTTACCGATACTCATGTTATAGTCTCTACCTACCTAGAGGGTGCTGTAAGCAACTCAGATAGCGGCATCTATTGACAACTATCGACAAGTAACAGAAGTAACCAATATTGACAGAAGAGAGACACTATCCACCAGAAATGTGCGAATGTTTCAAGTCAGATCTTCTACAATGTCATGGATACAGGACGCTAGGACGCAGAATGGTCTGGAAGCGTCAATCCTGTCTCCGTAAAATGCCAAAATCTGACAGCTCAAATACACCCTTACGTCGACGGGACGGTGTTTATGCTCCTGCGCAAACAATACAATCTGATAAAAATGGAACAGAATAACGTTAAGTCCGGTACTGTCCAATTTTTTTACAAAAAAGATCAGAAAAGAACCGGACAAGTGTGAGTTGAACTCGCGCACCGAGCTTTCCGTAACGCCGCAAAGTAGGTAGGTATATATTATTATCATACCATATTTGACGCTTGTATGTTTGACCGTTTTTACGATACAACAAAAATAAATGAATGTTAAAATAACTTTAACAAAAAGCAAGCTTTCAAAACCCGACTGTTGCTAACTAACTTTAAATCGTTATAAATTCTAAATGATCATTCAAAATGAAAAATGATGAAAGAAACCTGTCATACTTGGTTGTTTTTATTTTTATTTGCGCAATATGGCGTCTGGTTGCCGCCATATTGAATTTTGATTACTGTCATATCTTCAGTGACACTCACCAGATTAAGACAAATCGATTGACATAAGAATCATCAAAATCGGACAACGGGTTTAGTTTTTATAGTGACACAAAGGAACAAACATACAATTATAGGCTGTGAAACACAATACCCTCCTCCTTCAGCAGTCGGGTAAAAAACGTTTCTGCCATGGGGACCCTTTATTATATCACATTTTTAAATTATTATTTTGTGTTAGTGAATCCGCCATAATAACACATTCTGAAAAAAAACCCGCTACCGATTACGGTGTAAAAGACACAGCTCTTTAAATTTAAGACGGACGAACGGACGGACAGCGGAAGCATATTAATAGGGTTCCGTTGGGCTCCCTTCGGACACGGAACCCTTAAAATAGGAGAAGTATCCTCGTCCCGTTCGATCCATCACAAAAATAAGCCTATTGCACCCCTCCAAAACTTAAAAAACTTTTATCTTCTAGCCCTTTTTAACGTCCATAAGAATTTACCTATAATAAACTACCCAAACCACAAAAAGAAACGAATAAAACATTCGTAATCGTAAATAAACTTAAACAACTACTGTGGCCTTTATCTTATCTTATCTTACACTTCGAATACACTTCGACCCTTTAGGATCTTTGTGCAATTACCCTCTTACACACTCAGCTGTTCGAATGTGCAGGTTTCCTGACGATGTTTTTCCTTCACCGTTAAGCTGGGTACTGACCAACGTTACGAGGTGTAATGTAACATGTTATACAGCGAGCATTCATGCAGTCAGTACGTAATTGCTCGCTGGTTTCGCTGTAATACTACGTACGTACCGACTGCATGAATGCTCGCTGTGGAACATGTTACATTACGCCTCGTAATGTTGGTCAGTACCCAGCTTAAGAGCATCGGGTAATGCACTTAAGTTAGAAAAACTCATTGGTACATGGTGACCGCGGGGGTTCGAACTCGGTACCTTACGATCAAGAGTCTACCCCTAAGCCACTAGGCCACCGGCGCTCTCACCACTGTAGCTCTATTATGGTTGCATTTATCGCGTGACAAAAAGTGGATAAAGCGTCCGTCACTCTCGTTCTTATATACCTGTCAAAATGTGAAATTTTATCTACATTTTGTCAAACGCAGCCATATTACGCCTCCTGATTAATACATTTTATTACTCACTCAATGAATACCTTACTGGCGAATTTCAAACGTAGGTACCTACAGTGAGTCCTTGGCATTTTGATTTTAAATTCAAAAGGTACCTAATTACTATTTTTAAATGTTCAATAAATTGGCATGCTTATGGGCAACTAGACGGTAGTGTACTTTTTTTTTCACCACTGGAGCTAAAAGTTCGATCAATGTACGATTGAAAACGCAAAAATTAAGTTTGTGATATTTTTTTTTTATTCCGTTGTACTTAGTCTCACATCAATGGTGATGCCTATCTGATAACATAAGTATTCAAGAATATTGAGAAAAAATAAAATTTAAAAAAAATAGCTTAGAATGGTGCTATGATCAAAACATTGAACAAGTGTTCATTTTCGAAAAAAACCTAAATGTCCAAATAGCTCGAAAACCGTGCAACTTTTACTGAACCTATTTTAGCTTTTTCATAACGTCCTAAGTGCCCTCTATCCGTAATTCAAGGATTATCCACTCATTACCTAACACTCTGTATATTAACAAAACAACTAATGAAGATTTTCTGCTGTCACTCACGCCACAGCTCACGCAAAAAGTATTATTTATGCATGACAATTGTCATGTTTATCTTATTCAATGTTTATGTATATCTTATTGTCTCTTGTGTCTTATTGTATCTTATGTTTGTCTTAGCGAACAAAATAGGTCTGTTTTGACATATTGACGTTTCTGTTGGGAATTATTTCGCCATCATGATACATCTATTGTAGGTTTTTTATGACAACATAACCTCTTTCATTGTAAAGAAAAATCTTAATAATAGCAAAATCCCAAGTTTTTAAATCATTTTAGAAGGAGTTTTCGAAACCTCAATTTTTTTGCGTATTTTAATGTATGATTGTGTCTTGTAAATAATAGGCATTTCCTTGTATGGCCGGTGGGCATTCTCCTTTCAATATGTTTAAAGAGCCACATTTTTTTTTTCTTGACAACAATAAATAGTACTTGCTTAAATCAACTTGGAACTAAAGAGCCGCAGCTTCACATCCAAAGAGCCCCATGTGGGTCGCGAGCCGCCGGTTGCTGACCCCTGACCTAGACCTTTGGAACTATAGTATTGCAATAAATTACTGATTACTTGACAGTAATGGCGGCTGAGTTATACCATAACACGTCAAAGTCACTAAGGTTCTAGTTAAAGGCCCAGATTGATTGTTCAAAGTGAAATCTCATTAATATTATCAATGAGATTTCACGTTACAAGACCAATCAAGTTCACACTTTGAACGGACTTAACGAGACGTAGGTCGTAAAGGACCGAACGTCATTCAAAAATTAATAATTTAAAATTGAAACTTATGATTATCGATGAAAACACGGTTTACAAAGCCCATGACTGTGGGGGAACAAGTCGTTAGCGTGTTCCCGCACGTAAAAGCGCCATCTAGCGAGCATTTTTTTTCTGTTTCGTGCGTATACATCTTCTTCTTCTTAAAGTGCCTCTCCAACTTAGTGAAGGTTGGCTATCAGCTGCTGGAATCTGTCCCTATCTTTTGCGAGGCGGACGCACTCGTAATTCCAGTCCACTCTCGAATGTTGCGAAGCCACGACTTCTTCCTTCGCCCAACTCTTCTTTTGCCAGCAACTTTGCCCATCACAATTAGTTGCAAAAGTTGATATCTGTCATGCCTGAGGACGTGCCCGATATACGAGGTTTTTCGCTTCTTGATGATAGACAAAAGTTTTCGTTTCTGCTGGGCCCGACGCAAAACCTCCTCATTAGTTACCCTTTGCATCCAGCTTATCCTCAACACACGCCTATAAGGCCACATCTCGAAAGCTTCAATACGTTTCTCGAGATCCTTTTTCATTGTCCAAGACTCGCTTCCGTATTGAACTATGGGCCATATGTAGCAATGTAGGAGATGTCTCTTACATTGCGTATAGATAATAAGTAAAAAACCGGCCAAGTGCGAGTTGAACTCGCGTGGAGAGGGTTTCGTACATAGGTACGTAATTCTTTTTTTTTGTTGATAGAATTCTATAAACAATGAACTATATTTTGTATTTTTTTTACAATTTTAGGCTCAGTAGTTTCGGAGATCAGGGGGGGGGGGTCAATTTTCGTCGTCTTTCATGAATAAAAACAAAACTATTTATTTCACAATAATAACAAAAATATATTTGAGATCCTCTTAGAGCCCTTTCATTTGATATATGACACAGTAAGGTCGGCAAAACTTTTTTTTTTAATTTCCTAATTTGTCCCCCGAAAATAACCCTTATTTAAAAATAGTACATTGTTGCAGAGGATAGAAAGTACGCGATTTTTGGACGAGTCATATACTCAACTACGTTTCGGCCCTCTAGTGTACGAGTCCATAAATTGCACTTTCTACCGAGGCAGACATAATGCTTTGCACAACTACTGAGAGGAAATAAAATAAAAAATCATATTCAAAACTCAAATTTTAATTCATGTTAATATGACACCACCGCCAATTTTACCATAGATAACTTTTCTTTTAATCTGGACCCCTATTCTCGTGGCACTCGAGATTAATAAACTAACATGCTAGATGAAGATGTCAACTCCATATATTATAAAATTGTATTTGTTTCGCCATATCTCCCATGTAATTTCATCTCTAGTGGTTCGAGATTAGGGGCCAAGTTTGAATTACATTTAAAAAAAAAGCAGTGACATAGTTTTTAGTCTGTGTATCTTTTAGCAAAAATACACCTAATATTTTACGACACAAAAATTGCTATGACACAAAAATTGATTGATTGATTTTCATTGATTCTTAAAGTTGGACAACAATGTTCTCGACCAATCAGCAAACACGCCGACAAAAACATTCTTGGTCTGTCCTTATAAGTGACGTTTTGTGACCCCAAACAAGACCATCCATGGCCATATTTCCGAGCAGTGTTGGGAAAAATATTTATTTACTTTGCACATTTGTGTTTGGGTCATCAATTTACATGTGTACCAAATTTCAACTCAATCGGTCCAGTAGTTTCAGAGCAAATTGGCTGTGACAGACGGACTGACAGACAGACGCACGAGTGATCCTATAAGGGTTTCGTTTTTTCATTTCCATTTAAAAAATGACTGGCTGCGGAGTTTCTTGCGGCGTTTCTTCTCAGCAGTGGTCTCCTCTTGGTAAGCGCTCGCTGGTAAATTCTTGACGTTTGAAAGTGCCCGTGCGGCCTACTTACTGAATAAATATCTTTTATGTTTTATCTTTATCTATCCTTTTTTTGTACGGAACCCTAAAAATGGTAATACTATGAATGTACAATATAAATGTGTTACTATGAATATTACCTATTAATCTTAAAAACTCTTCAGTATAGCCTATCGGCTTACGTCATATCAACGTAATTACTGCCTTTGCAAAATAGCTTTTAGGTCCTTGAAACAAGGTTTCTATCAACAAACTAATATATTAAGGATTAGGATGCACAGAGGATGGGGAATGCTCATGTTATGTGCAAACCTTGACCAGATGTTAGGATGCGTTCACACTGCAATAATATATATATTTTCAACTTGTCTATCATAAATACTTTTTGTTAATGGTGGTAAGCTTGTGCAAGGTCCGTCTGGATATCTACCACCATCTCATCGTTTAACCTACCGCCAAAGAGCAGTGTTCGCATTTTTGTGTTCCGGTGAGGGGATAAGACTACCGGTGAAATTACCCGGTACCCCTTCGCAGAATTTTCATTTCATAGAAAGCTATTCTCTGCTGAACCCGTGTTGATTTCAGGTTATCTTAAATATGATTCACGTAGGTTAGGTTAGGTGAGGTTAGGTTACAGTACGCTGGCCGAAGGGGTCAGGGGACCCCGTCATCCGTCACGCATCCGGTGTGGCTCTGCCTTTAACCGGCTAAAAATTGGCAAAGGCTATAATGACAATGTAGCGCGGAAAAATATATTTTTACAAAGTAAAAACTACACAGAGAAAATTTTAACATAATTCATATACTTAGATATTATTTGTTTATTTAGGTATATAGTTATAACAAAGTATTAAATAAGTAAGTAGGTAGTAGTAATCTGTGTATGATTATTGCATTAATTGAAAGCCCAAAATTAAAGTCACGACCTGATTAAATGGGATCCACTATCGTGGACCCCCATTTTTATCTCATGACCTGACCCCCCATTTATTATTTCCGCTCACCTGGACCCCTTGCAGGTCGTCGTCGACCCCTGGGGGTCGATATAGACCACTTTGGGGATCACTGGCATAGAGGCTGATCTTAGGCTTGATTTCCTCCTACGCTGACATCGGTCGCTGACGTCGGTCGAGCGTACGCATATATGGCAAATCTGCCGCGGACGTCAGCGTCGCTGTGCGGTGTCCCATAGAAAGTAGTGTTTATTCGTACGCTCGACCGACGTCAGCGACCGATGTCAGCGTAGGAGGAAATCAAGTCTTAGTCCTCAATGTCGGCAACGCATTTACGGTCTTACGATTGCAATCTTAAGATTGTAGTCTTGAGAATGTAAATGTCTATGTACCACAGATTTTATTACCATCAGGTGGTATTCGTTCGCCTTTACCAGGCCATTCTTTTAGTGTACCTAATTTAAAAAAAACGATAAATATCTATAGCTTCACTGTGGACAAGCCTTAATATTAATTAAAGCGTCCGCCATTTTGATCCTCTCGGATTTACGAACTATGTGGTAATTTAAACATTGCATTAACGGCGTTTATGCTTGTAGGCTATTCATAATCCGGTTGGAAGGACCATGTTTCATAATCAGTCATTAGGATAGTTAGGGCGTGTTTACTTAACCTCTAAATGTTAGGGCCACTTGCACCAAAAAAATAACACTGTGTTAAGACAATGTAGGACAAAAAACTGTCATTTTAACTCGAGTTAGTGTCTTTATCCGGGGTTATATTTTTAGTGCAAATGGCCCTTAGGGTAGCCATAGTTGGTTTCACATAATAATAATGATATCTTATGTATGTTTCGAAGAGCACCACTATAATAATATATTATTATGCCATAAATTAAAATCCAAACTAAATGAAATTAAAAATATACACAACAAGTGTCCCTAATTATGTGGCCACCAGCCACATAATTAGGGACACTTGTTTTTTTCCCATACTATTGCCTACAAATATGACTTTTCTATTTTGACCACTAATCAAAAAGTTCTCGACCAATTTTATTGCTAAATACATTTTACTTTACATAATTAACTAAGGTTTAAACTGATGTACAGTGAACTACTATTAAAAACGGACCTTATATTTTATAAGCATTTAAAAACTAAGTGCTGACGCGTCCATACAAAATTCTACAACTTTGTATGAGCGCCGAATATTTATTTTTTCAAATCCTTATAAAATGAAAGATCCGATCTCAACAGAGATAAATTGTACATACATTTAAACGATAAGTGTAACTAAAAATATAATTGGTTAAGAACTTTTGGATTGGTTGTCAAAATTGAAAAGCCATATTTGTAGGCAATTGTATGGGAAAAAAACAAGTGTCCCTAATTATGTGACCACCACTGTATATTTGGCACATAAAAAAGCAGTTTACAAGCACAAATAGTTTCATAATTTAAGTATTTTTTTTAACTTACGGCCAAAATGGTCTCCGCTTAGCTTTATGCTTCGGAAAGTGGTTGATACATTCAGTGACGCAGTTTTTTAGTGAGACCAACTTTGAAAACCAAAGAAACTTTGAAAATCATTCGTCATTCGTCATTCGACACTAAAACGAGAGAAAGTGTCGGAGCTAACGTAACTTCAAACTTCGATTTTCAATGTTGGGCAGTTATACTGTAAAAGGCATTTTTATTGTACTCTAATTTTAACTTACTCCTTTTGAATACGCAATAAACCGAAGGAAAAAATACCAAGTTCTAGTCGCTTCGGATTATGACATGACAGGGTGGTAGGACCTTGTGCCAGGTCCGTTCACATCGCTACCACCATGTTATCCTTTTTAACCTACCGCCAAGCAGCAGTGTTCATGTTGTTGTGTTCCGGTATGGGGATAAGATGACCGGTAAAGTACTAGCATATAGGGATTCCATCTTAGTCCTCACGCATTTGCGGTCCTAGCGGCCTATACAAGAATGCTACAGAACCTTCGTGTGCGAATCCGACTCTAACTTGGCTGATTTGTCGTACAACCAAGAACAAGCCAAGTTGGTGTAGCAACGTAGAGCTCATTAACGAATTCATCGGTCGCAACAATAATACTGAGACCAAGATCTTTTCACGAACAACAATACACGCTACAAACGAACGTCAACATCCTGTATGCAAACCGAAATATCTCGAGAAATTCGGTCCGGAGTACTGCGGTGCAAACATCTGTTCCCGACACACTTGTGTTATTTATGAAAAAGATGCACCGTCGACTACAGAGAGATATATCCAATATTGAACCTTATTAAATTTACCAAATATGAGACAGTGGAAACTTACGCTAGCCTTTTTTTATGTAAAACACGAACCGTATTATGGTTGCCTAAATCGCGGTGGATAAAGCATCCGTCACTCTCGCACTTACGTACTGGTCAGAAAGTGACAGATTTTTATCCACGTTATCCACATCGATAAACACGACCATAATAGGCCCGTATAACTATTTCATAGATATAATCCCCCGATATAACACACCTTCATTAACCCTTAATAAGGTCCCGTTAAAATATAAACTAGACCAAAATGAAATACAGTCATGGAATCGCAAGTCTCTAAAGAGTAATATAAAAAGAGTATATTTCAGGAAAATACAATCAAAGTGGGCCCAACCAATTTTCGTGAAAATTAGCTAAGAACCATCTCGATTAAGCTAGTTTTCTTTTAAAAACCGTCTGAATTGGGCCATTCAGTTAGTAGGCACAGATACACAGATCTACACGTTAAACTTATATGTTTACGACGGGTTAAAAACAAAAACATGTGCGCGCCATTTTTTACGGGCTCGACGGCGTCGCGGAGTTGTCATTCGATATTATTTTATTTTTTAAGAGCTTTGGTAAGTTCTTTAAAGGTCCAATAAGATGAATATAATGGTGGTACTCGATAAACTGTACATATTGAAAGGGATGAAATTGTAGGTTAATTTATCGGTAAAACAATTTAAAAAAAAATTTAGACACTTTTCTTTTTCTTAAATGTTTTAATAAATTACAGCAAAATTGTCATTAAATTTTCATAAAAACACGATTTTCCCAAAATTTTGTAGATATTTCAACATTTTTTTTTTTTGCTCATTATCATTCCTAATTTAATTTTAGATCTAAAAACGTTAAAAAAAATTGTAAAACCTCTGCAAAATTTTGAGAAAATCGTGTTTTTATGAAAACAAAATGATATTTTTGCAGTAATTTTCCACAAAAAAAGCAGTTACTCAGTTTTTTTTTAATTGGTCTAATATTGTTATCAATGATTATAAACCTAACTAATGTCAATACTATACATTTTGTTTTATCTTTTTTGGGCTATTAGATCAAAAGTTACACCTTCACAAGTAAGTGTACTACCCAAACTTTATTAAAAAGTTTGACATCTGTTAAAAAAAACCAGTGGCTAAAAAAAATAATTGTTTACCTATAAATTAAGGAACCTAAAATTTCATCCCTTTCAATATGTGCAGTTTATCGAGTACCACCCTGTATTTTGGTCCTTACGGTCACCTTCGGGGACGGAAAATGGCCGATCGAAAAATGTCCGGCTTTTTCTTTTGATTTAACCCATTAAATTACTGATAAAGAATACTCTCACTCACTTGACACTGGTGAAATCACTGCGGAACTGCGGTGGACCGCCATTAATTAAAAAAGAAGTAGAAGATGATGAATATAAGGTTGTTAATTGAAAATACTTGATTAAAATCCTTTCAAATCAATCAAAGATTAGAAGATACATTTCACCAAAGTTTGACTAGGTACTACTAAAATTTAATTAAAATTACAATCGGACACAGATTACTTTTCGTAGAACTTTCTTAAAGGGGTGATAGACGGGCGAGTAAGTACGCCGTACTTGGGTATTTTAACGGATGAATTAAAAAGCAAGCTTTAAAAAACCCGACTGTTGTTGCTAACCAACTTTAAATCGTTATAAATCCTAAATTGTCGTTCAAAATGAAGAATGATTAAAGAAACCTGAATATGATTTTTAAATACCTATTCAATGATACCCCATTTGTCATAGTTCGTCGACTTATTTTTTTATTTTTTTACAATATGGCGTCTAGTTGCCGCCATATTGAATTTTAAACATTATCATATCTTTAGTGACATTCACGAGATTAAGACAAATCGATTGACATAAGAATCATCAAAATCGGTCCACGCGTTTGGTTTCTAGAACGCCACAAAGGAACAAGCATACATATATAGGCTGTGAAACACAATACGCTCCGGCAGTCGGGTAAAAAGTGTACCCAATTAAGGACTGAAATTAAGGAACTTTAACTTTGTCAGTCTTGGCGGCCGTCAATGTATAGCAAATTTTCGTCACAAAACTGACAAAGTTAAAGTTCCTTAATTACAGTCCTTAATTGGGTACACTTTTTCGTGAAAATGCCCAACTCAGCCCAAGTACGGCGTACTTGCTCGCCCGTCTATCACCCCTTTTAAGCTACACTAACAATCACTAAAATCGGGTCATTGTGCTTACAGAATTACGTACATCGCGGCCAGTTTTCAAAGAACTCGACAGTAATTCTAAAATAGAGGCGCGGCAAGACGATTAACAGCTGTCAAACTTTTTTGACAGACGAGATTACGGCGTCGAAGATTGAGACTTACGGTCTGTTTAATTGTTCATTCAAGTCAGAAATGAGTGATTCGATTAGAACTTTGGTAAGTGTGAACCATGTTTGAAATATTGACGAGGTCAATTAATAAGAAGATTTATACAGATGTGAGGAGTGGAGACCGCGAATCGGCAAACGTAGTGTAGGACGCCCTCAGACTAGGTGGAGCGACGATCTTCGCAAGGTGGCAGGCAAGAGCTGGATGAGAGGGAGAGGCCTATGTCCAGCAGTGGACTAATATAGGCTGATGATGATGATGATGATGATGATGATGATGATTATGATGATGATGATGATGATGATGATGATGATGATGATGATGATGATGATGATGATAGTACAGATGTAGTGAATAAACATACCGCAGTGAAATTAAACAGTGACATTAAATAACGGAAAAATCTGGTATCCTTTCATTTGGCACAAAAACGTTTTCCAAACTGATTCATTTCCCAAACGCTTTTTTTTTCGAAACTGTAAATATATCAGGATTTATTTCAGAACCATCTTGTATCTATATCTATATCTATAGGTTAGAGTAGTTTTATAAAAATCCTGAAATATTTACTGTTTCGGAAATAAAGCGTTTGCCGTAAAAACAGCATGAATCAGTTTGGAAATGGATCAGTTTGGGAAACGTGTTTGTGCCAAACAAGGGTAATCCGAAAAATCTATTTGAATAGTGACATTATTGCAGTTAACAAGAATTAACTTTTGTATGAGTTCTTTTTTGCATAGAGTCACTGTTGGATTTAACGTGCGCAACATCGCCTTATCTTGCTTTCTCAGTCTTACTCAGTACCCACCGATAAGCTAATTGAGATAGCAAGACGAATACGAATGCGCGATTTCCATGCTTTTCGTGATACATTGCGTCGTTGCAATAGCTCTCGACTCAAAAATGTTAAGACAACCCGTCAATGGATTGCTACAAGCATGCAAGACCAATAAAACTGAGCCTTATCCGACACAATACATTAATGCACTAGATCTGTTAGAGCCACTTGCACCAAAAATGTAACCCTGGGTTAAGACACTAACTCGAGTTAAAATGACAGTTTTCCTATGAATCTGACGTTTACTAACTGCCATTTTCCTAATAGCGATCGGCAAATTTCGTTTTTCTATGACACACGAGTGACAAATATACTGTCAGTTGCGAGTGCAAGCGTGATAGCGATAGCCAGCCGAAAGCTATTAAGAAGCTGGGAATACTGTACTTTATATTGAGTCGGAATTTTCGTAAGTATTCCAAATTTTTTATTTGCCTAATTTTCTTTAGCTACAAATGCATTTTATCTAAAAACCTTTGTAATCACTTACTAACTGACCAGCAAGGCATATAATAATAGTACATTATTACAGAGGCTGGGACAAAAGGGGCTTTGCCGGCCGAAGACATATAGACGGCCGAGCAAAGCGAGGCCGGATAGATCTGAGGCGGGCAACCCCATATTTCCCGCCGAGGTATATTTAGTGCTTTTCTCAAACATAATAATAATTCAAAAAAAAATTACAAAGTCAAATTACTAGGAGTGCATAAACATTAAAGTAACCTACAGTGCTCAGTCATCGGCGCTGTGTCGTGTGCCCGCCCGCCCGCCGGTGCCCCGCAGCGCACCGCCTGCGATCTAAGTTGCGCTACGCACCCCTAATTACCTTTATTTCCTGGTACTTTAATAGTAGTTTACGTGACGGTTGCGTAATGCTAATTACGCAGAGCCGCGTATAATACTTTATCTACACACATATTATAAGTACTCTAAGATGGGTTCAGAAGCCGAATGGCAAATGACCAGCATTACCTGTGGTAGTAGGTGATAGCGATGACAGCTGTAACGTAATTTTGAAATTACGTTATCGAATATTGTAAGGTAATGAGATGCAAATTTGGAACACCTTCGAAAATTAACAGCTGTCATCGCTGTCACCTACTACCACAGGTAATGCTGGTTATTTCCGACGGGTTTTGAACGCATAATAGAGGACTTATGATATGTGTGTAGATATTTATCTACACATGCAAACATGCAAACGCTTTGGTTGGAGGCACGGCTTAGTACATTAAAAAAAAAACAGCTATCTAGCCTGTTCATAAACACAGCCGCTATATTTACACTAAAATAAAAATAAAATCGTTTATTGTTTTTTTTAAACGCATAGCGGCAGAATGTCATGATGCCTGTGCCACAAATTTATGTGGAATGGAAATTAAAAAAGGGGACTTTGCCGGCCTAGGCCTGCACGATTTGTATGAAATTCCATTAACGACCTCTTGTCCTAGCCGCACCTGAAACGTCATACTTCGCGGCCTATTAAACCAACGTCATACTTCGCGGCCTATTTATAAGGAACATAACATCAATATTTCATTGCATGTTTGAGAGAAAGGTTTTTTTCAATGTAGTACACATAAACTTGTTAATACGAACTGTCATAGCAATCCTAGATTTACCGAACAGTAGTTTTGTAAGCTATGAAATAACTCGCTGTGACGTCGCGCCGAGCAACAACAGAATTCCTTACCCGTTATAGTATAAATTAATTTAAAAATCGTAACTATTTACTTGCGATGTGGTTGTCTTAAGCATAACATTTTTCAACGAACCGGCGAGTTTAAGTAGTCCCGTCAAAGCGAACAAAACACATTTACCGCGTGCATTCACAATTAGGCAGCTTTATACGACATAGAGCTCGACTCACTTCTCAGAGCACATTTTTTTTTTGTGAACGGATCACGCCGAACGCCCCGTTTACGTTTTTAGTATATATGCAACTTTATTTCGTGGTTTGTGCGTAATATCTTGACTATACTCGTACTCTATAGTATTGATTTCGAAGCGTTACGTCATGAAAACAATCGCTATCGAATCGCGATGTTTGTACAACTCGCTGTGTTTGCAGTAACCGCAGACGAAGCGATTGAGTCATCCTGCCCCGTACCCCTACCATGAGTTACAATCAGGGATGTTGCGAATGTTCGCATCCGCATCCGCAAATGCGGAGCTTCCGCATACATTTGGACATCTGCATCCGCATCCGCATCCGCAATAATCAATGCGGATGTTCATGCGGATGCTTATTTCGCAGACGAGGTAAACAAACATTTGAATGAAAGGGAACATGTTTTATTGGTGCTGGTGGATTTTAGCAAAGCATTTGACACTCTTAATCATCAAACTCTTTTCAACAAGCTTCGGCAAAGTGGTATACAGGGGCCGGCCCTGAGTTTGTTTAAAAACTATCACGTGAATAGGTATAACACGGTCAGTATTGCTGGAGAGCAAGGTGAGATGTCGCAGGCCCTGCAAGGAACAGCACAAGGATCAATAATCGGTCCGACCGAATACCTAATTTATGTGAATGACATGTGCAACGTATTTGCCCACGCCTCGGTATACCAGTTTGCCGATGACACTTGTCTCATAATAGCAAATAAAGATTTAAAAGTTGCAGAAAAAATTATGCAGTGTGAATTTGATGTGCTATGTAGGTGGGCGCATGATGCTGGCTTATCTCTTAACTACCAAAAAACTAAATTAATGCATCTACACTCACCATATGTGAAAGCTAACACAGTTCCTAAAGTCATGGCCCATGAACACTCATGCTTGCATGCTCCTCATTCACACTGCAGATGTGAGCCACTAGAATTAGTAAAGCATCATACCTACCTTGGACTGCAAATAGACAGCAATTTTAACTGGGGCACCCATATTGACCATGTGTGTAAAAAATTAAGAGCCATCATGAGTAATTTTAGCATACTTAAACAAAAAATGCCTTACAATGTACTACGCCTGCTATACATGTCCTTAGCGGATTCGATAATAGGTTATGGGATCTCATGTTATGGAAGAACTTATAAAACTTATCTGCAGCGCATCTACAGTATTCAAATAAGAATGTTAAAAGCGATTGTTCCACTAAAAGTCAAATACCAACATCGACACAACTATGACAGATTATTTGAATACTGTAGAGTGCTGAGTGTGTTTGATAAGGTGAAGCTAGCTATGATACTGGAATACAGAGATGTTATGGGGGAATTAGTTAAATATAGAAGATCTGATAGATTGCGAAATCTAAAAGAAGGAAAATTATTTATCACCCCAAGAAGTAATAACCTTTATGGCTTTAGAATTTGGTCAAACTTCCTACCTCATATTTTAAATAGTTTCCCTAAACATGTAATAGAACGCATAGAGGCTAAACCGGGGTCTACCAAAAACATTGTTAAGAGATTTCTTATGTCTAATAATTCTTATAAATAGTGTCCTCACTAACTTAGCCAAATAATCTTAAATTAATAAAGATTTTAGCTAAGTAAAAATTGTAAACATAACAGAAAATTGAAATAAACAGATTTTATTATTATTATTATTATTATTATGTAATACAAGTTGCGACAAGAAAGAAATTGGACGGCATCGGCGAATGGCGCGTGCCGTTCGCACGTGACAATGACCAATGGGAGCGAAAAAATTGGTGACAAGATCCGACGCGTTTGTTGTGGGGTATCATTTGTTTCTTGTAAATAAATCATTACGTGTTTGTTTGCGCTGTGGATTAGGTACTTAACGTATATATTAATTACTTTATCTTTGTTTTAATTCTTCGTTCAAACATCCGCATCCGCATCCGCGGATGTGAGCCTTCAAAAATCCGCATCCGAATCGACATCCGCGGATGTCAAAAAATCGGCATCCGCAACATTCCTGGTTACAATTACTGTGCTCGCTAGCGAGTCGAATCCTCTGTCCCTCGCAAACCTCGTAGTAGTATAGAGTGCGAGGGACAGAGCATTCGACTCACAAGCGAGTACGGTAATTGTAACTCATGGTAGGGGTACAGGTTTCACCCAGTTTTATGGCTCTTACCGGAATAGGTTATAGTTTTCTCAATCGGATACGCCACACCAGGGCCTCTATTCTAGGTAAAAACCATACAGTCTTTGAGCTGTTATCTATTGTCAACGTTTTAATAGCTCTTATTTACTTGACACTAAAGGCGGCCGAGTTAAAAACAATTCGTTTGGATTTTATAACCAAACTACAAACCACAAACCATATAGTCTTTGAGCTCATATTGTATTGTCAACGTTTTGATAGCTCTTATTTACTTGACAGTAATGGTGGCCGAGTTATAAAGATACCAAGGTCAAAGGCGACGGTTTTTACCGCCAATAATAGAGGCCCAGGGGCGGACCATATTGCCTTTGAGATGTTATGGTATTGTTTTTAACCCGAACACCATTACTGTCAAGTAAATAAGAGCTATCATAACCAGAGATCGGACAAACGGGCCTCATTACTCGCCATAATGTGGACACGACTCCAAAGATTTTAATTAAACAAATCATACTCGTACATTAATTGTTTTCTTACAATTCTTACCTGAACTTTAATCTTGATCTTTTGCAGGACAGTAATAAATTAATAATACAAAGACGTGAGGAGTGGTCATTAATATTAATCTACTTAAGTTTGCTCCATTAACATCCGTGGATTGCGAAAGGAGCTTTTCACGTTTATTTTAGCCGTAAAAAGGAATAAACTAACCACGGAAAAATATAAAAAATACTGTTTATTTGCTTCGTAAATCTACTTTGTATTATTTATTTATTAGTACCTTGCAAAGGCTCAACATTATTTTTAGGGTAAGTAATCAATTAATGTAATTTAATTTGTTTAATTAAAATCTTTGGAGTCATGTCCACATTATTGCGAATCATGACACCCATTTGTCCGATCTCTGATCATAACGTTGACAATACGATAACATGCCAAGAGTAATATGGGTATACGCAGTAGAATAATGCATAGTTGCATCAAAGTATGAATAAAGATAAAAGATAAAAAAGATAAAAGATGTTTATTCAGTAAGTAGGCCGCACGGGCACTTTTACACGTCAACAATCTACCAGCGCTTAGCAAGAGACCACTGCTGAGAAGAAACGCCGCAAGAAACTCAACAGTCAGTCGTTTTTTTTTTTTAATTACTTATACAATTATAGAACTTAACCTAGCATTATATAAAACAATGAATTTAACATTAAAATATATATATCATGCGTAGTTGAGCAGGAAAATGTGTCAAAACTCAGTATGTTCAGATGAACTCTTAAATAGTAATAATAATATATTTTTTTTTTAATATATTTATACATATACTTACCCATGACCGTGCAAAACAACCACATAGTTTTGATGCATTCTCCTAAGCCTCTCTCCATTCTCTTCCTGACTAAGCTATTACTAAGTTATTTAGGTGTTTAATTTAGGCCAAGCATTTTTATCTGTCAGATAGTCCTCGACCCTATAATAAGCTTTCGACATCAACGATTTTTTCAAGTAATTTTTAAGTGCTGGAAATGATAACTTTAAAACTTCGTCAGGTAATTTATTATAGAAATGAATGCATTGACCAACAAATGATTTATATACCTTACGGACACGAAATTTTTTTATAGCAATTTTATTTTTATTTCTTGTATTCAAATTATGTATATCACAATTCTTAACAAAAGAGTCTTGATTTTTAATGACATAAATAATATTCTCATAAATAAATTGTGACGCTACTGTCAGAATAACTGATGAGTACCTAGATAAAAATCACCGACACAATGTTCGGATGTTTTCTATGTTTGTCGTTGTCAAGTACCCATACAAGCCTAGACTTTAATTTGGGACCAGCGCCAGCGGGCCTAGTATAGTTGCGTTTATGGCGTGACAAAATGTGGATAAAGCATCCGTCACTCTCGTATACGTGTCAAAAAGTGACGGCATGCTTTATCCACATTTTGTCGTGCGATAAGCGGGGCCATATTAGGCCACAAGGTCAATTTATGTGAGATTATATTAGTCGGCATTACAAATGAATATCCGCTGATATTGATTCATAATGGCGACTTCTAATTTCGGAACTTATTTCTCTTACACGGCCTAAACGTTTTTTATAAGACATATAAACAATTTCAACAAACGATGTTTAATTTAATCAATGTTAATTGACTGTTAGTTCATACATTTTGACAGCTGTTAATGCTCTAATCGTCTCTAATGGTTAACATCGTATGGTATGGTATGGTGGAATTGGTGCTCAGCCAAGAAAGATCCCAATTAACATAAGCTTAATAAAAATACCGCGTCTGATTTAATCAGTCTTTTTAATACCTACGATGTCACAGACAGACAGAGATGTGACAAACATATACACAGATGCACAGTGACACAGATCCCCACGTTTATTTCGCGATTCATATTAAGTATCAAGAGATAGATTTATAAGAATCATATAATGGCAGAGTACAGTCACCAGAAATAATATACTTCTTGTAATAAAGACGTGTCTGATATTATACGCCCAATGCTAAATAATATATTATTGCTGGTGACTGTACCAGTGTTTTGCTCATGAAGAGCAAAGTTATACGCTGAGTCATTTCCCTTTTGCTCTGCTGCAAAGCACAGATTCTTTTGGCAACGTGTATGTAATTTTAGTGTCATTGTGCTTATTTTTATTATGTCAATTGTAATAGTGATTTGTAGTACGCAAATAAATGTTTTATCAATCTATAAAACGAGTATTACATTACACGAGAACAACCTAACGTCTCGAATTAATCAATTCCAAATTGCAATAAGTTTTAAAATAGCATTTTAGATATTTATGATAAAGTAGTGTACCAATGTTACGAGCATGATATTAAATATTTAATTAACTTATACTATAATTACTAATAAACAATAAGAGCTGCAGGGTCCGCTGCTGAAAGCGCGGGAAGGCTCCAGCATTCAAAATACGCGGCATTGGAACTGATGTATGATTTTGTGCCGGTTGCTCTGGAGACGGCTGGTCCGTGGGGTGCGGAGGCCAAGGAGTTTATTTGGGAGTTGGGTCGTCGGCTGAGGGACAGGGGTGGTGATCCTCGCTCCGGTTCGTTTCTTGTGCAGCAAATTTCATTGGCCATACAACGCGGTAACGCTGCCAGCGTAATGGGCACATTTATGCCACTATCGAACCGGTTTGACTTATAATTGTTTATTTATGTGTATTTAGCTTGTGCTGTTGCTTAAATTTGATTTTTTGGCGAAGCCTGTGGCGGATTATATTTTGTCAGTAAGGTTTTTTTTGGAATAAATATTTTTTTTAATTACTAATTGTTGAATTAGTTTAATGTACATAATC